>CM054156.1:6375634-6378134 GCA_028751875.1 Rapana venosa
TTTTCTGTTGTCTTCTTCTTCTTTCTTTTTATCTTCTTTTCATATCTTCTCTTGCTTCATTCCTTCACTTATCCTCATTAGCAATTTCTTCCTTCCTTCTCACTACTCCTACTTTCCCCTCCTCCTCCGCCTTCTCCTTCGTCTTCATGTTTCTCAATTTTAATCAGTCGTTATTTTATCACCATTTTTTGTAGGGGGTATTTTGTGTTTAGGTTTGTGGTAGCCTTACCGATCTACAATAATAGATATGTTTTAAAAATGAACCTGTGGTCGAACATGTTTAGGGGAACAAACAAAAACAAAAAAAGAGAAGAAAATCTGACTGTATTGCGAGCGAAGAAAGAAAGAAAATAAGATGTTTTGTGGGACGCAGAAGGGAGAAGTAGCAGAGTGATTTGCTAATTTAAAAAAACAACATAAAAACAAAACAAAAAAGAAACATGTCATTTTGGCTTCATGGTCGTAGTTGGTTTTTTTGGTTTAACCAATTTTTTCCCCCCGCAGTTTTGCGTTAGTAGCCCTGATAATTGTCGTTTTTATCAATTGCAAAAAGAGGGGGGGGGGGGGGGGGGGGGGGGGGGGGGGGGGAGGACAGGATTTGGGTGGGGTTGGGGGTGATTTGGGTCGATGTTTTTTTTTTTTTTTTTTCTAAACCGGGATGTCTCTTGTTCCTAACAGATTGTTCTAAAATGTGCTGACCTGTACTGAACATTCAACACCGTTTAGTGAAATCATCCGCCCAGCCATAGAGATTTTTGTTATCTGACATTTGCAATCTCTCTCTCTCTCTCCTCTCTCTCTCTCCTCTCTTCTCTCTCTCTCTCCTCACCTCTCTCTCTCTCTCTCTCTCTCTATCACACTCTCACTTACACACACACACACACACACACACACACACACACACACACAACAACACACACACACACTCATTTACAGAGTGTAAATCTATGCAATTTCTCATGAGTCTCCAAAACTGATCTATAGATATGAACGAGCGACATATATCTCTAAAGATTTTTTTCACCAAACCTCTCTCCGCTAAAACTCCCGACATTTCACCATTAATTTGTAGAAAATAGTGTGTGGTGTGTGTGTGTGTGTGTGTGTGTGTGTGCGTGCGTGCGTGCGTGTGTGCGTGCGTGCGTGTGTGTGTGTGAATTGAACAAGGATACCAACGATCCCCTCCCTAGTAAAAAAAACGTGCTTATTTCTCCAGCATTAACGTGTGCAGTGTGCCAACTGGGACTGTATGTTAACTCTAATCGGGGACTCTTGAAGTAGGTCTGTGACCTAGATTTTTTGTGTCGCGATTGACATCCGACGAAGCGACGGCGCTGTGACGTCATTCCTTAGTTGCCCTTTGCCCTTTCGTGACCTTGAACACGTGCAACCCGCCCTTTGACCTCTTTTTTTTTTGCATGACGAGTGTGACCTAGTTTAACGTTTTGCTCTTTAGAGGGTTGGGTGTGTCGGAGGGAAAACGATTATTTGAGCCTCTTACGTAATCGTGCGGTTGTGGGTTTGGATTTTTTTTATGTTCTTTGTCATTGCTGTGTTTGCTTTGTTGTGGCGGTGTTGAGTTTGTGTGAGGTTGTTATGTGTGTGTGGGTTTTAACAGTGTATTCACGAAAATTGGAATTTTTATGAATTTGTTATTTAAGGGGGCCTATGTCAGTATAGGGGACTGGATAGCTCAGTGGTCAGAGCGCTCGCTTTCCCCCCCAGCTAAGGTTAAGCAGCATCGAGCGTGGGTTACCACTGGGATGGGTGACGGTTTGCGCGCCTTGGCTTCAGCACAGTCCCCCACTTCACCCAGCTGTCAATGGGTACCTGCCTCTTTAGGGTCAGGGAAGGTAAAGCAGCGAGGGAGAGGAGATGGGCGCTGCCCTCAATATGCTGGCCCCTGGAGAAGTAAGGTCTCTGATGCCTCGCTTCCCTACGACCACATAGGTTATGGGACACCTTTACCTTTTTATCAGTATTAAGTTTTGATATCTTATTGCTCTAGATTCTAATGAATAGTTTAAAACCAACAGATTCGAAAAAATTAAAAGAAGATGTGGATGTTGAAGATGGTTGTTTTGTGTAGTCTGGGTGGCGTTGAATTTCGTATCAAAGAGTTGGGGGGAGGCATATAGATCTAGATCTAGAATCTTTGGAAAATGTTAAGTGTATCAGAAATTTTAAATGTATCAGAAATTTTGAAGTGACGCAGAAAGAGATGGAACGACATAGAAATCTGTAAAACTAAATAGATGCAGGAAATCGATTAGCAAAAGCTGAGGAATAGCATTCGGTAGATTTACATGGATATTTCAATAGCCAACCTTGCTCTGGGCAGTTTTTTTTTCTTTGTTTTTTTCTGCTTCTTTTTTACTTCAAGTGGTAGTGCCTTTGTTTGGTTGAAACAGAGTTTTATTTATTTATTTTATTTTATTTGTTTTGTAAATCGTATCCGTTGGGTCTCTCTCTCTCTCTCTCTCTCTTCTCTCTCTTCTCT
>CM054156.1:6383134-6393134 GCA_028751875.1 Rapana venosa
TTTTATTTTATCTGTGTGCATGTACATGTGTCTACACTGTTTTTGTAGTTATTTGTTTGTCTCATTCTACATGATTGTTCCATTTTTTTTGTTGTTGCTGTTGCTATTTTGGTTTTTGTCTTAGTTTTTGTTTTAGTGTGTGTGTGCGTTCGTGTGTGTGCGTGCGTGCGTGGTTGTGCGTGCGTGTGTGTGGCTGTGTGTTTTGAGAGAGAGAATGGGGGGGGGGGGGGGGGGGGGAAAAGGGGGTTTTTTTTTTTTTTTTTTTTTTTTTGGGGTTTTTTTTTTTTGGGGGGGGGGGGGGTGGGGGGGGCCCCCCCCTTTTTTTTTTGTGTGGGGGTTGTGGTGGTTTTAAACCCCCCCTTTTTTTGTCCTTTTTTTTTTGGGCCCCCCCCCCCCTTTTTTTTTTAAATTTTGGGGGGGTTTTTTTGGTTTTTTTTTTTTTTTTTGGGGGTTTTTTTTTTTTTTTTTTTTTTTAAAAAATGGGGGGGGTGGGGGGTTTTTTTGGGGGTGGTTTTTTGGGAAATTTTTTTTTGTTTTTTAAAAAAATGTTTTTGGGGGGGGTAAAGGGGGTGGGTTTTTTTTTTTAAAAAATTTTTTTGGGGGGGGGGGTTTTTTTGGGGGGGGTTTTTTTTTGGGGGGGGTTTTTTTTTTGGAAAAAAAGGGGGGGGGGGGGGGGGGGGGGGGGTGTGTGTGGGGGGGTTTTTTTTTTTTTGGGGGGGGGGGGGGTTTTTTTGGGGGGGTTTTTTTTTTGGGGGGGTTTAAAATTTTTTTTTTGGTTTTTTTTTTTGGGGAAAAAGGGGGGTTTTAACCAAAAAGGGGGGTTTTTTTGGGGGTTTTTGTGTTTGGGGGTTTTTTTTGGTTGGGGTTTTTGGGGGTTTTGGGGTTTTTTAAAAAAATTTTTTGGGGGGGGGGGGGGGGGGGGGGGTTTTTTTGGGGTTTTTTTTTTTTTTTTGTTCCTTTTTTTGGGGGTTTTTTTTAAAATTTTTTTTTTTTTTTTTTTAGGTTTTTTTGGGGGTTTGGGGGGCCCCTTTCCCCTTTGGGGGGGAAGGGGGGGGGGCCCCCCAAAAAACCCCCCCAGCCGGGGGGGGCCCCCCCCCCCCCAAAAAAAAGGGGGTTTTTAAAAAATAAAAAAAAAAAAAAAAACCCCCAAAAAACCCCCCACCCCCCCCAAAAAAAAAAAACAACAAAAACCCCCCAAAAACCCCCCCCACCCCCAAAAAACCCCCCCCAAAACCCCCCAAAAAAAAACCCCCCAAAAAACCCCCCCCGGGGGGGGGGGGGGGTTTGGGGGGGGGTTTGGGAAAAAAGGGGGGGGGGAAAAAAAAAAAAAAAAAAAAAGGGGAAAAAAAAGGGGGGGGGGGGGGGGAAAAAAAGGGGGGGAAAAAGGGGGGGGGGGGAAAAAAAAAAAAAAAAAAAAAAGGGGGGGGGAAAAAAAGGGGGGGGGGGGGGGGGGGGGTTGGGGGGGGGGGAAAAAGGGGGGGGGGGGGGGGGAAAGGGGGAGGGGGGGGAAAAAAAAAAAGAAGGGGGGAGAAAGGGAAAAAAAGGGGGGGGGGGGGGGGGGCGGAAAAAAAAGGGGGAGGGGGGGAAAAAAGGGAAAGGGGGGGGGGGGGGGGTTAAAGGGAAAAAAGGGGGGGGGGGGGATTTTTAAAAAGAAAAAAAAGGGGGGGGGTTTTTTAAAAAAGGAGGGGGGGAAAAGAGAGGTTTTTCCGGGAAAGGGGGGGGGAAAAAATTTTGGGGGGAAAAAAAAAAAAGGGGGTTTGGGGGGGGGGAAGAGGGAAAAGGGGGGGGGGGGGGGGGGGGAAAGGGGGGAAAGGGAAAGGGGGGGGGGGTTTTTTGGGGGGATGGGGGGGGGGGGGAAAAAGGGGGGGGGGGGGGATAAAAATTTCAAAAAAAAAACCCCCCCAAAAAAAAAAAAAAAAAAAAAAAAAAAAAAAAAAAAAAAAGGGGGGGGGGGTTAAAAGGGGGGGGGGGGGGGGGGGGAAAAAAAAAGGGGGGGGGGGGGGAAAAAGGGGGGGGGGGTTTTTTTTTTTTGGAAAAGGGGGGGGGGGGCCTTTTTTTTGGGGGGGGGGGGGGGGGGGGAAAGGGGGGGGGTTTTTAAAAAAAAAAAGGGGGTTTTTTTTTTTAAAAAAAAAAACCCGGGGGGGGAAAAAAAAAAAAAAAAAAACAAAGGGGAAAAAACCCCCCCCCAAAAAAAAAAAAAAAAAGGGGGGGAAAGGGGGGGGGGTTTTAAAAAAGGGGAAAAAATTTTCCCCAAAAAAAGGGGGGGGAAAGGGGGGGAAAAAAAAAACCCCCCAAAAAAAAAAAAGGGGTTTGGGGGGGAAAAAGGGGTTTGGGGGGAGAAGGGGGAAAAAAAGGAAAAAGGGGGGAAAAAAGGGGGGGGGAAAAAAAAAGGGGGGGGGGTTGGGGGGGAAAAGGAAAAAAGGGGGAAAAAACCCCCGGGGAAAAAGGGGGGGGGTTTTGGGGGTTGGGGGGAAAAATTTTAAAAAAAAAAAAATTTTTTTTTAAAAAAAGGGGGGGGGGTTTTTGGGGGGAAAAAGGGGGGGAAAAAAAAAAGGGGGGGGGGGGGGAAAAAAAAGGGGGGGGGGGGGGGAAAAAAAAGGGAATTTAAAAATTTTTGGGGGAAAAAAAAAAGGGGGGAAAAAAAAGGGGGGGGGAAAAGGGGGGGGTTTTTAAAAAAAAAGGGGGGGGGGGTTTGGGGGTTTGGGGGGGGGGGTTTTTTTTTTTTGGGGGGGGGGGGGGAAAAAAAAAGGGGGGGGGGGGGGGGGGGAAAATTTTTGGGGGGGGGGGGTTTTTTTTTTTTAAAAAATTGGGGTTAAAAAACCCAAAAACAAAAAAGGGGGGGGGAAAAAAATTTCCCCAAAAGGGGGAGGGAAAAAGGGGTTTTTTTGGTTTTTTTTTTAAATTTGGGGGGTTTTTTTTGTTTTTTTTTTTTTTTGTTTTGGTTTTTTTGGGGGGCCCCCCCGGGGGGGGGACCTTTTTTTTTTTTGGGGGGGGGGGTGGGTGGGAGGGGGGGGGGGGGGGAAATTTTTTTTTTTTTAAAAAAAAAAAAAAACCCCCCCCCAAAAAAAAATTTTTTTTCCCCCCCCCCAAAAAAAAAAAAAAAAATCCCAAAAAAAAAAAAAAGCAAAAGGGGGGGTTTTCGGGGGGGGCCCCCCCCGGGGCCCCCCCCCGGGGGGGTTTTTAAGGTCCGGGGGGGAAAAAAAAAAAAAAAAAAAAGGGGGAAAACCCCCCCCAAAAAACCCCCCCCCCCCCTTTTCCTTTTTTTTAAACCCCCCCGAAAAAACCCCCCCCCAAAAAAAAACCCCCCCGCCCCAAAGGGCCCCAAAAAAAAACCCCCCCAATTTTTAAGGGAAAAAATTTTTTTTTTTTAAAAAAAAATTTTTTTTCCCCCCCCCCCCCCTTTTTTTTTAAATTTTGGGGGGGCCCCCCCCCAAAAAACCCCCCCCCTTTTTCCCCCCCCAAAATTTTTCCCTTTGGGGGAAAAAAAAAAGGGGGGGGGGGCCCCCCCCCCCCCCCCCAAAAAAATTTTAAAAACCCCCCCCCCAAAAAAAAAAAACCCCCCCCCCCAAAAAAAAAAAAAAAAAGGGGGGAAAAAAAAGGGGGGGGGGAAAAAAAAAACCCCCCCGGGGGGAAAAGGGGTTTTTTTTTTCCGGTTTGGTGGTTTTGGGGTGGTTTCCTTTTTTCCCCGGGGGGGGGTTTTTTTAAAAAATTTTTTTTTTTCCCTAAAAAAGGGTTTTTTTTTTTTTTTTTTTTTTTTTGGGGGGGGGGTTTTTTTTTTTTTTTGTTGTGTTTTTTGGGGGGGGAAAAAGGGGGGGGGGGGGGTTGGGGGGGGTTTTTGTTTTTTTTTTTTTCCTTTTTTTTTTGAAAAAACCTTTTTTTTTTTTTTTTTTTTTAAAAAAAAATTTTTTTTTAAAAAAAAAGGGGGTTTTTTCCCTTTTTTTCCCCCCCTTTTTTTTTCCCCCCCCCTTTTTCCCCCTTTGGCCCCCCCCCCCAAAAAAAAAACCCCCCCCCCCCCAAAAAAACCCCCCCCCCCCCCCTTTTTTCCCCCTCCCCCCAAAAAAAAACCCCCCCCCAAAAAAACCCCCCCCCCCCCCCCAAAACCCCCCCCCCCCTTTTTTTCCCCCAAAAAATTTCCGGGTTTAAAAGGGGGGGGGTTTTTTTTTTTTTTCCCCCCCCCCCCCCCTTTTCCCCCCCCCCCCCATTTTTTTTTTTGGGGTTTTTTCCCCCCTTTTTTTTCCCCCCCTTTTTTTCCCCCCTTTTCCCCCCCTTTTTCTGGGGTTTTTTTTCTTTTTTTAAAAATTTTTTTTTTTTTTTTTTTTTTTTTCCCCCCCCCTTTTTTTTTTTTTTTCCCCCCTTTTTTTTTTTTGGGGGTTTTTTTTTTTTTTTTTTAAAAAATTCCTTTTTTTTCCCAATTTTCTTTTTTTTTCCTTTTATTTTCGGGTTTTTTTTTTAAATTTAATTTTTTTTTTTTTTTTTTTCTTTTTTTTTTCCCCCTTTTTTTTTAACTTTAAAAAAAAAAGAAAGAAAAAAGCTAATTAGGTGCGTGATTTGCGTGTGTGCGCGCGCGCACCAGTCAGAAACATAATTTTTTCCTGCAGCATGCGCGCGCATACATACATAGTCGTGCGTGTGAGTCTTGGTCTGTAACACTAACACACACACACACACACACACACACCCCACACACACACACAAAACCCCCACACACACAACACACACACACAACAATCTCTCTCTCTCCCTTCTCCCCCGCTCACAAAACACACAAACCACACACACACACACACACACACCCCCCACACACACACACACACACACACACACAAATCTTTAATGAACAGTCCTATAGGACATTTGTTATAGTTATAAGTCGCATTAGCATTTCTTATGTATTTATTTGTTGTTATCATTGCTCAGCCTTTTTCTGTATACTGCCTAGGATATTTTAGCAACAGATACCAATTTCACAGCACACAACCATCAACATCAATGTCCCCTCCCCTTCCTAACGTCTAATATCACTTGAGTGAACAGACGTAAAATCGAAGCAACAACAACAACAACAACAACACACCACACACACACACACACACACGTACACACACACACACACACACCACACACACCACACACACACACACACACACACACACAGAGCGGTAGGTAATGCAATACAATACCATCAAGGTAGGGGTTGAACAGGCGAGAAGTTCAATCTCCCTCCCAGAGAAACCATTAAATCCTGCATTAACGGCTCCTGGCAGAGTAGTGGTCATTTGTCCGTTTTGTCGGTCTGTCTGTTCTGTCTGTCTGTATGTCTGTCTGCGTGTCTCTTCTTGGTGTCTGTCTGCGTATCTGTCTGTGTCTGTCTGCCTTTTTATTTTCTACGCGTCATTAAAAATTTTTTTTTATCTCTTAAAATTTTTTTAAATATTTTATACTGTCTGTTCTATAATAGTACGTATTTTCAATCTGTCTGTGTATTTTCTGGCTGTGTCTGTATGTATGTATGTATGTATGCTTTGCTGTCAGTATTGTAGATCTCTTTGTATTTTCTGTCTGAATTTTCAATCTTTGTGTTCTCTGTGTATTTTGCTGTCTGTATTTTTCAATCTTTGGTGTATTTTGTGTCTGTATTATCGATATTTGTGTCTGTGTTTTTTTGCCTGTGTCTCTGTGTGCATATTCTCTCTCTCTCTCTCTCTCTCTCTCTCTCTCTCTCTCTCTCTCTCTCTCTCTCTCTCTCTCTCTCTCTCTCTCTCTCTGTCGTTAAAATGTATTTCTCTATTTTCAGTCTCTGTGTGCATTTTCCTCTCTCTCTCTCTCTCTCCTCTCTCTCTCTCTCTCTCCTCTCTGTGTTGTTAAAATGTATTTTCTATTTTCAGTCTCTGTGTGCATTTTCTCTCTCTCTCTCTCTCTCTCATCTCGTGTCTCACTCCTCTCTCCTCTCTCTGTTGTTAAAATGTACTTTCTATTTTCAGTCTCTGTGTGCATTTTCTCTCTCTCTCTCTCTCTTCTCTCTCAGTCTCTCTCCTCTCATCTCTCTCTCACTTCTCTCTCTCTACTCTCCTCTCTCCTCTCTCTGTGTGTTGTTAAAATGTACTTCTATTTTCAGTCTCTGTGTGCATTTTCTCTCTCTCTCTCTCTCTCTCTCTCTCTCTCCTCTCTACTCTCTCTCCTCTCTCATCTCCCCTCTCCTCTCTCTCTCTCCTCCTCTCTCTCTCTGTGTTGTTAAAATGTACTTTCTATTTTCAGTCTCTGTGTGCATTTCGTCTGTATTTCGATTTCTATTTTCAGTCTGTATAGTTTTTATGTGTGTGTGATCTTCTGTTAGTACTTTGCATATGTGTGTTCGTGTATTCTGTGCTTTCCGTCTGTATTTTCCGATCCTCCATGTTTGTATTGTCTGTCTGTATTTTCAATCTCTGTGTCTGTATTCTCCGTCGTGTTTTTCGTTCCGTGTGTCTGTATTTTCTGTCATTATTTAAAAAAAAATTGGGGTGGGGTGGTGGGGGGGATTATTTTTTCGTCTGTATTTCTATAAATATATCAGTATTTTTTCCTGTTAGTATTTTCGATCTCTTTGTATGTGTATTGTTTGTCTGTATTTTTCGATGTTTGTGTCTGTCTTTTCAGTCTTGTATCTGAGTTGTGTGTGTGTGTGTGTGTGGTGTGTGTGTTGTGTGTGTGTGTGTGTTTGTGTGTGTGTGTTGTGTCCTGCGAGCGAACAATCAAGTTTTCTGTGCTCGTGTCTTGTTGCCATGGTAACAAGAGATCGAGACGTAAGTCTACTAGGGAGGGACGGGAGAGAGGGGGGGGGGGGGGGGGGGGGGGGGGGGGGGGGGGGGGGGGGGGGGGAGGGTCGGAGGCGGGAAGAACTGGGGGGCGGAGAGGGGGGGGGGGGGGGGGGGGGGGAGAGGGGGGGGGAGAGAGAGAGAGAGGGGGGGGGGGTGATGGGAAGGGATCGGAGCATGCAAAACTCGTCCCTGTATTATTTATTTATTGATTTATTTCTGTTCTTTTTTTTTTCTTCTTTCTTTTTGTTTTTTGTTTTTGAAAAGTACTAGTAGGGTTGGCAGTTTTGTCGTGTGTATGTGTGTGTGTGTGTGTGTGTGTGTGTTGTGTTGTGTGTGTGTGTGTGTGTTGTGTGTGTGTGTGTGTTGTGTGTGTTGTGTTTGTGTTGTGTGTGTGTGTGTGTGTGTGACTGTGTGTGTGTAGTGTGAGTGAGTGTGCGTGTGCTGTTTTTATTTATTTATTCTTTTATTTATCTATTCTTTATTTATTTTATTTCGAGGATAATGTATTAACTATAAGCGCTCATGTGCATATTTACATCCAGTGTCCGTGTGTGTATGCAGTGTTTTTGTACGTGCGTGCGCACGTGAGTGAGTGAGTGTGTGTAGTGAGTGAGGAGAAGAGAGAGAGAGAGAGAGAGAGAGAGAGAGAGAGGAGAGAAGAGAGAGAGATTCTTTGCTTGTGCATTGAAAACAAACGTTCCTTGTATTATTATTATTATTATTATTGTGTGTAGTGAGTGAGAGAGAGATTCTTTGCTTGTGTATTGAAAACAAACGTTCCTTGAATTTTCTTATTATTAGTAGTATTATCATTATTATTATTAATAGTAGTATTATCATTGTTGTTTTATGATTTGTGGTTGCTGTTCCTCTTTCTCAAACCATAACTTCTCTGTATTAACGGAAACACTTTTGCTTTCATGTCATCATTATTTGTTGATTTGAGGCCAATTTAAAAAAAGTTTTTGTATTAGGTAAGCCCTTTTTGGGCTATCTTGAGACAAAGTGATTGACAAATATATCCATTTAGTTTGACAATACAACCTAATGCTAAACAATACAAAAATTATTACATTGCAATACAACACAGTGCAGCAATGTACAATACAACACAATACAATAAAACACAATACAATACAATATTATACTACAGAACACAAAATCAGTACAGTAATTCACAGTACAAATATATCACAGTACAACACATTACAATAATGTACAGTACAGTACAACAAACCACAATACAGTATACAGTAATTCACGATACAAATCTATTACAAGATAACACAATACAATAATGTAAAACATAACTCACCGCAACAAAAGACAGTACAGCAATATACAATACAAACCAATTACATTACATTACAATACAACTCATTACAACACAATACAGTACAGTACATTACATTGTTCAATATGTCACGGGAAACTATGGCACGGACATTGAGCTAGTAGCAGAAGACACCCCCACCCCCACCCCCCTTCCCCCACCCCCCTTCCCCCCACCCCCATTGGCAAATGCATTCATGAGGTAGTGGTGTTGGTGTGGTGGTGGTGGTGATGGTGATCAGTCGTTAATTAGCCATGACCTAAGCGGTTAATTAGGTACCTTCGTTCGTTCGTGCGTGCGTTCTTGTGTCGGGGTACGTGTTTGCGTGCGTGACGGAGTGTTTGCTCGTGAGAATAGAGAAGAGAGAGATAGTGTACAATATTAATTTTTGTGACCCAGTTTCTAGATACTTTTGTCTGTTGTTGTTGTTGTTCTTGTTGCTAATAAGAGATCCTTCAATTTTTTTTTTTATATCATCATCGTATTATTGTTGCTGTTGTTTTGTTTCAAGTTACGTTCACACTGGGTTATGTGTAGTTTTTTAAGAAAGAGAGGGGGGTAGGGGTGTGTGTGTGTGTGTGCAAGAATTGTATCAAAATATCTTGAAAGTTTTTGTGTGTGTGTGTGTGTGGATAAAATGAAATGATTGCGGAAGAGGAGAAATCTGTGTAATAGAGAGTAGTCTGTTCAATTCTCCTGCCATATCCTTTACGTTTAGAATTTCAAATTTTGTCTATCTGTCTGTCTGACTGTCTGTATGTCTGTCCCCCCTCCCTCTATCTCTCTTTCCCCCTCTTTCATACACACACGCGCGCACACACACGCGGGGACTGGATGTAAAAAGGCAATAAGTGCTTATTCCATTATCGTCGATATAAAAGAATATTTAAAAAACCTAACACACACAAACAGACAGACAGACAGACAGACAGACACACAGACACACACACAGACACACACAGACACACACACACACACACACACACACACACACACACACACACACACACACACACACACACACACACACACACACACACACACAACAGAGTCAGTCAGTCAGTCAGTCAGAGAGAGAGTGTGTGTGTGTGTTGTGTGTGTGTGTGTGTGTGTGTGTGTGTGTGTGAGTGAGCGAGACAGAGACACAGAGAGGACAGCCACATCAAATGAAAGTTTTTTTTTGGTGTGGGTTTTTTCCCCCACACGTTGGAACGAAGTGAAAGGGTAGGAGAAGGCAGTGGGTCTGTCCCAGTGACACAGTAGTTAGTGGCCTTTGGCACGCAGACAGACCGACAGACAGACAGACAGACCGACCGGTAGGGTGGTATTGTCCAGTTGCATCTGTAGTGTAAGTGGTGTGTGGTGTGGTGTAGTGGTGTATGTGGTGTGGTGTGGTGTAGTGTGGTGTGGTGTGGTGTGTGGTGTGTGTGTGGTGTGGTGTGGTGTGGTGTAGTGTTGTATCTGTAGTGTAGTGTAGTGTTGTATCTGTAGTGTAGTGTAGTATAGTGTTGTATCTGTAGTGTAGTGTAGTGTAGTGTGGTGAAGTGTGGTGTGGTGTAGTGTTTTATCTGTAGTGTAGTGTAGTGTAGTTTTGTGAAGTGTAGTGTTGTAGTGTAGTGTAGTATGGTGTTGTATCTGTAGTGTAGTGTAGTGTGGTGAAGTGTGGTGTGGTGTAGTGTAGTGTAGTGTAGTGTAGTGTAGTGTAGTGTAGTGTAGTGTTGTATTGTGTTCCTCCTGTCCCTTTGCAGTGGGCAAAAAGCTTGATGTAAATTTATCGCTGTGTGTGTTGTTGTGTTGTGTTGTGTTTGTTGGTGTTGTTGTTGGTGTTGTTGCTGCATCGATTTTACGTCTGTTCACTCAAAGTGATACA
>CM054156.1:6398134-6413117 GCA_028751875.1 Rapana venosa
TTCTTCGCATTCTTCTTCGCATTCTTCGCATTCTTCTTCTTCTTCTTCTTCTTCTTCTTCGCATTCTTCTTCGCATTCTTCTTCGCATTCTTCTTCTCTTCTTTTCTCCTCCTCCTCCTTTTTTGTCTCTTCTTCTTCTTCTTCTTCTTTCGCATTCTTCTTCTTCTTTTCTTTTCTTTTCCTCCTCCTCCTCCTTCTCCTCCTCCTTCTCCTCCTTCTTCTTCAATTCTTCTTCTCTTCTTTTTCTCATCCTCCTCCTTTTTCGTTTTTTCTTCGTTTGTTGTTGTTGCTGTTCTTCTTCTTCTTCTTCTTCCATGTTCTTTGCTTATTGATTAGAAGGGCGGGGGTGAGAGAAGGGGGTGAAGAGGTAGGGTGGTGGGGAAGAGGGGGGGGGGGGTGGGGGGGCATGGGTAAAAGGGATTTTGCTGGGGCAGCTGAGGCGGAAGCCAAAGTTTGGGACTGTGTTTTGTCCATGTAACGAGGGAGCCACGGAGACAGACAGCCCAGACAGATAGACATACAGACATACAGATAGACAGATAGACAGAAGAGAGAGAGAGAGAGAGAGAGAAGAGAGAGAGAGAGAGAGAGAGAGAGAAGATGGGGAACTGTTAAGAGAGAGAGAGAGAGAGAGAGAGGGAACTGTTTAAGAGAGAGAGAGAGAGTGAGTGAGGGGGGGGGGAGAGAGAGAAGAGTGAGTGAGGGGGGGGGGGAGAGAGGAGAGGAGGGGGGGAGAGAGAGGGGGGAAAGGGAGGGGAGGAGAGAGAGAGGGGGGGGAGAATTTGAGGGAGGGGGAGAGAGAGAGAGTGAGGGAGGGGAGAGAGAGAGAGAAGAGAAGAGAGAGAGAGAGAAAAGAAATGAAGAAGAAGAAAAAAAAAAAGACGGGAATCGAGGGCAGAAACGTAGACAAACAAAATGAATAGCTGTGTGTTGTGTTAAAAAAGGAGATGAAGTGGATAAGGGGGGGGGTGGTGGGGGTGGAAGGGGGGGGGGGGGGGGATTGGGCTTGAGAATCCGCGCCAGGGTTTATTTTTTTAATGGAAGCTGACAGGAACACAGGGGGTTTGGTATAGGAGGACTGCAGTACAGGAAGGAAGAAAAGGGGGCAGGAGGTTTAAGACGTTCGCCTGCCAAAAAAGAAACCGTGAGGGTTTTGGGGCGATTCCCAGCCTCGCCCTTTCTTCCCCGTTTTCAACAAAAAAAATCGAAAACCGAATGCAAAGTCCTTCGGATGAACATAAACCGAGGGGCCCCGGTGCGAAGCATGCAGAACACTTTCGCACACGTTAAAAAACCCTTGCGCTTTTTTGGAAGAGTGGCCCTTGTGGCCGGTGGAACAGAAAGACAAAATTTACAAAAACCCCAACACACGGGGGCTGATGTAAAAAAAAAAGCACACAGTGCTTTTCCATTATCCCCCCGAAAAAAAAAAAAAGTCATCTAGCGCTTATTTGTTGCTTTACAAATTCAGCGCAAATAAAATTCCCTACATTTTTATTATTATTTTATTATTATATTATTATTTTAAAAAAAGACTGTTCGAGGAGAGGAAGACCCTTGACTTGACTTGACTTGACTTGACTTGCTTGAGTTTTATGCTGGCGTTGTTTTCCAACAGATGGAGGGTTTTTTGGAAATTTTGGGGTGGGGGGGGGGTAAAGGGGGGGGTGCAAACTAAAGGGGGGAAAAAAGGAAAGATGGAAAAATGGAGCGGGAGAGAGAGAGAGGAGAGAAGAGAGAAGGAGAGAAGGGGGGAGAGAGAGAGAAGAGAGAGAGAGCGAAACGGAGAAAGAGAGAAGTATAGTAGTTTTTTTATAGTTTTTTGTAATACCAGCATTAAAAAAAAAGTGTGGTGTATATTTTTTATTTATTTATTCTTTTATTTCGAGGAAATGGGGTAAGCACCATTGCTTTTCTCCATCGGTCCCGTGGGGGATGCGTTTTTTTTAAATTTTGTCATCCGTTCCCACCGGGACACAATGGCCTATCTTCGAAAAAACGGAAGAGGATTTAAGGTGTCGCAAGATGTTCCTCTCTCTCCCCTCTCCCCCCCCACACACCACACACACACACACACCACACACACACACACACACACACACACACACACACACACAACACACAACAACTGACTCACTCACCAAAGCACCACACACACCACAAAAACACACACACACACACACACACACACACACACACACACACAAAACACAAAACACACACACACACACACACACACTCTGACTCCCCTCTCTCTCTCTCTCTCACACACACACACCACACACACACACACACACCACACCAACACACTCACCAATCCTCGCCACTTTTGCTCACTCAAAACCCTCCCACTCCCAAACTCACTCACAAACTCACTCACCACAAACCAAAACACTTTACCCCCAAAAAGGAAATTTGCAATAATTTCTGATCGATAGCAAAAAGGCAAAAAGAAGAAAGGAAAAAGAAAGGAAAAAAGAAGACTAGAGAATGGGGTGGAAAGAGACCCCCCCCCCCCCCCCACCCCAAAAAACAAAAAAAAAAACCAACCCCCAAAAAAAAACAAAAAAAAAAGGGGGGGGGGGGGGGGGGGGGGGGGGGGGGGGGGGGGGGGGGAAAAAACGACAAAGCGGCAGAAAAAACAATCGGCATCGAATAAATGGGGGTTATTTTCAGTTGGTCTACAACCTCTTCTCTCCCTTTTCTCCTCTCTCCTTCTCTCTCCCTTCTCTCCTCACTCTCTCTCTCTCCTCCTCTCTCTCCCCTCTCTCCCCCCCCCCTCCCCCCCCTTTTTCCCTTCCCGCGTCGAAGGGGGGGGGGGGGGGGGGGGGGGGGGTCTAGTCGAAACTAAGGTGGTGTGTTGTGTTGTTTCCGATCCAAACGATGAAGGATTTGGGCAGTGGTGTCGTGTGCTGCTGTGTGCCGTGTTGTGCTTGTTGCAGGGCAAAAAGCTGAAGTGTATAGGAGGAGGAGTAGCCTAGAAGTAGGAATCGATGAGTGGTGTGTGGGTGTTGTCGTTGTTTGTCTTCAATTTAACGCTCTCACTCTAAGTGATATTAGACGAGTGTGTGTGTGTGGTGTGTGTGTGTGTGTGTGGTGTGTTTTGGGGTGTTGTGTGGTGTGGGGTGAGTGAGGGAGTTTGAGTTTTGCCTGTATTGCAGCCACGTTCGTTTTGTAGTTATATTTATTTATTTTGTTTATATCGAGGATGTTTGGAGTAGTAAAAGCACTCGGTGCTTTATTATTATTATTTTTTAACATCCATCCCTGTGTGTATCCGATTTTGTAATGTTGTTTATGTGTGTGTTGTGTGTTGTCTGTCCTCCCCAGTCTCTCTCTGTTCCTGTCTGTCTGTCTGTCTCCCCCTCTCCTCTTGTCATTGTCAATTGTCCATTGTCATGTCTCTCTCTCCCCCTCTTTTGCCTATGCAACCCCCCCCCCCCACCCCCCACTGCCCCCCCCCCACCTCCCCAATTTAGTACTGACTCCGACCTCGGAATTCTGTCTATCGGATTGTGTGCCTCTCCCTCTGTACTCACCTCCCTACCGCCCCCCGCCCCCCCCCCCCCCCCCTTCACCTCGGCTATAATTTCTCTGATGTAAAAATAAAATCAGAAATTTAAAAAAGAAAAGAAAGAAAAATCATTGATTGAAGGGGCAAAGACTGGTGTCTCTCCTCTCAACTCCCCCTCTCCACCCCCCCCCTTTTTCCCCCCCCCCCCCCCCTTTCTCCCCCAAAAACCTTTCCCTTTATGATATTTAAAAGGAATGAATTTTAAAAAATAAAAATGATTGATGTGCCCATATTGTGTCTCTCCCCCCCCCCCCCCCCCCCCCCACTTTTATAAAAAAAACACAATCAAAAAACAAGCACCAACCCAGATTAAAGAAAAAACATAATTTTTGGGATTCCTCTCTCTCCCTTTTTTTTTTACCTTTTAAAAAAAAATTTCTAACGCTGCGGAAATAAAGTCCCTGTCGTCTGGGTGTCTGTTTTTTATCAACATTCCTCTCTCCTCCTCTCTCTCTCTCCCTTCTCTCTCCTCTCTCTCCCCCTCTCCCTCTCTCTCTCCTCTCCTCCTTCCTTTTCCCTCTTCTCATTTTCCTCTCTCCTCTCTCCACCTCCCCTCCTCTCGTATGTCTGTCTCTCTGCTGTCTCTCATCTCTATCTCTGATGTTTTTGTCTTCCCCTCTGCTGTCTATCGTGTGAAAAAATAGCAGCCAGTTGGTGGAAACTGATTATACCTGTGCACAGACACGACAAAAATTAAACCCCGCGCGCAACCCCCACGCACGCGCGCACCACGCACGCACACACACACACACAACACACACACACACACACACACACACCACACACCCCCACACACACACACCACTCACTACTCACACACCACAACACCCCACACCACACACACACACACACAACACAACACACACACTCACTCACACCCACACCACACTCACAACCCCTACCCACATACCACCACGCACACACACACACCCTCACTCACCATCATCACTCACACCACACACACCACACACACACACACACACACACACACAAAAAAACACACCCACACACACACAAATCCTCACTCACTCACTCCCAAAATTACACACAACACACAACCGCGCCGCACCACACCCACACACACACCCTCACTCACTCACCACTCACCACTCCTCACCACACTACACACACACTACACACATAACACGCACCACGCGCGCGCGCGCGCAACACACACCCACAAAACGACACACACACAACACACCCACACCACAGACCCACACCCACACCCTACACACACACACACAAACACACAACAAAACCCCACACAAACAAACAACACACACACACACCCCACAAAACCCCCCTAAAACACACAAAACACCCACACCACACACACACACAAAACACCACACACCCCACAACACACACCAACCCACAATTTTTAGATGAATAGTTGAAAAAAACGCATAAAAAAACAAACTAGTTCCCCCTTTTTTTTTTTTTCTTTAAAAAAACAACAACCCCAAAACTTAGGGAGGGTTTTGAAATCCCCACCCAACCTTTAAACACCCATTAAAACCCCATCTTCATTTTGGGTTTTTCAACTTTTTTTTAAAATTGTTTAAAACAAAAAATTTAAAAAAAAAAAACAAACCCCAAAAAAAAAACCCAAAAAACCAAACAAAACCCCCAAAAAACAAACGGTTTATTAGTTCCAGCTCTTGCCCTGGAAATTCATTACTTCGGATCTTTTCCCAACCCGAGAGAAGGCGGAATGTTTTCCCTTTGGAAAACTTGTTCCAAGATTTGAGTGAAAATTTAAGAACCTTTGACCCCGCCCTTTGGGCCCTCCCCCATGAAGGTTTTTCATACGCAAAATTAAACCCAAAAAACTTTTTTTATTTTGTTTTTTATTCAACAAAAACAAATTCCCAACGCTGTGTTTTGTGTTTTGTGTGTGTGTGTGTGTGTGACAAAAAAATTTTAAGAAAAATCAGCCCCTTTTTTTTGGTCATTGATTTCATTAAATCCCCCCAACCCGGGTTAATAAAAAAAATAATAATAATCCCTTAAAAAAAAAAAAAAAAGGGATTTGAAGGGGGTTTTTGTTTGTTTTGAAATTTTTGTTTTTCCAAACAAGACAGCTCGAAAATTCACCGATGTTTGAATTTTGCGAATGTGACGTTTTTTCACTCCCATTTAGGAAACCGCACACTGACTTTTTGGGATAAAAAAAAAAAAAAAAAGTTAAAATTTGAAAGCGAGAAAGAAAGATTTTTAAAACCCAACCACAAAAAAAGCACCCCTAAAAAGAGCAAACCAAAAAAAAAAACCCAAAATTTTAACTGGAAAAATATTAAAAATCCCTTGAGTGTTCATAACTTCAAAGTTTCTATCCTAACCTGCCGAGTTCTACTGCCCCCCAATTTTCAAACTCACCTCCCCCCCCCCCCCCCCCCAAACCCACACACACAAAATACCCCTCCCTCCCCCCCCCCCAAAACCGCACCCCGGGGCAAAAAGAAGAAGGAAAAAGGGGGGAGGGGGAGGGTGGGTGGCCCCCGGTTTAGGAAGGAAAGAAGAAAAAGAAGAAACCAGTATACGGGGCAAAAGGGGTTTTTGACCCTATTCCCCACCTCCGATTTATTTTGCATCCCGGGCCAGTCCTGCATAGTAGCCCAGCTCTGTGGTTTAATAGCTCGTTTTTACTTTCCCAAACCCCCCTGTATCTATCTCCCCTCCCCCCCCCCTCTCCTAACCTTTTAAACCCCTCCCCCTTTCCCCCATCCTCTCCCCTCCTCTTCCCCCCTTTTCCCCTTTTCTCCTTTTTTAAAATTTTTTAAACCCCCCCCCCCCCCCCCCCCCCCCCTCCCTGAAAAAGATGTTTCCCGAGTTTTTAATGTTTTTTCATTGTTTTTTTTGGGGGCATTAAAGGCTGCTGCCCGGGGAAAAGGCCCCAAAATTTTTTGGGGGCGGTGGTGGGGATGGGTTTGGGTTTGGGGGGGTCCCAAAAGAGGTTTCCCTTTTTTTCTTAACTGATGACAGGTTTTTATCACACTCGGTTTTTCCCTGTTTTCCCTTTCCCAAGGGCCTCTTTTTTGGGGCTTTAATAGAGGTTTCTTTTTTCTTATCTGATACAATTTGGATTTTATCCACTCGGTTTCCCCGTTTTTTTTTTCCAAAAACCACTTCCTTTGGCCCCCAATAGAGGTTTCTTTTTTTCTTTTTCTGATACATGGTTTCAAACAAAAACGATTCCGCTGTTTTTTTTTCCCCTTTCCTAAGGCCGTCTTCTTGGGGTATCTCGCTTCTTCCCCCCCCTCCCCTTCCTTTTAAGTCCCCTTTTAAAATTATTTCCCCCCCCCCCCCCCCCCCCCCCACCCCACCCCCACCCCCGCCTCTTTGTCTGTACCTTTTTCTGGGCTAGCCGGAAACTGTCTCTGTCCTCTTTTCTCTTTCTCCCCCCCAGTAGGAAACCCCCGCATTAAAAATCTGGGGCCTCTTTTCCCCGCCAATCAACCCTCTCTCCCATCCTCCCCCTCCCCTCCAAATAAATATATATCTCAATCCCCTATCTCTCTCCCCTCCCATCTCTCCTCCATCTCTCCCTAAAAAAACTCTCCCCCATCTCTCTCCCCTCTCCCAACTCTCTCTCACTCCCCCTCTCTCTCTCTCCCCCTTCCCCCTCTCCCCTCTCCCCTCTCTCTCTCTCACCCCCTCCCCAAAAATCTGCCTTTTAAAAAAAAAAAGGAAGTTTGAAGGCGTTTTTCTTTTTTTTATTCCCCCCCTTCTCTTCTTTTCTTTTTTTTTTTTTAACTTTCCGGTGGCCATAAAGATATTCGGGGGTTTTTTTTTGTTTTTATAATTCCCAAAAATTGTTAAGTGTCACAAAGACATTTTTGTGTGTGTGTGTGGTTTTGTGTGGGGTGTGTTTTCAAACATGGATCCTCAATTAATTTTCAAAGTTCTATAGTTTTTCTTGGGGAAATACAAAGTGTTTTGGGTTTTTAAAAACCATAGGGAAAAAAACCAAACACAGCAGTTTGATTTGGGGTTTTTTGGGTTTATTTTAAAATTTTTTTATAATTTTTTTTAAAAACAAACCCATTTTAACAAAGCTTAAAAAAAATTTTAAAAAGGAAAAATTTTTTATTGATTTATCTTTTTTATGTTTTTTATTTTTTTTTTGGGTATCAGTCAATTTAAACCCTATTTTAAAAAGGTTTTCCCAGGCCCGTTTTCCCCTTTTTAGGGTTTGTAAGAACTGGCCAGTGAAAACTTTTTTCATCATTTTTAAACTCTTTCTTCCTCCCTATCCCCGCAGGAAACCTTTTAAACCCGGGCCCCCCAAAAAAAGGAAAAACCCGGGAAAAAGTTTTTTGCCCAAAAATTCAGCCCCAGCAGTTTCCAAACCCTTGGAACGCGTTTCCTTTATTTCATTGGCCGAGCCGATTGTCCCCGGGCAACCCGGGGGTCAAGTTTTTTTGGGGGTTTTTTAACGCACATTTCGCAAGGGAGCAGGAAAAAAAAAACCGTCCCCGGTTAATTTAAAAAAAAAAAAAAAAATAACCCCGGATCGATCATGAATTAAAGGGTTTTTCTTCTACCCCAGAAAAAGAAAAAGACAAAATCATTGGGGCAGATTCGTTTTGTTTTCGTTTCATGGTACACACCAAAGTGATGTTTTTGGGGGGGAAGGGTGAAATCATCAGGGTTTGGGGGGGGGGAGGGGTGGAAAGGGGGGGGGGGGGGGGGGGGGCGTTAGGCAAGGAAAGATAAATCTTGCAAGTTGTCTCCCCTTTCTCTCTCCTCTCTTCTCTCTCTCCCCTCTTAGTTATTACTATTGCTTATGCGTTTTTACCATTCATTGATTTTGCTTTGTTTTGTGTCCCCCCCCCCCCCTCCCTTTTTTTCCTCCATGATGGCCTGGTGTAAAGAAGCCCCGGGCTTTTTCCCAAGTACCCTCATTAAAACATTCGAGTCTCTTTTCTCATATTCTCTCCTCTCTCCCCTCATATTCTCTCTCTTTTTCCCCTCTCTTTCCCCCCCCCCCCTCTCTCTCCACTTTCTTTCTCCTCTCTCTCCCCCCCCCCCTCTCCTCTCTTTCTCTCTCCCCCCTCTCTCGCTCCCCTCTCTCACTCTCTCTCTCTCTCTTTCCCCTCTCTCTCTCCCCCCCCCCTCTCTCTCTCTCTCCCTCCCTCCCTCCCTCTCTCTCTCTCACTCTCTCCCCCTTCCTCCCCCCCCTCCCTCCCCCTCTCTCCCCTCCCCCCTCCCCCCCTCTCTCTGTGCATGTTGTGCTGAAACTGTGTAGGCTAAAAGGTCTGTTGGCCACAACAGCACTCTTCTGATGCTGGGATGATGATAAAAGAGGGTAGCAGCAGGGCTGGCTGATTGCACCATCATTTTTACTCTTTTTAAATTTTATTTTTTTATATTTTGTATCCTGCAAAACTCGTGTGTGTGTGTGTGTGTGTTGTGTGTGTGTGTGTCTGTGTGTGTGTGTGTGTGGTGTGTGTGTGTGTGTGTGTGGGGTGTGTGGTGTGTGTTTTTGGGTTTTAATCGAGGAAATCGTTTCTTGTGGATGAATGCCGCCATAGTTTGGGAAGGGGTGGGTGGGGTGGTCGTCTTATCGTCGTGTCGCATAGAGGGAGGTCGTGTATTGGGGATTTATCGCGGGAGTTGACGGGTATAAATATATATATATAAATAATATATATATATATATAAATATATATATAATATAAAAATTGTTTCTCGTATACTGTTTTGGATTTTGTGTGTGGGACTGTCAGGGCGTGTGCGCGTGCGTGTGTGTGTGCGCGCCACACTCTTTTTCTTTCTCTCTCGCTCGTGTGTCTGTCTCTGTGGGGGTCTGTCTTTCTTTCTTTTTCTTTCTTTTCCTTTAATCTTCTCTCTCTCTCTATCTCTCTCTCTCTCCTCTCTGTGTCTGTCTTTTTTTCTTTCTTTCTTTGTTCTCCCTCTCTCTCCCTCTCCTCTTTCCCCCCCTCCCCCCTCTCTCCTCCCTCCCTTTCCCACCCTTCCTGCTTCCCCCCTCTCTCTCGCCTTCCCCCTCTCTCCCCCACCTCTCCCCCTCCCCTTCCCCTCTCTATCCCTCCCTCTCCCCTCTCCCCCTTCCACCTCTCTCCCTCCCCTCTCTCCCTCCCCTCTCTCTCTTTTTCAAAACCTCACTCAAAAATCAGCATTGCGGTCGGTTAGCAGCATCATCATCATCAAGTTGATGACAGTGCAGAAAAGCTGCTGCTGCTGCTGCTGCTAATGATGGGATAGGATAGGATGTCATAGGAACTGTACTTTGACAGAGCTAATTTTGTCCATACGCCCAACATAGCCTGTTGGGTGGGCCACACAATTGATTTGAATGTTCCCACACACACGCGCGCGCGCGCACACACACACACACGCACTCACACACACAAGACACACACATACACATACACACACACACGCACGCACGCGCGCGCCCCAACGCTCGCACGCACGCACGCACGCACACAACACACACAACACACACACACACACACAAAACACACACACACACACACACAAAAACACACACAAAAAGACACACACCGACTGGTCGATAATTGCAGACAGGCAAATTGAACATTCTTGCATTGAAATGTCAAACAGAGAGAGAGAGAGAGAGAGAGAGAGAGAGAGAGAGAGAGAGAGAGGAGAGAGAAGATTTTTGTTTGAGGGGGTTGGGGGGAGGGTGGTTTAGTTTAAAGGAGAAATTTTTTTTTTAGTTGGGTTATTTTTTTTTTTTTTTGGGGGGGGGGGGGGGGGGGGGGGGGGGGAGGGGGGGTTTAGCAGTGAAAAGAAAGTTGAAAGCAAAAAGAAGCAAATTTTACAACTAAAAAAGCACAAAACAGAAAGTGGGGTTTTCTTGAAATAGTCAGAGAAAACGAAAAAAAAAAAAACCCAACAAAAAAAAAAAAAAAACCAACCCCAAACAAACAAGGAAAACCTCTGCACCCTTTCCGGCGCAGTTTTGCAGGCTTCCTTCCTTCCTTCCCTTCCTTCCTTCCTTCCTTCCT
The DNA here is from genome assembly GCA_028751875.1 of Rapana venosa. Taxonomy (NCBI): domain Eukaryota; kingdom Metazoa; phylum Mollusca; class Gastropoda; order Neogastropoda; family Muricidae; genus Rapana; species Rapana venosa. Next base: position 6,408,710 of record CM054156.1, read on the forward strand.
CCTCCCCCCCCCTTCCCCTTCCCTTTCCCTTTCCTTTTTCCCCTTCCTTCCTTCCTTCCTCCTTTCCCTTCCTTCCTTCCCCCCTTCCTTCCTTCCTTCTTCTCCTTCCTCCTTCCTTCCTTCCCCCTTCCTTCCCTTTTCTTCTTCCTTCTTCCTTCCCCCCCTTCCGTCCTTCCTTCCCCCCTTCCTTCCTTCCTTCCCTTTCCTTCCCTTCCGCCCTTTCCTTTCCTTTCCTTCCCTCCTTCCTTTCCTTCCTTCCTTCCTTCCTCCCTCCCCCCTCCCCCCCTTTCCCTCCTTCCTTCCTTTCCCCCTTGAAAACCCCCCCCCCCCCCCCCCCCCCTTCCCCTTTTTTTTTTTTTTTCCTCTTTTATTTTCTTATTCCCACAATCGCATTATTACCAAGCCTCCAAAAGTCAAGCAATAAAAAGAGAACTTGACAAATCGATATCAAACAGGAATTTTTTTTTTTTTTTGTTATTTCTCTTTTTTTTTTTTTTAAATTTTTAGTTTTTGCTTTTTTTTGGGTTTTTTTAAAATTTTTTTTATTTAAAATTTTTTTTTTTTGTAGGGTGTTGAAAGCTCGACTTTTTTGGAACAAGCCCAGGAGAACAAACGTTGAAAGCGAAAAAGGTCAAACATCAAAAGAGGGTGTACGTGCCGTTCCTTGTTTTATAATGTCCTCTTTAAAAATTTTTGGGTTGGGTTTTGGGTTTTTTTTTTCTTTTGTTTTATTTTATTTCTCTGTTTCCCCCTTTTTTTTTTAGAATTTTAAATATTTTTAACCCCCCCCCCTCCTCCTTTTTTCTCTCTCCTTTTTCCCCCTTTTCCTTTTCTCCTCCCCTCCCTCTCTCTCTCTCTGGACGGGGTACCTGGGGTTAAGGAATTCGTGGCTGATGGGTTCGATTCCCCTTCAGAGGATTTTCCTCTGGGTTGAATCATCCGACTTTACCCCCCCAAAGTCCTTCGGGAGACTATAAACCGAGGCCCCGGGGCAAAGGGGAAAAAACTTGCGCACACTTAAATTTTCCCCTTTTTTTTTTTCCTGGAAGGGGAAAAAACAAAGGTCCGGGAATGGATGAAAAAAAAAATTTTTCTTATTCAAAAAAATTTATTTTTCTTACCCCCCCCCCCCCTCTCCTCCTCAAAACCTTTTTTTTTTTTATTTTTCCCAAAAATTTTTTTCTTTCCTTTCCTCTCCTTCCCCCCCCCCCCCCCCCCCCCTTTTCCTTTTCCCCTTTTAAACCCCCTTTTTTTTTTTTTTTTTCGGGTTAAAAATTTTTCCCTCCTGCTTTTTTCTCCCTCCCCTTTTCTTTTTTTTTCTCGTTCCCCGGCCCCCCGGGGGCCCCCCAAAGCCCCCCCCCACCCCCCCCTTCTTCTCTTCTCTCGGAAATCAAATTTCCCCCAAAAAAAAAAAAAAAAAGTTGGGGGTTTTTTTCCTCTTCAAAAAAAAAATGGTAATATTAAAAATAGGGGGGTGTTTGGGGGGGGGTTTTTTTGGGGGGGGGGGGGGGGGGGGGGCCTCATCTTTTTTAAAAGGATTGGTGTTTCGATTTTTTTTTAAATTTTTTCTTTTCCCCTTTTGTTTTATCCTTTTTTTTTTCCCCCACCTCTTTTTTGTTTCCTTTAAACCCCCTTTTTCCCCCCGGGGGGGAAACAGCACAAATTAGCGTGCGTGCGCCCCATCCCGGGGGGGTTTTTAAAACCAGGGAAAAATTTTTAAACCAGTTTGTGTTTTTTTCCTTTTAAAGATTTTCCCCCGTTTTTAAGGGAAAAAACCCGAAAAAAAAAAAAAAAAAAAAATTGAAAGGGGGGGGGTAAGGGGAAAGGTTTGGGGGAGGGGGGAGGGGTTGGGGGGGGAAAAAAAGGGGGGGGAGAGAGAAAAAAAAATCGGAAAGATGTGATGGATGTTTTTAGACCTGACTGAAGATGGGGCGTGGTGATGATGATGATGAGGAGGAGGATGAGGGTGGTAAGGGTGATGGTAGAGGGTGATGAGGGTGGTGATTGTGGTGGGAAGGAAAGGGTTTGGGGGGGGGGGGGGGGGGGGGGGGGGGGGTCGAAGCTCGGATCTTTTGTAGACTATTGGTTTATCCTGAGCTTGTTTCTGATTGCTGTCTGTCTGGCTACGTACGTCTCTCTCTCTGTCTCTCTGTCTCTCTCTGTCTTCTCTCCTCATCTCTCTCTCTCTCTCTCTCGTCTCTCTCTCTCTCTCTCGTCTCTCCCTCTACTCTTCTCTCTCTCTCTCTCTCTGGGGGTGGAGAGCAGTTTTCACATGTATGCGTGCGTGCGCCTCTATCTTCTCTGAGTGTGTGTGTGTAAGCGCGTACGCGCGAGACTCTCTCTTCTCTATCCCTTAGTCTCTCCGTGTCTTGTTTGTCTCTCTATCTGTATCTCTCTTGTCTCTTTATAGGGAAACAAATACAGCTGCAAAAAAAAAAAAAAAAAAAAAAAAAGGTTGAAAGGGTGGCGCAGCGCTAAGTGGCGACGCGTTCTCCCGCTCTCCCCGGGGAGAGCAGCCCGAATTTCACGGAGAGAAATCTGCCATGACTTAAAGTGGTATGAAATAAAAGCTGAGCGCTTTGATTTGTTGCTTTACAAGATTCAGCGCTATATAAATTCCATACATTATTATTATTATTATTCTTTCTGCCTTCTCTGTCTTATCTCTGTGTGTTTGTCCCCCCCACCCCCCCCCCCCCATCCCCATCCCCCCCCACCACCACACACACACACACACACTCTCTAGTCTGTCACTCTCTCTGTATTCGAAAATAGACAAATGATAAACCATAAGAAAAACACACACACACACACACACACACACACACACACACACACACACACACCTAAACACAACCCCTGTTTCCCTGTCGCGGACACATCAGTGGAGATTCGAACCGATGCCCCGCAGTTTCCGACAAATTACTTTGTGGTGCTCTAAACACTAGCTTCTAAAAACAACCAAACAACAAATAAAGAACCCCACCCCCACCCCCCTCTTCTGGTCTTGCTAAAACAATCCTACAAGGCACAGTGAGGGGAGGAAGAAGAAGAAGAAGGGGCAGACAAAGGAAGAGATATGGGAGGACAACATTCGAGAGTGGACAGACCTGGAGCTGACCAAACAATCCTACAAGGCGCAGTGAGGGGAGGAGGAAGAAGAAGAAGAGGCAGACAAAGGAAGAGATATATGGGAGGACAACATTCGAGAGTGGACAGACATAGAGCTGAGAGACACCCTGAGGGTGGCTGAGAGACGCGAGGACTGGAGAAAGGGGGTTGACAAAGCTTCGAAGGCGCCCCAAAGGATTCGGAATCTGAGGGATCGGTGACGGTGACGGTGACATTGACCCCCCCCAAATACAACAGATAAACAAAAAACAAACAGAATAACCGTACTTTAACAACAACAAAATGGGACAGATTTCATCCTAGAAAGTATCCAAATGAAGAAAGTATCTGAATTAATACTGTATTGTGTGTAGATGGGGGTGGTGTTGTTCGTTTGTTTTTTTCTTTACTTTCTTTTACCTTGTCACTGAGAAAGAAATGGCTTTTCGAAAGATGGAGAAGGAACAGAGGTGTGTGTGTGTTTGTGTGTGTGTGTGTGTGTGTGTGTGTGTGTGTGTGTGTGTGTGTGTGTGTGTGTGTGTGTGTGTGTGGTTTTTCCACTCCTCTCCACTTCACTCCACTCCACTCCACTCCCCTCCACTACACTACACTACACTACACTACACTACAGCGTTTAAGCATTGGAAATCCTTCTCCACTTGATTTGGTAATTATAACACGGTTGTGCTTCTCTTTTGCAGGGTACTTTGTCCTTTATAGCATCTTTTCATAAAAAATGGGGGGGGGGGGGGGGGGGGGGGGGGGGGGGGGGGGGGGGGGGGGGTGGGGGGGGGGGGGGGGGGGTAGCAATGAGTTATCGATAAATCAGAATCTCCTGGGTGGGAGAGGGTGGGGGGTGGGGTTGTTTAATAAGGACAGGGATAGAGGTGTGAGGGGTGGGGGTGGGGTGGGTAGTGGAGTGTGCATGCATGGCTACACTAGGGAGATGGGAGCCTCTTGTCAGTCTCTTAAGAGTGCACTGCAACGTTGCAGGGCATGCACTACGCTACTCTGCGCTGCGCTACGGCTGTGCTACGCTGTATTGTACGTACTAATGCGCACTGCACTGCGTAACTGCACTACAGTTGTGTACATATACATACGCTACACGACTACCTACACTACACTATAATACACTGCACTGCAATTTCACTGCATTATACTACACCACACACACTACTGTACTGAATTGGACTGCACCGTTTCTGCACTATATTACACTGCCTTCACTACACTATCACTACTGTACATGTCCTGAATTGCAGTACTGAAAAATAAACCCCCACCCCAAAACCTA
>CM054156.1:6421117-6433617 GCA_028751875.1 Rapana venosa
AAAACCCAACAGCATTTAGATGGCTATATCCGAGTTCGGGGACTTCCGCTGTTTAAATTTGTTAAAAAACAAACGACCATATCTTTAAAACAAACAAACCCCAAACCAACACCACACACACACACTCACACACCACACGTACACGTACACACACACACACACACACACGTACACACACACGTACACACACACAACAACCACTCTCACACACACACACAAACTCACACACACACGTTACACACACACACACGTACACACACACCACACACACACGTACACACACACACACACACGTTACACACACACACACACACACACCCCTTCCATTTCTTTCCTTCACTGTCTGTATAATCATGTTTTATCTTTTTTTTTTTTTCGTTCCTCGGTTAGAGCTCCGAGGTTCACCAATAATGAGTTTTTGCCTATCCGAGTCCCCCCCCCCCCCCCCCCCCCCCCCCCCCCGCCCGTCCCCCCCTACCCACCCACTGCCCTCCCCCTTCCCCCTCCCCCCCCCCCCAATTTAGGTATCTGTACTCCGACCTCGGGATTCTGTCTATCGTGATTGTGTGTGTCTCTCCTCTGTACTCACTTCCCTCCGTCCCCCCCCCCCCCCTTCCCCCTCACCTCGGCTATTAATTTCTTTGATGTAAAAATAAAATCAGAATTAAAACAAAGAAAAAGAAAAGAAAAATCATTGATTGGAAGGGGGCATGACTGGTGTGCCCTCTCCCCCTCTTACTCCCCTCCCCCTCCCCCTCCCCCCCCCCCTTTCTCCCCCACACCTTCTCTTGATGATATTAAAAAGAAATGAGTTTTAAAAAAAATAATAATAATGATTGGATGTCCCCATGTTTGTGTCTCCCCCCCCCCCCCCCCCCCCCCCCCCCCCCCCCCAAGCCTTTTTGATGAAAAAAAAACTAATCAAAAAACAAGCACCAACCCAGATTAAAGAAATAACATAATTATTGGACTCTCTCCCCTCTCTCTCCTCTCTCTCTCCTCTCAATTCTCTCATCTCTCTCTCATCTCATCTCTCTCTCCCCCTCTCTCTCTCTCTTTTCCTTTAAGAAAATTTCTAACGCTGCGGAAATAAAGTCTGCCTGTCTGTCTCTGTCTGTCTGGCTGCCCTGTCATTTTATAAATCATTCTTTCTCTCTCTCTCTCTCTCTCTCTCTCTCTCTCTCTCTCTCTCTCTCTCACTCTCAACTTCCCCTTCTCACCTTCTCTCACTCTCTCTCTCTCTGTATATCTGTCTCTCTGTCTGTCTCCCCACTCTCTACCCTCTGTTTGTCTGTCTGTCTGTCTGTCTGTCTGTCTATCGTGTGAAAAGTAGCAGCCAGGTTGTGTGGAGAACTGATGTATACTTGCGTGTGCACAGATGCACTGACAAAGATACGAACCGCGCGCGCACGCACGCGCGCGCACACACACCACACACACACACACACACACACAACACACCACACACACTCTCACTCTCACTCACTCACTCACTCACTCAAAACACACACACACACACACACACACACACAACACACACACACACACACAAAACCACACTCACTCACTCACTCACTCACACACTTACACACACTCACACACACCACACACACACACACACACTCACTCACATCACTCACTCACTCACTCACACACACACACACACACACACACACACACACCCCACACTCACTCACTCACTCACTCACTCACTCAACACTTACACACATACACACACACGCCACGCACACACACACACACACTCACTCACATTTACTCACTCACTCACTCACTCACTCACTCACACACTTACACACAACACTTACACACAAAACACCACCCCACGCAAAGCGCGCGCGCGCGCACACAACACACACACACGACACACACACATACACACCACAGACCCACACCCACAACACCCTACCCCCACACACCCCACACACTCACACACACACACACACACACCCACACCCACACAACACCCTACAACCCCCACACAACACCACACACACACACACAACACACACACACACACACACACACACACAACACACACAATTTTTAGCTGAATAGTTGATTAAACGCATAAAACACAAACTAGTTATCCCCATTTTTTTTCTTTGAAAAAACAACCAAAACTTAGTGAGGGTTTGCAATCCCGCAGCTGAAATCAGCATTAAAACACATCTTCATTTTGGTTTCAACTTGTTTAATATTGATGAACAGAATTTAAAAAAACACCAAAAAACAAAAACAAACGGTTTATAGATTCCAGCTGCTTGCCCTAGTATTCATTAACTTCGGATCATTCCAGACAGAGAGAAGGCTGGAAATGTTTCCCTGGCAACTTGTTCCAAGATTTGAGTGATTAATATGAACCTTTGACCCCGCCCGTTGGGGGCCTCGCATGAAGGATTTCATGACGCAAAATTAATTAACGGTAACGTTTGTATATTTGATTGGATTCAACGAAAACAATTTTCAACGCTCTCTGTGTGTGTTGTTTGCGTGTGCGTGCGTGTTTGTGTGTGTTTTATGTGTGTGTATGTGTGGTGTGTGTGTGTGTGTGTGTGTGTGTGGTGTGTGTGTGTGGTGTGGGTTTTGTGTGTGTGTGTATTAAAGAAAATCGTCGACCTTTTTGTCATTGATTTCATTCATACCCCCATCCCTGGTTAATGAATAATAATAATAATACCTTTAAAAAAACAAAGAAGGAGTTGGAAGTGGGTCTTTGTTTGTTTGTATGTTTGTATCCTACAAGACAGCTCTGAGATTCACCGATGCTGAGACTTTGCGTATGTGACTGTTTTCACTACCATTTAGGTATCCGCACTCTGACTTCTGGGATAAAAAAAAAAAAAAAGAAGTTGAAATGAAAGCGAGAAGAAAGACATTTAAACCAACACACTAAAAGCACACTAAAAAGAGCAAACCAAACAAACAAAAATGCCAAACTTACTGGATTATATTATAAATACTTGAGCGTTCATAACTTCAGAGAGTTTCATTCCTAACCTGCCTGAGTTACTACTGCTCCCTAGTTTCAAACTCACCTCTCCCCCCCATCCCCACACACACATATACCCCTCCCTCCTCCCCCACCCAACCGCTCCTCTCGTGGCAGAAGAGAAGGATAAGGTGGGAGGGAGGAGGAGGGGGGGGGGGGGGTGAGGAAGGAAAGAAGAAAAAGAAGAAACCAGTATACGGGACATTTGTTGTTGACATATCATCACCTCCGATTGATTTTGCAGTCGGGTCCAGTCCTGCATAGCTAGCTAGCTCTGTGGTCAATAGCTCGTTTCACTCCAACCCTCCTGTATCTATCTCCCCTCCCCTCCCTTCTCCTAACCTAGTAACCTCTCCCCCTTTCCCCCCCTCCTCTCCTCTCCTCTTCCCCCTTCTCCTTATCTTTTTTACCCCCCCCCCCCCCCCCTCCCCTCAAACTGATGTCTGAGTTTCTAGATGTTTATCATCGTGTTAATAATAATAATAATAATGTATGGAATTTATATAGCGCTGAATCCTTGTAAAGCAACAAATCAAAGCGCTCAGATTTGAATTCGGGCTGCTCTCCCCGGGAGAGCGGGAGAACGCGTCGCCACTTAGCGCTGCGCCACCCTTTCACCCTTTTTTTTTTTTTTTTTTTTTTTTTTTTTTTTTCTGCAGCTGTATGTGCATAATGGCTGCTGTCAGGCCATAGCGAAGTTTTGGGTGCTGGTGGATGGTTGGTTGGTTGGCGGTGGTCAATAGAAGTTTCTTTTCTTCTTATTTGATGACATGGTTTCATCACACACGATTCGGCTGTTTTCTTCCTAAGGCCGTCTTCTTGGGCTTCAATAGAGGTTTCTTTTCTTCTTCTCTGATGACATGGTTTCATCACACACGATTCCGCTGTTTTCTTCCTAAGGCCGTCTTCTTGGGCTATCTCGCTTCTTCCCTCTCCCTCCCTCTTTCTCATGTCTTTAAAGTGATTTCCCCCCACACCCACACCCACCCCCACCCCACCACCCCCCCCCCGCCTTCTTGTCTGTACCTTTTCTGTCTGTGCCGGTATCTGTCTCTGTCCGTCTTTCTCTCTGTCTCTCTCACAGTAGTAAACCACGTCATTATTCTCTGTCTCTGTCTTCCTCGCCATCTCATTCTCTCTCTCCATCTCTCTCCATCAGTTGGTTTATTCATGTTTGTTTCACTTTTTCCCCCATGAGGGCCTGGTGTAAAGAAGCCTCTGGCTTATCCAATTACCCTCATTAAAATATTCGAGTTCGAGTTCTCTCTCTCTCTCTCTCTCCATATATATATATCTATCTCATCTCTATCTCTCTCCATCTCCATCTCTCTCCATCTCTATCTCTCTCCATCTCTCTTTCCATCTCTCTCTATCACTCTCTCCATCTCTCTCTCACTCTCTCCATCTCTCTCTCACTCTCTCTCTCTCTCTCCTCTCAACATCTGCTTTAAAAATAAAAGGAAGTTGAAGGCGTTTTCTTTTTCCCCCCCTCTTCTCTTCTTTTCTTTTTCTTTTACTCCTGTGCCATATTGATATTCGGGTTTTTGTTTTGTTTTATAATTCAGAAACTTGTTAAGTGTCACAAAGACATTTTGTGTGTGTGTGTGTGTGTGTGTGTGTGTGTGTGTGTGTGTGTTGTGTGGTGTTGTGTGTGTGTTTCATAACATGGATCCTCATTTAGGTACAAAGTTCTATAGTTTTACTGGTGAAATAAACGTGTTTCAGTAAACACCATAGCACAAACCAAGCACAGCAGTTTGGGTGTGTTTTTTTTGGTTTATTTTATTTTTATTATAATTTTTTTAAAAACAAACCCATGTAACATAGCTTACAGATTCACAGGCAAAAGTTATTATTGATTTATCTGATATGTTATTTTTTGTTCTGCTATCAGTTGTGACCAATATTAAACAGGTTTTCCTCAGCCTGTGCCTTATAGGGTAGTCAGAACTGTGCACAGTGGAAAACTTTCATCATTTTTATCTTCTTTCTTCTCCCTATCCCGCAGGAATCAATTCAATACCGCCTAAAGAGATAACGGAAAGAGTTGATGCTAAAAGTTCAGACCACAGCGGTTGCTTCCCTTGGAACGCTGTGCCTTCATTTCATTGGCCGAGCCGATTTGGTCCGGGTCACGTGGCGTCAAGTTTATTGGCTGTTTTATCGCACATGCGCAGTGTAGCAGGAAAAGATAACTCGTCCAGTTATAAAAAAAAAAATATTGCGGATCGATCATGAATTAGGATTTGCTTCTACCGAGAAATGAAAATGACAAGAATCATTGCGCATGATTCGTTTTGTGTCGTTCATGCACACACAAAGTGATGTTATGGGGAGGAAGGTGAAATCTTCAGGTGGTGGGGGGGAGGGGTAGGGGGGGGGGGGGGGTTAGGCAAGGAAAGATAAATCTTGCAAGTTGTCTCCCTTTCTCTCTCTCTCTCTCACTCTCTCTCTCTCCTCTCTCATCCCTCCTCTCTCTCCCCTCTCTCTCTCTTCTCCTTCTCTCTTTCTTCTCTCCTCTCTCTCTCCTTTCAGTTATTACTATTGCTTATGCGTTTATTTCTGTGAGTAGTTATTATCCATTTATTGATTTGCTTGTTTGTTTATTTTTTCCCTCTTTTTTATTTTCATTGAGGGCCTGGTGTAAAGAAGCCCCTGGCTTATCCAAGTACCCTCATTAAAACATTCCAGTTTCTCTCTCTCTCTCTCTCTCTCTCTCTCTCTCTCTCTCTCTCTCATCTCTCTCCTCTCTCTCTCTCATATTCTCTCTCTCTCTCTCTCTTTTTCTCTCTCTCTCTCTTTCTCTCTCTTTCATCTCTCTTTTCCTCTCTCTCTCTCTCCTCTCACTTCTCTCTCTCCTCTCTCTCTCTCTCTCTCTGTCAATATTTCTTTCTCTCTCTCTCTCTCTCTCTCTCTCTCTCTCCTCTCCTCTCTCTCTCTCCTCTCCTTCTCTCTGTGTCATATTCTCTCTCTCCTCTCTCTCTAATAATCTCTCTCTCTGTGTCTGTCATAATCTCTCTCTCTCTTTTTTCTCTCTCTCTCTCTCTCTCTCCTCTCTCCTCTCTCTTTCTCTATCTTTCTGTCATATTCTCTCTCTCTCTCTCTCTCTTCTCTCTCTCATCTCTCTCTCTCTCTCTGTCATAATCTCATCTTTCTCTCTCTCTCTCTCTCTCTCTCTCTCTCCTCTCTCTCTCTCTCTCTCTCTCTCTCTCTCTCTCTTGTCATATTCTCTCTCTCTCTCTAATAATCTCTCTCTCTGTGTCTGTCATAATCTCTCTCTCTCTCTTTTTTTCTCTCTCTCTCTCTCTCTTTCCTTCATATTCTCTCTCTCTCTCTCTCTCTCTCCTCTCCTTCTCATCTCTCTCTCTCTCCTCTGTCATAATCTCTCTTTCTCTCTCTCTCTCTCTCTCCTCTCCTCTCTCTCTCTCTCTCTCTCCTCTCTCATTCTCTCTTGCCATATTCTCTCTCTCTAATAATCTCTCTCTCTTCTGTGTCTGTCATATTCTCTCTGTGTCATATCTCTCTCTCTCTCCTCTCTCTCTCTCTCTCCTCCTCTCTCTCTCTCTCTCTCTCTCTCCTCTCTTCTCTCTGTGTCATATTCTCTCTCTCTCTAATATTCTCTCTCTCTCTGTGTCTGTCATATTCTCTCTCTGTCATATTCTCTCTCTCCCTCCTCTCTTTCTCTCTCCTCTCTCTGTCATATCGCTCTCTGTCATATCTCTCTCTCCTCCCCCCCTCTCTCTCTCCCCCCTCTCTCTCCCCCCCCCCCTCTCTCTCTCTCCCTCTCTCTGTGTTTCATATTCTCTCTCTCTCTGTCATATTCTCTCTCTCTCTCCTCCTCTCTCTCTCTGCTCTCTCTCTCTCTCCTCTCTCTCCCCCTCTATCTCTCTCTCTCTACCTTCCTCCCTCCTTCTCTCTCTCTGTCATATTCTTTCTCTCTTCTCCCTCCTCTCTCTCTCTCTCCTTTCTGTGTCATATTCTCTCTCTCTCTCTCTCTCTCTCCTCGTCTCTCTCCTTCTCCCTCTCTCTCTCCCCATCCTCTCTCTCCCCCTCTCTCTCTCTCTCTCCTCTGTGTCATATTCTCTCTCTCTCTGTATATTCTCTCTCTCTCATCTCCTCCTTCCCTCCCCCTCCCTCCCCCCTCCCTCCCCCTCTCTCTTCCTCTCCCCTCATCCCCTCTCTCTCTGTGTCATGTTAGTGGCTGAAACTGTGTAGGCTAAAAGGTCTGTTGGCCACAAACATGCGCTCTTCTGATGCTGGGATGATGAGGAAGAGGGTAGCAGCAGGGCTGGCTGATTGACACCATCATTTTTACTCTTTTATTATATTTTATTTTAATTTATTTTGTATCCTGCAAAACCTCGTGTGTGTGTGTGTTGTGTGTGTGTGTGTGTGTGTGTTGTGTGTGTGTGTGTGTTGGGGGGGTGTTGGTGTTTTTGTTTGGGTTTTATTCGGGGGCACGTTTTTGTGGTTAGAAGCGCCAAAATTTGGGAGGGGGTTTGGGGGAGGGGCTTATGTGTTCGCTAAGGGATTTTGTATTGGGGTTTTTATGCGGGGGAGTTGACGGGTAATATATATATTTTAATATTTAAATAATATAATATATATATATTTATTAGTTTTAATGTTTTAAATATGTATTATATATATAAAAATATATATAAAAAATTGTTTTCTCGTATAGGGATTTTTTGTTTGGGTATCGGGCAGGGCCGGGGCTCGTGTGTGGCGCGCGCACACTCTCTTTCTTTCTCTCTCGCCGTGGTCTGTCTTGTGTGTCTGTCTTTCTTTCTTTTTTTTTCTTTTCCTTTAATTTCTCTCTCTCTCTTCTCTCTCCCCTCTCTTCCTCTCTACTCTCTCTCCTCTCTCTATCCTCTCTCCCCTCTTGGCGCTTTTTTTTCTTTCTTTCTTTGTTCTCCCCCCCTTTCCCTCCCTCCCTCTTTCCCCCCGTCCCCCCTCCCTCCCTCCCCCCCTCCCTTTCCCACCCTTCCTGCTTCCCCCCCTTCTCCCCCCCCTCCCTCTCCCCCCCACCTCTCCCCCCCCCCTTCCCCTCTCTATCCCTCCCTTCCCCTCTCCCCCTTCCCCCCTCTCTCCCTCCCCTCTCTCCCTCCCCCCCTCTCTCTTTTTCAAAACCTCACTAAAAAAATAAATTGGGGGGTCGTTTAAGCACCCATCTCATCATGGGTTTGATACAGTGCAGAAAAGTCTGCTGCGCTGCAATGATGAGGGGATGGATAGGATTCAAGAACTGACTTTGACAAAAAATTTTTTCCCCCCAACAAGTGTTTGGGGGGACCCACAATTGATTTGAAAGTTCCCACACCAAAAAACCGCGCGGCCACACAACACATACACACGCACTCACAACAAAAAACACACACATACACATACACACCCCCACCCGCCGGCCAATACACGCACGCACGCGCGGCCCCCAAAAACCACGCACAATCACTCAAAACACAAAACACACAACACACACCAACACACACACAAAAAACACACACCGACTGGGCGATAAATTTCGAAACAAATGGAACATTCTTGCATTGAAAGTCAACAGAAGAGAGAGAGAGAAGAGAGAAGAGAGAGGAGAGAAGGAGAGAGGAGAGGGAAATTTTTGTTTGAGGGGGGGTTGGGGGGGGGGGTGGTTGAGTTAAGGGGAAATTTTTTTTTTTAGTTGGGTTTTTTGTGTGTTTTTTTTTTGCGTGAAAAGAAAGTTTAAAAAAAAAAGCAAAATTTTCAACAAAAAAAAACAAAAAATAAACAAACAACACAAACCCAAAAAAAAAGTCTTTTTTTGAAATTTTCAGAGAAAAAACGAAAAAAAAAAAAAAAACCACCCAAAAAAACCAAAACCAACTCAAAAAAAAAAAAAAAAAAAAAAAAAAAACCTCTGTCCATTTCCGGCGCTTTAGAGGGTTCCCTTCCAATTCTTTCCTTCCTTCCTTCCCTCCGTCCGTCCTCCTTCCTTTCCCTTTCCCTTCCTTCCCCCCCCCCCCCCCCCCCTTCCCCCCCCCCCCCCCCCCCCCCCCCCCCCCCCCCCCTTTTCCCCCTTTTTTTTTTTTTTTCCTCGTTTTTTTTATTCCCCCAATGGGATTAATTACCCAAACCTCCCAAGTCAACAAATTTTGGAAAACTTTTAAAATCGATATCAGAACATGGAATTTTTTTCTTTTTTTATTTCTCTTTTTTTTTTATTATTTTTATATTGCTTTTTTTTTGGGGTTTTTAATTTTTTTATTTTAAATTTTTTTTTTTTTTCGTGCTGAAAGCTCGACGGGTTTGGAACAAGGCAGGAGAACAAATCGTTGAAAAGCGAAAAAAGGGCAAACTTCGAAAGTGTGTATCCGTTCCCTTTTTTTAAATGTCCTCTTTAAAATTTGGGTTGGGTTGTTTTCGTTTGCCCTTTTGTTTTTTTTTTATTTTCCCTTTTCCCCCTTTATTTTTTGCTATTTAAAGTTAAAATCATTTTTCTCAACGCCCTCTGCGCCTTTTCCTGTCTGTGGCATCTCCCCCTCTCCCCCCCTCTTTCCCCCCTCCCCCTTCTCCTCCCCCCCCCCTCTCCCCTCTCTCTCCCCTCTCTCTCTCTCTCTCTCCCCTCTTTCTCTCTCCTCTCTCTCTCTCTCTCTCTCTCTTCTCTCTCTCTCTCCCCCTCTCTCTCTCTCTGTGGGACGGGGACCCGGGGGGGTTTTGATGATGTATTTGTGGGCTGCTGACTTGGGGCGATTTCCCCTTAAAAGGATTTTTTCCCCTGGAGTTGACATCATGCCGACTCTCCCCTAAAGTCCTTCGGATGAACTAAAACAAGGGCCCCCTGTGCGAACGCAGGGAGAACATTTTTTTTCGCACACGTTTAAAACCCGTTCCGCTTTTCGTAAAAGGGAAACCCGTTGCCGGGGGGGAAGGGACAAAATGACAAAGCTGCTACACGGGAAAGGATGATAAAAAACAATGAGTGCTTATTCCCTTATCCCGAAAAAATATATCTTTCTATGTTTCTCCCCCCCCCCCCCCCCCCCCCCCCCCCCCCCCTCCTCCTCTCCAACACATATATTTTTATGTTAATTTATTTATATACACCAACAGATATTAAATTTGTTTCTGTTCCCCCTGTCCCTCTTCCCCTCTGTCCCCTCCCCCCCCCCCCCCCCCCCCCCCCCCCTCTTCACAGAAAGATGGGCATGATGGTGATGACGAGAGATTTATTTATTTATTTATTTTATTTATTCTTATATCGAGGATAATGGAATCAGCACTCACGTGCTTTTTTACATCCAGTCCCCATGTGTATGCGGTTTTGTAAATTTTGTCATCTGTTCCTACCGGCACACAATGAGAGAGAGAGAGACAGACAGACAGACAGCCAGCCAGACAGACAGGTATAGCTATGCGTGGCTTGGCTCATCGAAGAACCGCCAGATTTCGCCACACAAGAGAGAGAAAAAAATCGAAAGAATGTGATGGATGTTTTTAGACCTGACTGAAGATGGGGCGTGGTGATGAAAGTGATGATGAGGGATGAGGGTGGTGAGGGTGACGGTAGAGGGTGATGAGGGTGGTGATTGTGGGTGGTGGTGGGAAGGAAAGGTTTTTTTTGGGGGGGGGGGGGGGGGGGGGGGGAGTCTAAGCGTCGGATCTTTTGTAAGACTATTGGTTTATCCTGAGCTTTTTCTGATTGTCTGTCTGTCTGGCTAACGTACGTCTCTCTCTCTCTCTCTCTCCTCTCCTCACCTCTCCTCTCTCTCTCCTCTCCTCTCTCTCTCTCTCTCTCTCTCTCTCTCTCTCATCCTCTCTCTCTCTCTCTCTCTCTCTCTCTCTCTCTCCCTCTCTCTCTCTCTCTCTGGGGGTGGGGAGCAGTTTTCACATGTGTGCGTACGTGCGCCTTTACCTCTCTGAGTGAGTGTATGTGTGCGTGCGCGCGCGCCTCTCTCTTCTCTATTCCTTAGTCTCTCTGTGTCTTGTTTGTCTCTCGATCTGTATCTCTCTTGTCTCTTTCTTGCCTTCTCTGTCTTATCTCTCTGTCTGTTTGTCTTTGTCTCCCCCACCCCCAATCCCCCATCTCTCCCCCCTCCTCACACTCTCTAGTCTGTCACTCTTTCTATATATTCGAAAATAGACAAATGATATACCATAAGAACACACACACACACACACACACACACACACACACACACACACACACACACACACACACACACACACAGAGATAACTGTAAACAGATAACTTGTTTATGTGGTTCTGACTTATCACCTAAGCATGTTATCTTCATTGTGAACGACTTCGACCATATTTTTCTGGTACAGTTGTAGACAAGATTTCAAATATGTCATTTGAACATTTATTGGCCGATAATGTGGTTATGGTGGAGATAGTTAGTTGTTTAGTTAGAAGCCCTGTTGGCAAACTTTTGTAATTGTTCTTGCTGCAGTTTAAGCTGTTTCAATGCCTCCCATCCCCCCTCACCCCCGTCCCTCCCATAATTTCTTTGTATTTTTTTCTTTTATCTCGTGCACAGACACTAATAGGTAAACACACATACACACACACACACACACACACACACACACACACACACACACACACACACACACACGCACACACACACACACACACACACACACACACACACACACGTATGTACACACACACGTATGCACACCACACACACACACACACACACACACACACACACACACACACACACACACACACACCACACACACACACACACACGTTCTCTATATATTGTAACACTATCTTTTGTCTAATATCACCTTCAGTGAACAGACGTTAAATTAAAGAAAGTACACACACACACGCACACACGCACGCACGCACGCACGCACGCACGCACGCACGCACTCACACACACACACACACACACACACACACACACACACACACACACACACACACACACACACACACACACACACCTAAACACAACCCCTGTTTTCCCTGTCACGGACACATCAGTGGAGATTCGAACCGATGCCCCGCAGTTTCCGACAAATTACTTTGTGGTGCTCTAAACACTAACTTCTAAAAACAACCAAACAACAAATAAAGACCCTTTCCCCCCCCACCCCCTCCTCTGGTCTTGCTCAAACAATCCTACAAGGCACAGTGAGGGGAGGAAGAAGAAGAAGAAGAGGCAGACAAAGGAAGAGATATATGGAGGACGACATTCGAGAGTGGACAGACATGGAGCTGAGAGACACCCTGAGGGCGGCTGAGAGACGCGAGGACTGGAGAAAGGGGGTTGACAAAGCTTCGAAGGCGCTCCAAAGGATTCGGAATCTGAGGGATCGGTGACGGTGACGGTGACATTGACCCCCCCAAAACAACAAATAAACAAAAAACAAACAGAATAACCGTACTTTTACAACAAAAAAGGGGGACAGATTTCAACCTAGAAAGTATCCAAATGAAGAAAGTATCTGAATTAATGCTGTATTGTGTGTAGATGGGGGTGGTGGTGTTCGT
>CM054156.1:6446117-6448617 GCA_028751875.1 Rapana venosa
GTGTGTGTTGTGTGTGTGTGTGTGTGTGTAGGTGTGTAACAGCAAAGTGAGAGGCTGTATGACCAGTGGCTTTCCCACTCATGGAATTCCACTTTACAGCTTAGTCTTTAGTGATCGACTATGACTCTCTAACTAGGAGGCTTGACTCGCACAGTCCTTATGTGCTGCAGCCCTGGGGGCTGGTTGGCCTTTGGAGAACATCTCCAACGCTGACTGTCCTTATGCCCACTTGGCCGAGAGAGTGGGGATGTACTGCGGGCAAGGCATCTCCACTGTAATCACATTTCTGCCCAGTTTCCAAAACAGCAGCTGCCTCCTCTGCTGTTTTGGAGGTCATCGTCGGACACGACGGACAAACACACATACAGTGTGTGTTATGTGTGTGTGTGCGTGTGTGTGTTGAAGTAGCCCTGCCTCACTGTAAGGATAAGCTGCATAGGTGAGGGAGTCTTTGTGTGACTGTGTGTGGTGTTGTGTGTGTGTGTGTGTGTGTGTGTGTGTCACTGTGTGTGACTGTGTGTGTTTGTGTGTTTTGCGTATGAGAGCTAGTAAATAGATCTCTCTCTCTCTCTCTCTCTCTCTCTCTCTCTGTCTCTGTCTCTCTCTCTCTCCATGTTGATTTATCATACCTTTCCTGTATTGTGAATGCTCTTTCACTTTTCATATCCGTAATTTGAGCTCTTCATTTTGGAACGAATTTGTGTTGTGAGTGTTTTTCACACGCCCACATCCGCAAGTTGCGGTTTTGGTAAATTTCATGTAGTACCCCTTGGGGTTTTCTTGAAATAAAATCTCTCTCTCTCCTCTCTCTCTCTCTCTCTCTCTCTCTCTCTCTCTCTCTCCTCTCTCTCTCTCTCTCTCTTATGTAGCGTCTCTCTCTCTCTCTCTCTCTCCTCTCTCTCTCTCTCTCTCTCTCTCTCTCTCTCTCATGTAGCGTATGTAAGTATGTTTGTCTGTTTGTTTCTCTCTCTGTCTGTCTCTCACTCTGTGTCTGTCTCTGTGTCTGTCTCAAGTATGTCTGTCGGTCTCTCAGTGCCTGCCTGCCCGCCTGTCTGCCCCCCCTCCCCTCTCTCTCATCCCCTCCCCCCCCCCCCCTCTCTCTCTCTCTCTCTGGCTGATGTAGCGTGTGTCAATAAGTTATTATGGAATGGCATATTCCTCATGCGGAGGCGTGTCTTTGAGACATGCCCTATCGACAGTCACCCGCCTTATAAATAATTCCTAGTAAATGGCGTCACCCTTGTTGATGGATTAATTCAATGCTGTCCATGTCTTATCTGCGCGCGTGCGTTGTCCGCGCGCTCGTGCTTGAGTGTGTGTGCGCGCGCGTGCGTGTGCATGCGTGCGTGCGTTCGTGCGCGCGTGTGTGTGATGGATTAATTCAATGCTGTCGATGTCTTATCTGCGTGCGTGCGCACGCGCGCGTAAGCTTCATAAACTGATACGTGGACAGTCAATATGACCTTCAAGTAAAAAAAAACAACCCTAAAGCAAACAAAACAACAACAACAAAGAAAAAAAGCAAAAGAAGGAAACAACAAAACCAACCAACCATTGAAACAAAAACAAACGAGCCCAACATATACCGTGTACATGAATTGAATCTAAGTCCTCTAAGTCCATCATTACTTGGTCTAGATCTAGTTCTCCAAGTGGAACTGAAAGTCATCAGAAAGAGCGTCATATAGATGCCAAGTGTGTTTACGATCACCGAGGGTGTGTGTGTGTGTGTGGGGGGGAAGAAGTGTACATAGTGAAGATCGTGTTTTCTGTACAAAATGTTTTGTGTCTTACCAAGTCTACCTGCCTGAATTAAGTATCGTATTTGATGTAGATCTAGATATGTATTGTTTACAATAAACTGTGAGGTCTTAAACATTTTTTTAAAATAGATTCGTAAGTTTGCTTGACATAGTGAAGACAGTGCAAAATGTTTTCAGTCATATCAAGACAAATCTACATGCCTGTATCATATATGATCTAGATCTGTATTATTTACAATTCACTGTTTTGTTGTTGGTTTTTTTTTATGCGTAAGTTTGCTTGTAAAGTTTTTTAGACGAAAAATGTGCAACCTTATTCCATGCTCGAAAATACGTTAAACTCTTCAATTTTTTTCTCAACCATTTTCAGTAATCTTCGACTTTGCTATGTGGTGATCGCCATGCATTCGTTTAACGTTTGCCCGTCAAAACAAGAGGAGGAGAGGGTGGGATGGTTAAACCGAAAAAATATGTTGAAATTTATATTAAAGCCCCAGTGGAAACAACGCCGATGTAGGGAAGCCGGAGAAGAGCAATCCTTTCCCCAGAGATTGAAGGTGAGGGTCCAGGGAAGGTCACTCTTGCCTACCTGGCCCATGCTGTAAGTCTATCCACTCAAATGATTGGCTGAGGTATCGGCATGGCTATCTCGGGGTACCAATCAGAAATTCGCTCAGTGGATGCCAGTGGTAGAGGCAGATCGGGGGAAATGGGTCTTTGCTCAGCAACGAGCCTTT
>CM054156.1:6453617-6461117 GCA_028751875.1 Rapana venosa
AGACACAGGGCAATTAATTTTAAATGAAGCGCTGAACAGTTCCATTTCCACACATTGATGTTCCACAGCACCCCAGACCTGTGTGTACATGCCTCTTCCCCCATCCCTTTTCAAAACAACAAAAAATCTTACTTGTGTTGTAGATTGCCTAGGCGTGTGTGTGGGAAGGGGGGGGGGGGGGATCTGTTTCAGGAATGTGTTGGCCATTATTTCCTTGTTGTTGTTTTTTCCCCCTCTCCATTGCTATAAATATCATATAGCAATATAAATGTTGGGTCTTCTCGCTTCCTTGTTCCTTCCATCAATTTCTCCCCCCCCTCACCCCCCTGTCTGTCAGAACCCCTCCCCCACCTGCCCATCTTCACTTTCAGATCTCTCCCCCCCCCCCCCCCTCTCTCCCCTTCCCTCTTATCCCTCCCTCCTTTTTCTTTCTCTATCTCCCCCTCTCTCTCTCTTGCTTTCTCTCTCTCCTGTTTCTCTCTCTCCTTCCCTCCATCTCTCTCTCTCTCTCTCTCTCTCTCTCTCTCTCTCTCTCTCTCTCTCTCCATCTCTCTCTCTCTCTCCCCCTCTCTCTCTCACACCCCCCCCCCCCCCCATCCCTCCCTCTCCTCTACCTACCTTCCTCCCTCTCTCCCTCTCTCTCTCTCCCCCTCTCCCCCATCCATCCCTCCCTTCTCTTTCTCCCTCCCTCCCTCCCTCTGTGTGTCAGAGTGGTCATGGAGATGTGCAGGCAAAGTGCACTAGGTCCCTAAGGGCAGATGAGGGAGCAAGGACAAGGGGGGTTGTTAGGTTTTGGGAGAGAAAGCCTGGAGGTAACACAGTAGAGTTCACTTGTGGCTGCAGTAAAGAAGGGTGGTGTCAGTATAGTGATCGCTAACTTAATCCTGCGTAATTGTTTTCTGGTAGAGAGGAGGTGTGTGTGTGTGTGTGTTTTTTTTTATTTAATTTTTAATTTTATTTTTTTATATCGAGGATAATGGGATAAGCACTTATGTGCTTTTTTACGTCCAGTCCCCGTGTGTATGCGGATTTGTAAATTCTGTCATCTGTTCCCACCGTGTGTGTGTGTGTGTGCGTGCATGCGTTTATTCACATGTACTTGCACTAGCATGTACTTGGAGAATGATTGTGTGTGTGTGTGTGTACATTTATTCATATGTACTTGTGCTAGGGTGTACTGGGTGAATGAATATGTATACAATGTGTGGGTGTACATGTTTTATTTCAAATTTGTGCTTCATGCATTTGGTCTTTTACCATTTAAAGAAAATCAGTTTGTTTTTTTTAAATTGAGGAAAGGGGGGGGGGGGGGTCAAATTCATTGATATCTATTTGCCTAATGTATTCCTCTAGGTCAATATACCCACGGGCATGCACACACACTCTTACAGCTTAATTAGTTCCAATTCCCTCACATTTCTGTCGCTTGGATGTTTTTTCAATTCAGCGTCGTTCGCTTGTAAGCATTCACTTCAGTGTGCGAATGATGTAAATTCTGAGAGGGAATCAGACAGGCAGACAGACATCTAAAAGAGCAGTGAAAGCACGATCTGGGAAATTAGGGCTGTCGGTCAAGAAACGCTGACTTGTAAGGAAAAAGTAGGGCAGATTTGGGGAGGATGGTGTATGGAAGGGAAGGAGTGACACGAGGAGGGTAGTTTTGTGTGTGTGTGTGTGAAAGATTTGGAAACTTGACGCTAGTGTTGAGATAATTTTTGTGGAACTTTCTTGACTGTTCCACCGCTGTGTGTGTGTGTTTTGTGTGTGTGTGTGCATGCGCGCGTTTCCCCCTGTTAAAGATTAGGAAACTTGACACTACTGTCCATAATTTTAGTGGACATTCTTGACCGTTCCACCCCTCTGTGTGTATGTGTGTGTGTTTGGTTCCCCCCCTATCATAGATTTGGAAACTTGACGCTACTGCCATTCATTTTTGTGGAACTTTCTTGACCGTTCCACCCCTGTGTGTGTGTGTGTGTGAGAGAGAGAGAGAGAGATAGATGGATGGATAGACAGACAGAGAATCAGAGAGACTGAGATCGATGACATTCACACTGTAGTGTTAGCAAATGATGCTCCAACCCATACCCTCCCCCGAACCCTTTTTACCCCTTATTATTCATACTGTTCTTTCTCCTCCCAGATAGTTTTGTAAGAAAACTAGCTAGCTGGGGGGTTATGGAAAAGAAGAGGGGGGGGATTGTGATTTTCTGTGCAAGAGGTGGGTGGTTGGGATGGTGAGAGCATTTAATTTTGCTGATAGGGCCAAGTGGAGGAGAAAGGCATGGTGGGGGGGGGGGGGGATGTATGAAGGGGGGTGGGGTGGGGGGGGATGCAGGGTATCTGGGTCAGAATGGGAGATAGGATGGAGAAGCTGGACTCCACTACTAGAGAGGAGAGGGGTATTGATTGGCTGAGCTGGGGAAAGGGACTAATGAGAAGTTGGGTTTTATTTGGGAGGGGATGGAGTTTGATCTGTGTGGCATTGATGGTTGGCCTGTTTGTAAACAGTCTTCTGTCATTTTTCCTTTTCTCCTGTCCAGAAAGTGGGGTGGGCTGTGCTTATTCTAGTTAAGTGCACTTTTGTAGCTAGCGTCTACAGCCCCGACAGGATTCTTTTTTGACAGCAGCTATTCACACAATATTGAAAATTTACTTCTCAGAGGTGGAAAATGGCTACCTTAGTGTTGGGCAAATGATTTTGTATGCAAAATCTCACCTTTGAAGCTTTAGCCAAGGAGCAAACAAAAAAGATTTGTTTACTCATGCACTCTCTCACAAGCACGCACATATACATACTGTGCACACACTCACAAACACACACACATACACACACATGCATGCACAGAGAAGGACCCACGTGTCTACCCTATGCAGATTTGAGAAAATTCAAAAACTGTGTGGACAAGCACGAAGTCTTGATAGCTCATGCTGGTAACCTTATTCAAGTCAGTGCAGTGCCTTATATCGTTATTGCTTTTCCAGGAAGGGTGTGCCTGCACGTGCACATGTATGAATACATTTGTTGGGGGGGGGGGGGAGAATATTCAATGAGATGATGTTGTCATCTGCTACTGAGTATTGAGTATCAAGCATAATGATGAAAACGGTGAAGGATTTTCATGATCATGAAAGGCTGTTTGTTCAGTTGGTTCAAAATATGGCCAGCTTCTTAAATAATACTGGCTGACAGACCATAGAAGCTTGTGCCTTCTGTCCAGGTTGGCAGTGAAGAATGATTACAGATTACAATGGATTACGGTTTGAAAGACTTCATGTGCTGCTCTGTTTGGCAACTTACAAGTAGCGTCCAGCATAGTGATGGATCGTTTCCTTCAGGATTTATGCCAGCAAGAAAACGGTGATTAGTTGATGAAGGACAAGGTAATTATTAGTCTTCCAAGAAACAGTGTTTGCTAGTCTTTAACATGACTGTGTGAAAGTAAACAGTGAGGGTTGTAATTGTATTGTCTGTCTCTAAAACTTGAGACAGCGGGCCAAAATGAATGAAGATGATGATGATCCTTTCACCAGTCTTCAGTACTTTGTCAGCGCGAGAATGGGGAACGTGTGGTGGTGATACCAATGGATTCTGTTGTCAAGACTTCAACTAACGAAAATACCTGCAGATTCTGGTCAGGTCATGGAAAGGAAATCTGCCCAAAGCCCAAAGCAGAAGAATACTACCACCACCACTGCCTTCTCCATATCTCTTTCCAGCTTCTTTCTGGCAGAGGTAGCTGCCCGTTTGTCTGGCCTGGAGGTCAGCCAAGTGGTCATTGTGATAGATGGCTGCCCATTGGTAAGCCAGGCAGAGACAACTACATTCTCTCCCTGAGTCGGCTAGCCCCTGTAGTGAAGAAGGAAGACTTGGCATGGCTTAGGGCCATCATGTGGAATGGAAGGAAGGAAGAGTGGTTCTCTCCTTCCCCCCCCCGGCGAACAATTGTCTCCTTGGGCTGATGGTTTGTCAGCAGCAGGACCTGAAGGGAATGAGTCAGGCACTTGTCAGGATCAGTGCTGTTGTGGTGGTCCCTGTCAGTGGGTTGTCAGTCGCTGATTTCTATGACACTGCTGTCAGCTTGGGTTTTCCTTGGGGCATTTTCAGCCTTTGTTAGTCTCCTGGGTAAATATATATATATAGCAGTGCAGGGAATAGGAAACGGTCAGGGAGGGAGGCTGGTGAGATGATGGTTGTCTCTTTGTATCAGGCGGTTGGTTGTTGGCCATTAGTGAAATTAACTGAGGGAGCGGTGTGGTTACTTTGGGTTTGTTTTTCTGGACTGTAGGACTGTAGTGAAATTAACTGAGGGAGCGGTGTGGTTACTTTGGGTTTGTTTTTCTGGACTGTAGGACTGTAGGTTGACAGCTAAACTGGCACAGACACTTGAGACAGGTTGTTAGTGAAAAATGAGGATGGAGGAGGTATGAAGTCTAGTTGAGCTTTTTGAGTCCTGCTGCTGCTTGCCAGTTTGTTTCTGTCAGCTTTCAAGTTTTAATTGATGCGTTTTGTTATCCTTACAAATTCCTGGAAAATTATGTATGTCATTTTTCATAACAAGAAAGCTTTTTAAAATATTGTTTTTATTCCACAAAGTATGTAGAACTTCGGGAGTGTGTCTCAAAATATTAAACGAAAAAGAAAATAGAATGACTTCATGTAGATTGACAGTGAAGTTTTCAAGTCTAACAGAACTAGGATGACTGTCAGAATCGGTCTCTCTGTTTCAACACTGTTGAAAAAGGGTGGGTTGTTTCATCTCGCCGTCATCAACACCAGCAGCAACACAAGGCAGCTATGAAGGTTATTATGTTAGGTTGCTATGAGAACCGCCAGCAACGAAAGCCCTTGACTTGTTGCTGGTCATTTGGGTGATAATGATATTCACTGATAAATGGAGGACATGGAGACCGTGTGTAATGCCCCTGTTGATAACAGTGACGGCTTAGTCGTTACCACTGTACTGAGAGAGATCTGTGCCGTCTGCCCACTAAGAGTGGTGACTGTTGCCATATCTGTCCTACTGTGGTACTGGTACCCATGAATTAGTGGTTCACAGATATCACGGGCATATAAGAAGAAGAGTTAACTGATTCTAGGATCATGAGATGATCATGAAAGACCACTGAGTAAGATCTTTTTTGGGGGGTTACTTTTGTTGTATTGCATGATCATTGGTGATAACTATGATGGCTAGGTTTGTATAGATCCAGTCATATTTCAGACTATGTCAGGGTTGTACCGTGTGCTTCTTTGTGGACATTCAATTATATCTCCTGTGCTGGTATTTTGAGTACCAGAAAAGTGGATAGTACTGGTAGACTCGCGAAGGACTTCTTAGGTCTGCATATTTGGCCTGCAGCACATGAAGCTTCCAGTCTAGGTGGGAGTTTGCCAAACCTGACAAATCCCACACTTGTTTTTGTGTGTGGTCCCCAAGGAAGATCATATCCACAACCTTGCTGTACTCAAGACTTCAGAGTTTATCACTAAAGTAAAGCTAATCGAACAAACTTTTTGTTGGGGGGTAGGGGTTGATCACAGCCTCTCAGTAACTGTGGAGGTACTGCCAAAGCGATTTCTTTCCTGTGTATCCCCACATAAACTGCCTGGCCTCCAGCCTGACCCTCTCGTCTGCCCCAGCTTCTCACGGGGTCGTGTTTTTCTTTCGCCACTTTTCTTGTCCTCTGGGGTTCGTGATTGCCTTCCTGTGGCTCACCGAGCTTTGCCGGCCATTATTTTTGTACTTGTTCCTCCTTTCTTTGGAATGAAAACTTGGATTGCTGTGTGTTTTTGCACCGCTGCTGCTGCTGATGGGGATGAGTGGTGAAGGGGGTTGGGTGAAGGAGTTGGGGAGTGACGGTTGGGGAGGGTGGGATTTCTGTGTGGGTTTTTTGTTTTTCAGTTGCTGTGTCCTTCTCTTTGTTTTGTGAATGTGTGTGAATGCGTATGTGCAGTTACTGATTGTGTGTAAGTGTGTGTGTGTTTGTGTGAGAGAGAGAGAGGTGTGTCTGTGTGAGAAGAGAGAGAGAGTGTGTGTGTGTGTGTGTGTGTGGCACACGCATGTATGCTTGAGTGCTTGTGTGTGTATAAGAATGTATGAACATACCCCTTTAAGGCATGACTCATATTGCTGTTATGTGTACATACATACATATGCCTAGTATTAGATTACACCTTTAGCCACCAGCTTTCACAAAACTGCACCGTTGTGCCAGAAAGCTGGCTTCATCCGGGCACTAAAAGATTGACCGCGGCTATCACTGTTTTTGGGCCAAAGTCGGTGGTGGTGGCTGTGGCTGAGAGGGAAATCAATACATCGACGTACACCCCTGCACACCCCCCCTGTGATCTGTCGGCTGTGCCGAGCTGGGGTTTCTTTCTCCCGGGACGGAGGAGATGGGGGGTTCCTGTGTCGGAAAGGGGTGCTCCGTCTTGATTTGTGTTCAGGGATGGTAAAACCAGCTCCTCGCGCTCTTTCGCGGTTTAAGGGAGTGGTGGTGGTGATCCGTCTTGGTCTAAGTAAGTCTGGTTAGAAGGTAGTGCCGGTAGAATTTAGGTTTAGTGTCTGTTGGGGAGAATTGGTGTAACTAAGGTGTAATGATGGTTTGGTTTGGATTGGGTTTTCTTTTCTGAGCGGTTGTGTGTGTAAAGAGTTGCATAGGATGTACAGTTTCTGTGCCTGTCTTTCTGTAGAGAGTGCACAAAAATGGAAAATATTTATTTTTCAGGTGAAGGGAAAATATTGGAATGATACTCGGGACTTTTTTTTTTCTGTGTAGAATACAAAAGGAAAGGGATTGTGTTTCTAAGTTGGCTTTCTTTCAGTTCATAAAGAAGAAAATAGATTCTCTGTCATTTCATAAAGAAGAAACTAGATTGTTTTTCCGTTCATTTCATAAAGAAGTCAATAGTTTTTCTTTCATTTAATAGAGAAGAAAAAAGTTTTTCTCTCCTTTTTTACACGAATAGTACAGGCATGCATTTGCCTTCACACAGAAACACAAATACATACTCCAGCTTATGGTGTTTGTTTATGCCAAAAAATTTAACCCCCAAAAAATGAAAGAAGGTAACAAACATTTGAGCAGACATATCCCGAAAACCTTTATCCCCCAGTGAGTCATATGATCTATTATTACTTAAGACCTAGCATAAGCAGACAGCTATAGTGGAGGTGCACACACACCCTACAAGAAACGTCCACACTGGCGAGCTGTGTTCAACCAGTCCATTTCCTCAGTGCTTCTGTACCAGAGAGGTTGTCACTGATGACAGGGTTTCTTATCAGGACAGAGCGAGGGCAGTTACTGGCCCCATCAGCGCGTGGCCTCATTCCTCATTCATGAGGATGGATAATTAGGGAGGCCCTCATTTCCAGCCATAACCCCCACCCCCCTCCTTGCCAATCTGGTTTCTTTCTTTCTGACGTTTGTCCCAGTAGTTGTGGTGTTCTCTTTCTCTCGTCCTCACTCCAAGTTGTAGCATTCACCTCTCTC
>CM054156.1:6466117-6528617 GCA_028751875.1 Rapana venosa
GCGTGGCGTCTGCAGACGGGCTGCAGCGAAGGAAGCGCAGAAAGTGGATCCCCGAGAAGCCCAACATCAGCTTGAATCTATGGAGCGTGATGAAGAACTGCATCGGGAAAGAGCTGTCCAAAATCCCCATGCCGGTCAGTGCCCGCTCTCGGCTCTCCCTTAGAGGACTTGTGTCGTGGTTGTTTTTTTTGTGTGTAAAAGAGAAGTTTTGTGGTTTTTATTTGTGGGGGGTGGAGGGGTGTGTTGTGCTGTTGGCTGATTTTTATCTGTATTTTTAAAGACTAGGATGTGGTGTTTTTTGTGGGGTTTTTTAGCAAGTTGTTAACAAAAAATCTTTTGGAAGAAATTTTATTTAACTGTGTAATGATTTTTTTTTTTTAAATTGGGGGATGGGATAGCTCAGTGGTCTGAGCACTCGCTTTCCCCCAGCCAAGTTAAGCAGCGTCGAGCGTGGTTACCACTTGGATGGGTGACCGTTTGCATGCCTTGGCTTCAGTACAGTCCCCCAGTTCACCCAGCTGTAAATGGGTACCTGCCTCTTTAGGGTTAGGGAAGGTAAAGCAGCGAGGGAGAGGAGATGGGTGCCGCCCTCAATATGCTGGCCCCTGGAGAAGTGAGGTATCTGATGCCTCGCTCTCCTACAACCATATAGGTTATGGGACACCTTTACCTTTTAATGATTTATAACTAAAGGTGATTTTTTTTTTAAAGACTGTTGTGGTCTGGTTTTTGTTTTTTTCATGGTTGTTTTTGTTGGTTTAAAAACAACAACTTTTGAAACAAACTGTATTTCACCATGTAATGATTGATTTATAGTAATAACACAGTCTTTTGCCTTGAATTTGTTGGAGAGATAGAGAACATGAAAAAAAGTCAATAGACTTTACTTTGAGCGCCTTCACCATACACAATGGATCACTGAGGGGAAAATTCCAAAAAGCAGCAGCAGTCAACATGTTAAAGAAACAAGTCCCATTTTCTAAGATTAGGTTGTAGGTTCGTTGTGCATTTATTTGTGATGAGCTTGCATGAGTATTATACAATAAGTATACACAGACAAATTCAAAAAAACAGAAACCAAAAAAAACCCACAGAACACCCCCCCCCCCCCCCCCCCACACCTCCTCACCCCTCTCCCATCCCCCCCAAAAAATAAAACCCATCACTGATGACTGTACCGTGTAATTATTTTTCAGTGTGAATTGAGTAGAGTCAGTGTACTCATATCCTCAGTTGTTGATTTAAAAAAAAAAAAGTAATTGGTATTGTCGTTTCACAACCTGTTTCATGAACGTGTGTGTTCCATTCATTAATTAACATTTTATTGACGTGCTGTGTGATGCCGTCATCATTATTGTTTTAACACTGTAGGGTGACGTTGTTGTTTTTGAAGCTGTAATGAAAATTGTGTTGGTGCACACAATTTAGCTTTATCAGAGGGAAAAGCTTATATTTTTTGTTTTTTTTAAACAAAAGTGATGAATACTCTGTAAATGTATTAATTACTGCAATTTTTGGGGGGGATGGAGGAGAGATTATTATATACAGACGCTGAGTTCAAAATGTAGAACCTTTGAGGAATTTAAAAAAAAAGATGATGTGATACCAAACTGGAGAATATATCTTGTGAAGTAAGTCATGATGATTTTGTAATTTAATGGCGTTGTTATAAAACGCTGAATAATGCCCAGGTGGTTTGGGAAGTAACTTAGTATGATTATTGTTGTAATCATTTTGTCATTTTCATATGATTATTGTAGTAATCGTTTTGTCATTTTCGTATGATTATTGTTGTAATCGTTTTGTCATTTTCAAAAAGAAAGTAGCATAGCCATACTTTTTTTTATTCTGCTAAAGAGCTGGGTGTTTATTCCAGGTAGCTTTGTGTACATTTGTGTGTCTTTGTACATTTTTGTTTATTTTTTCTTTCTTTCTTTGTATGTGGTTTTTTGTTTGTTTGCTTCTTTTGCGTTTTGTGTTCAGTGGACATTGAGTTTCTTTTTGTAAATATATTATGTATTATTGTATTTACTGTTTATTATGCTACGTACAGTGTATGCCTCTTTGTGTTTAAAACACGCATTACTTTTGGTTTTTTAAAAAGTCCGTTGAGAAAACGGAAAACGCCGTCAGTTTAAAACCGTCTTGTCCATGTTACAGCTTACATGTATGTATTTTTATGATTTGTGTGTGTCCTTAAAAAAAAAACCCAAACCCATCACCACCTTCATCATTTTAACCACGTGCGTTTTCCCCCACTCGTCGCAGGTCAACTTCAGCGAACCCTTGTCCATGCTGCAGCGACTGACGGAGGAGTTGGAGTACTCTGAAATCCTGGATCAGGCGGCCCTGTGCGAGGACTCCTGTGAGCAGCTGGCCTATGTGGCCGCCTTCACCGTCTCTGCCTATGCAACCACCCTCTTCAGGACCGGCAAGCCCTTCAACCCCTTGCTGGGCGAGACCTTCGAGTTTGACCGAACCGAAGACTTCGGCTGGAGGTCCTTGGCTGAACAGGTGACTGCAGTGGGGTCATCAGTCCGTAGTTTGCATGACGGAAAAACTGAAGATCGGGTCTATATTTTTAAAAAAGCCACACAAAAAAAGAAAACTCCCCCCACCCCACCACTCCCCTCCTGCAAAAGCAAAAAAAAAGTATAAAAAAATGCAGTGGCGGTCTCTCTTTGTCTCAACTAGACCTCACAGCATCTCTCTTCTCCTTTCTCTGTCTCTTATTGCTTGACTCTCCTACTTCTCGCGTCCTTCTCTACTCTCCTCTCCTGGGTCTCCTCCCTCCTCCCTTCCTCGCACACTACCCTCCCAATTCTCTGTCCCTCATCACAATTCTTCCTCCCTCTCCTCCTCAACAAAATCTCTTCTCTAATGCTGTCTCTCTTTCTCTCTCCTCTCCTCTCTCCTCTCCCTCCTCATCTCTCCACTTCTCCCCCCCCCCTCTCCCCCCCCCCCCCCCCCTTCTCACCATTTTTGCAAGCGTTGCTTTGATGCAGCAAAAATAAAATGGGTCAATAGACTTTGGGGGGGGGAGGGGGGGTGGGAGGAGATTGCTGCCTCATCTTCTGTGATGTTTCTGTCCTGCTGTTCCCATTTTTTCATTTCAATATCTCCACCCCCAGCCATACCCAGATTCATCATGTCGCATCTTCAGGGTTGGAAGACCACAGGGAGCCCTATCACTGTCAGGCTGCTGTGGGGCCACCATGCAGAGGGGCCCTGCACTGCTGTTGGGTCACTTTGGTGGTGTTCAGTGGGGTGTGTTCTGAGCTAACATATGTAGGTCACCACCTACTGAGCCCCCTACTAACGACAGTATTGCCTCAGTCACTAGTCGAACTGCGTGAGACTCCCTTTCGAGGTGGTGACCACCACAATGTCCCTGCATTGACCGTCTCCCATGAACCTGCAGCCTTGAAGGCTTTGACACAAACTCACCACAGGCGCAGAAGTGAATGGGAAAACCGAATCTGAGGTCACCATGAGACCAGAGCAAGTGGGACTACCAGATCAACTGGGACTCCCAAACTAATTGCACGATGATCAACGAGGATGATGTAATGATGTTTCTATGGAGATGCTTCTATGGAAGGGCATGTGTTTTGGGACTACGTGACAGGGCTGTACTCTACGCCTCCTGTCACATCTCGCCATCGACCAGGCCTGAAAAACATAGACACCTGCAGTGTTGGTCAGGTAATTTGAGTGACTCGCTCAAAATCGCATCCGTTAAATGAATGAAGCTCGACTGTGTGGTCCCAGTCTTCCCAATGAGCCCATAGAAAACTGGGTAGAAACTGGCTGGAGTAAAAAAAATCTCTTGTGGGATTTGAACCAGCGACTTTCCAGTCCATAACCCAAGGTGCTAACCACTGCACTAAGGCGCCTGGTTTGGGTTGATATGTATATACACATTTCTGTACTATAGCGAAGTATAATATATATTTCGCTTGCTCATGCATTTTTGGCAAAAGGGCATTTTTGCTCAATGCCTGCATAAGCATGCAGAAATGTTGACGTAACAGTACGTTGCCAGAGCATGTGAGATATAGTGCTATATTTTCTCGTAGATGCCTCTGGGTGTGTGTGTGTGTTTATTTTTATTTATTTGTTTTATTCTTTTATATTGAGGATAATGGAATAAGCACTTATGTGCTTTTTTACATCCAGTCCCCGTGTGTATGCAGTTTTATAAATTCTGTCATCTGTTCCCACCGGCACACAATGGCCTGCTCTTACAAAAAGCGAAACAGGATTTGACATGTGCGCAAGATGTTCTGCGTGCTAGTGTGTGTGGAGAGGGGGGAGGGAAGGGGGTGGCGAAAAGTTGGAAAAAAACAGCAGACTGACCTGATGTATGTTTGCTACAACACGGTCAGGTATCTCACCATCCACCCACGTTAGCCACACACGCGGAAGGTCGGGGATGGACTTTGTGGCAAGAGTTCACCATGACAACCAAATTCAGGGGACGCTACCTCCAGATCATTCCGATGGGTAGGTTCCCTTTATGTACACATACATGTCTGTGACTTCTTTTTTCTGTGTGTGTGTGTGCATGTGTGTGTGTGTGACAACATTGTTTGAGTGTTTATTTACTGTGAGAACGATGCAAGCCAGTATACCAGCCCTTTATTTATTCAGGTCGATCCATTTTAGTTTTCAATAGTCTAAGCTAGTTGCGTTTTCATTTTTCCGAGGGAGATAAATCCAGCGGGAAGAGTCAACTAATTTATTAAGTTTGTTTGTTGAGACATGGGGAAAATAATGAAGATTGTTGAAATTAAGTTTTAACATTATTTAGTTCTTTATATATTTATTTTGGGGACGGGATAGCTCAGTGGTCGGAGCACTCGCTTTCCCCCAGCCAAGTTAAGCAGCGTCGAGCGTCAAGTCAAGTCAAAGTCAAGTCAAAGTCAAAAACACTTTAATCATCCCATGAAGGGCAATTACAATACTGACAGGCAGATTGATACTCATCAAATATATCAAAGACACAAAAGCTATATTTCATATTGGTTTTCAAATAAAATGTCACCACACACACACACACATACACCACACACACGCGCGCATGCGCACAAACATCAATTGTGAACACAATTTTAAACCCATTGACTAGAAGACATAAAAACTTATTTTTACGCACGCATATACGCAGCACGTACACACGCACGTACGTGTGTGTGCGAATACGCCCACGCACACCCACACCATACACCAATATATGAATTCAATGTTTTAAGACAGTTTACTAGAACACAGACTTATTTCACACACCCACGCACCCACCCACACACACACACACACACACAATTATGTATTGACTACACTCGTAACAATGACAATCAGGCAGATAATTCAGAGAAATGTAAGAACTAGGTAGTCAACATCATTGTGAATTTAGAAGTCGAATGCTTACTGGCACAAAAGAATTTCTTTTTCTGTTGGTTTTGCTGATGGGACACTGAAAACGGCGTTCCGAAGGCAACATTTGAAATTCTGGAAACAAAGCATGAGAAGGATCAGCCAAAATGGCTGTGGCTTTGCGTACAAGCTGCTGATTGCAGAACGACATGAGATCTCTTTGTTCTTTTCCAATTATTTTTGAGCAGATTCTTACAATTCTCTGCAGGCCATTCTTGTTTTTAACACTAAGGTTATTGTACCAACAAATGAAAGCAAAACTTAGAACACTCTCTATGTAAGACTTGTAAAACAAGGAAAGGATCTTTTTGTCTACAAAAAATGAGTTCAGTTACCACTTGGATGGGTGACCGTTTGCGCGCCTTGGCTTCAGTACAGTTCCCCCAGTTCCCCCAGTTCCCCCAGCTGTAAATGGGTACCTGCCCTCTTTAGGGTCAGGGAAGGTAAAGCAGCGAGGGAGAGGAGATGGGCGCCGCCCTCAATATGCTGGCCCTAGAGAAGTGAGGTCTCTGACGCCTCGCTCCCCTACGACCTTATAGGTTATGGGACTCCTTTACCTTTACCTTTTTATATATTTATTTTAATGATACAGTAACTAGACATTTTTTATTGAATACTTAGTGTATTCACCAGCGTGATATATGTTTATTTAACAGTCTCTATGTCTCGCGCTTTACGTGTTTTTGTTAATGTCTACACAATTTTTTCATTTCAGTCCAGCATACAGTTTTTATTTCCTCTGATCTGTAGTGTTAACAGACTTTACTGCAGTGCTCTTAATGCCTTTTGTATGGTTATTGAAGACCACAGCATGAATGTGACATTTGTGACAATAGTGTGATGATTACACGAATCAGTAGCAGGTTGATATAATGTCAGAGTTAGTCACTGCAAACAAGATTGCTTTTAGCAAGACAGTTGTCTCTGTCAAATTCTGTAGAAAAAAAAAAGCCACTCTGACAGAGAATGAGAAACACATGCGTACATGAAAAGACGGCGCTGGTCCTGCGGCTATGCCCTCTTCCTTAAGCAGAGCAACTTGAATTTCATTCAGAGAAATTTACTGTGACTACACTACAATACAGTATAATACACTACACTACAATGCGATACAATATATTACGCTACAATACAATACAGTACAGTACATTACACTACACAGCGTGGTAATCCAGCATAACTCAAGTCAAGGGCCCAGTGCTGAAATCATCGTGTCCCATCCTTTAACCCTAGTAGCGCTAAATAGACAGCAACAAGCCTCACTTCTTTTGGCTGAATTAACATTGGCTAGCATTGTTTTGGAGCAGGGTGTGCTCAAACAACCCTTGATATTGATATATAAAACTGAATTAAATGTGTTAAGCTATAAATTACTGGAAAGAACAGATAATATGCTTTTAAATGAGTGTAATTTTATAATAGTGTGTAGTGTTTATGATTATGTAAAAAAAATCAACAACAAAAAAATCGTGTGCGCACTACCGATCACTGTTCCACCGTCAGGACCCCGGATCGATTTTAACACGATAAGCAAAGTTCTTGCAGTGCATAAATGTCATGATTAGGTAAACACTATTTCTTGACATTAGTTTTGAAAAAAATAAGGAGTTTGTATCACTTTATCAGTCACCAAATACTCGGAAAAGTTCAGCGACAGGATCGACGCCATTGCGACCGTCATGGTGGAATGTGCGAAGTGGTGGCTTTCTATGACAAAAATACAAAGATTGCTTGATTTCATGTGATGCAAAGTACTCAGCAGCATAGCGATTTGACTCAACAACAGTTATTTCGAAGCCTCGTTGCGTCAAAATAAAGTAAAACAATCTGTGACGTCGAAATCGCCGAGTAGCAAAGAAGTCCATCCAGCAAAACTAGCACCGCTCAATTCAGTCCGATTGCAATCGATTTTTACCAAGTTTTTCAAAAATATTCCACAATCCTTACTTCATCGTCTCTGTCATTGTTTATTTCAACCAAATCCAGCCTCTAAAACTCCTCCTCGCTGTCAATTTTGTAAAAAAGCTCAAAAAACGCTTGAAGAAATTCTGGTGCAAACGCTGGCCGCCATTTTTGTTGAAGACGATCTCGGCTGGTCCGAAAAAAATTTAAAATACACTCTTAACCAATCAGATTATTTGTTGCTTGTGTGTGTCAAACGACCTTCACCCCTTTCTGCGGTCCTACAACGGCCTTAACATTCATTGGCTGACCTTTGAAAGTGAAAGTAAGCTTTCAACTATGATTACCCATGTCATCCCGGAATATTCCGGGATCCGCCACACAGCCTAGACCCGCCTTTACCGGAATATTCCGGGAACCATGCTACTAGGGTTAAACAAGTGTGGTCAGTTCTTGCAATAGCTAGCACCGGCTGGTTCCAGCTGAACTGGGCTGGGCTGGGATGGGCTGGAATGAAAAGCAGCCGATACTAGCTTGGGAACTGACAGCTGTGGACACACAACACAACACAACACAAGCCATCACATCAACCAGGGGAACGAACTAACTGACCCCCTCCTCCTCCTCCTCCTCCTCCTCCTCTCCTCCTCCCCGCAGGCATCGCCCACCTGACGTTCAGCAAGTCTGGGGGTCACTACACGTGGCGGAAGGTGACGACGACGGTGCACAACATCATTGTGGGGCGGCTGTGGGTGGACAACCAGGGGGAGATGGACATCACCAACCACACCTCCGGGGACAAGTGCCACCTCAAGTACTCCGCCTACAGCTACTTTTCCAGGGAGCCCCCGCGGAAGGTCAGTCAGCTTGCTTTTTTCTTTTATATCGAGGATTTTTAATTTTCTTTTTATTATTTTATTTTATATCAGCACTTATGTGCTTTTTTTTACATCCAGTCTATGTGTGTATGCGGTTTTTGTAAATTCTGTCGTCTGTTCCCACCGGCACACATTGGCCTACTCTTATGAAAAGCGAAACGGGGTTTAATGTGTATGCAAGATGTTGTGCGTGCGTTCGCACACGGGGCCTCGGTTTATAGTCTCATCCGAAGGACTTTTGGGGAGAGTGGAGTCGGCACTGACGTTAACTCCAGGGGAAAATATCCCCCTTGAACGGGAATCGAACCCGGGTCGTCAGATTGCGAGCGCTATGTTCTAACCACTAGGCAATCCCGTCCCCTTCCTCTAGCTTAGTTCTGCAGCCCAGTGTTGGGTGTTTGGGAGTTTATCCCTACTGTTCTTGTCTCTTCTTTATCATGTTTCAAGACGGCTTAAATAAAGGCTGGCTGGGGATTTGGCAGGGCTGGATAGCCTAGCGGTTAGAGCGTTGGGCTTATGATTTGATGAGCCAGGGTTCGAGCCACCCCTGAGACGCTTGTTCGAGGGGAGTTTCCCCCTGGAGTTAATGTCAATACTAACTCCACAAATAACTTTTTTGGGTGAGTTTTTGCTCAATGTCAGTATTGATTCCACAAATATATTTGTGTGAGGATTTTTGTTTGACAAGCTGATTTATTTGATTTTGTTTCCTTTTATCAGAATAAAGGCTTTTTGTATAACTTTTTTTTTCTCCCTTCATTCCTCAGCTAAAGCTCTGAGGTGCATCTACAGTGAAATTTTGTGTATAGGACTGTTTTTACATACCAAAGAACAGGATAGCTCAGTGGTCGGAGCACTCGCTTTCCCCCAGCTAAGGTTAAGCAGCATCGAGCGTGGTTGCCGCTTAGATGGGTGACCGTTTGCGCGCCTTGGCTTCAGTACAGTCCCCCAGTTCCCCCAGCTGTAAATGGGTACCTGTCTCTTTAGGGTCAGGGAAGGTAGAGCAGCGAGAGAGAGGAGATGGGTACCACTCTCAATATGCTGGCCCCTAGAGAAGTTGAGGTCTCTGACGCTTCACTCCCTTACGACCTTACAGGTTATGGGGGGACACCTTTACCTTTTTTAAGGTGGCTGCATTCCAGCCTCGGGATTTTCATAGTTAGAAACGGGGAAACAAAATCCAAGTCTCAGTTGCCTGAAATAGCGTTGCTACTTTCTTAGTTTAATTTTCCTTTCTTTTGTTTTTTTATTTAGTGGTTTTTCATGTAGATTGTAGAGCCACTTATTTGCTTTTTATTAAAAAAAAAAGTATTTTTGTTCTTGTTGTTTGTTTGGTTTTAAACAAAAATACTGGTAAATATCAGACAGATGCTTGAATGTCTTCATAGAGTTCCCTTCCCCAAAACAGAAGGAAACTTTCTGCTTTTTATTTTTCATCATTTCTGTTTTTTTCATCTCTCTCTGTTTCTGTCTGTCTGTCTGTCTGTCTCTCTGTCTCTCTCTCTTATATGGAAAATCTCTCTCTGTGGGTATTTATGTGTTATAAGTGAACTCTGCCATGTATCTTGATATTAATTAATTATGATAGCTGATCAGCAACCTCTTCTTGTGTGGACCAATGGCCTCTTTATGAATAAGTCATTTCACAGCTCGCTGTCTCGCTCGCTCTCTCTCTCTCTCTCTCTCTCTCTCTCTTCTCTCTCTCTCCTCTCTCTCTCTCTCTCTCTCTCTCTCTCTCTCTCTGTCTGTCTGTCTGTCTGTCTGTCTGTCTGTCTCTATCTATCTCTCAGTGTCTGTCTGTCTGTCTCTCTCACATGGCAGATCTCTCTTCCCCCCTCAGTGTCTTTCTCTGTGGGTGTGTCTCTCTCTCCCTCTCTCACATGGCAAATCTCTCTCCCCACTTCTGTCTGTCTCCGTCCCTCTGTCCCTCCCTATCTCTCTCTCTGTGTTTCACATCTTCCGCTTTTTCCCCCGTCCTCTCTCGTGTAGGTTCAGATCAATAATTGCCCAGGGGAGCTGTCTTGTCTGGGGATACACTAGCTCTGACATGCACCACTGCTAGCACACAGCACAGCACAGCACAGCACAGCACAGCACGAGTTTAGGCGGGCCGCAGAAAAGTGCCGAGTTTATGCTGGGGCGACTGAGGATCAAACTCCCAGCCATTAGAACGGATCCTTCGCTCCCTCATAAAACTCCACGTTTCCACAGCTCGTCTGAACGCAGCTTGGTGATGCAGACTATAGGAACTTTCTTCCCTTACCCCCCCTCCCCTCCCCTCCTTTCCTGTCAGAATTTTTCTGGGGCGATTATCGACTAGATTCTGACAGTGTGTGTATGGATGTTGAACCCGGGGCTCAGACAAGAATTGTGAAATTCTGGGGAAAAGTTTTTGTGAAAGTTTTGAAAAACATTTTTCTAGGTCTGGGGGAGAATGATTTGACCCAGACAGTAGAGTGAGTGCCAGACAATGTCTGGAGGAAAGTGGGGAATTTGGGAAATGGTCAGAAGTGAAGAATGTAGAAAATGGTCAGAGGCATAGAATTTGGAAAATGGTCACAAGCGTAGAATTTGGAAAATGGTCACAAGCGTAGAATTTGGAAAATGGTCACAAGCGTAGAATTTGGAAAATGGTCAGAGGCATAGAATTTGGAAAATGGTCAGAGGCATAGAATTTAGAAAATGGTAACAAGCGTAGAATTTGGAAAGTGGTCACAAGCATAGAATTTGGAAAATGATGAGAGGCATAGTGAAAAATAAAGCCATTGGAATGGGGATATTATATAGCAGGGCATTGTTTCCATGTAAATTATTCTTTCTTTATTATTTTGGTAAGTTCTAAAACTCCTTGAGAAAATACAGCTGGTCAGTTCATTTTCTTGACATAATTTTAATCCATGTACATGAAAATCAGTTCCGGTTTTTTAAAAGTTTTTTTTTTAGCAAAGATATCTAAAAAAACCAAAACAAAACAAAAAAACCCTCTCATCTTGGTCAGAAAACTAAACAGTATTCTATTGAATCAGATCAAATCAGTCAGTCAGTCAGAATCCTTCCTGTCAGCTGTTTGATATCAGAACTGTCCCACCTTCACTAACCAATGTCCCATCACACTGCCAAAGTATATGACCTGTGTGTGTGTGTGTGTGTTCGTGTGTGTGTGTGTTGTGTGTTCGTGTGTGTGTGCTTTTGAAAAACTGGTTTTGACTATTGTCATTTTTATTTCGTAGATTTGGTCTGCAGCGTACCATGTTTGTAATATCTGTTTGTTTCAACTATAGATTGTTTGTCATTGGTTGCATGACTGTATAAGAATAGGTTGAATGCAAGCGCTTTGATTTGTCTTTGCAAGATATAGCGCTATATAAGTTCCATTTGTTATTATTATTATTAAGGGAGGGAGGGAACGGTGAACACATCACTCCTCTTCTGCGATCCCTTCACTGGCTGCCTGTCTCACAAAGACTGAAGTATAAGATCAATACCCTCTGTTTCAAATGTCTCCACAAATCTGCACCCTCTTATCTCTGTAACTGTCTTCACCTGTATACTCCATCCCATTCCCTTCGTTCAGCTGCAGATACTTTGTACTTTCAAACACCCAGATTCAAACAAACCACTGTTGGCCATCGCTCTTTCTCTATTTCTGGTCCATCTACCTGGAATGACCTCCCTCTTTCACTTCACCCAAAGCCGTCATTTGACACCTTCAAATCCAGCCTCAAAACACACTTATTTTCTACCTGAGACTTTATCTGTTACCTAATTTTCAACAGCATCCTTCACCTCTTAAGTGTGTTTGCGAGTGTGTGTGCGTTTGTGTGCGTGCGTGCGTGCATGCGCGTGCATGGATTTGAAATATGTTGTTCGTTATGTTTAAGGAGAGTTGCATGCATGTAAATGATTTGAGTGCAAACGCTTCGATTTGTTTGTTTTTTACAAGATTCAGTGCTATATAAATTCCATATATTATTATTATGATGATGATGATGTGCAGGTGACGGGGGTGGTGACGGACAGCAAGGAGAACGCTCGCTGGGTGCTGACGGGGAACTGGTGCACCAAGATGGAGGGAGCCCCCATCATCCACGTGGAGGAGTCCAACAAAGGCAAGCCCGTCTTCGAAACGGGGCCCCACAAACTGCTGTGGAAAGTGCGACCCCCTCCGTGAGTTGCCCCTGTCTTCATCGTCCTTGTCTTGTCTGTCTTTTGTGATATGCTTGATAGTATTTATTTTTTATTTTTTATTTTATTCTTTTATATCGAGGAAAATGGAATAAGCACTTACGTGCTTTTTTACATCCAGTCCCCGTGTGTATGCCGTTTTGTAAATTTTGTCATCTGTTCCCACCGGTACACAATGGCCTACTCTTAGGAAAAGCGGAACAGGATTTAATGTGTGCACAAGATGTTCTGCGTGCGTTCACACACGGGGCCTCGGTTTATAGTTTCATCCGAAGGACTTTTGGGGAGAGTGGAGTTGGCACTGATGTTAACTCCAGGGGAAAATATCCCCTTGAACGGGAATCAAGCCCGGGTTGTCAGATTGCAAGCGCAATGTTCTAACCACTAGGCCATCCCGTCCCCCTGTGGGTGCGTGTGCGTGCGAGAGACGGAGAGAGACGGAGATTAGTCGTGACTGTTTCTGCATAGTTTTGTGCATTTTTGTTAGGTTGTTCTGTACGAGATGACTAGTTCTAGATATTTCTTTTTGAGGTCCAACAGTAATGCTGAATGCTGAGAAAACTTTATTTTGATGGGGGTGTTTTTTGGGGGTGGGGTGGTTGGTGTTTTTTTTTCTTTTTCTTTTTCTGGTTTCTGACGCCATAGACAATGGTGGGAGCTCTACTCTGTGTTGTGAAGATCACCCGTTTTTTTTTTCTTTTCTAGGTTAGCCTAGATTCAACGTTGACTCCATTGCTTAAAGTTAGACGCTCACAAGTAATACGCTGTGCGAGTTTTGGTGGAAATGCATTGCTCTGTCGCATGTTTACTTCGGAAGACCACTGTCATTGACCTGGTGCCAGTTCATGTTAGGACGCCCTCTCTGCCTTAGTCTGGTATTGAAGAAGAACACCGTCGTTAAGTCAGAAGTTGACAGCCTGCTAGACTGACAAGAAATTTTAAGGATTTCTTTTTTCTGGTCTGTGGCAGACAATTGCTTAAAATTGGCTGGCAGGTAAGTTCTTTGCTTTGTGACGAAGCCTGTCTTGTTTAAAACACCATGATGACATGTGTGTGTTGCAGGCACGGGGCAGAGAGGATCTACTTCTTCAGTCAGCTGGCCATCGAGATGAACGAGGTGGAGGAGGGGGTAGCGCCCACCGACTCACGGAACCGACCGGACCAGCGTCTGATGGAGGAGGGCAAGTGGGACGAAGCCAACCGCCTCAAGTTCCTGCTGGAGGAGAAGCAGCGAGCCGCTCGGCGCCAGAGAGAAGCTGAAGCAGAAAAACTGAAATCTCAGGGTGAGGGGAGCATCAGGGACCTGTGTGTGTGTGTGTGTCTCTGTGTGTCTGTGTGTGTGTGTGTGTGTGTCTCTGTGTGTGTGTGGTGTCTGTGTGTGTGTGTCTGTCTCTGTGTGTGTGTGTCTGTCTCTGTGTGTGTGCTGTGTGTGTCTCTGTGTGTTTGTGTGTGTGTGTGTCTGTGTCTCTGTGTGTTTGTGTGAAAGAATGGTAAGACCCCCTTGCTTTTCTGAACATGCAACCCCAGTCCTAGCTGTCTCATGTAGTTGTGTGGACATTGAGGAGTTAATAATACACGCGAAACTTGGTACTGGTTGACGACGCTAAAAGCCATCACACGTTTCTTTAAAAGACGTGTGTTTTTATATAAAGCTGTAACGTTTTATTTTTCAGCTGGTGTAACTTGAGCTCTACTGAAAAAAAATTACTGTGTGAGATACACATTTTGGTAGTTCATGCTTGGTAGGTCTACCTCCCCTTAAGTGAGAACCCCCCCCCCCCAAATACTTGATGGAGCTTGTACCCAGGACGTGCAAGTGTCGGTCCATGGCGTTGGTTTTTGCCCAGAAGAGCTGGTAGTCACACTGACTGTCCTTTTTGCCAGGTGATGGGTAAAACATGTCTGTAAAGGCCTGACAGGCATGGACACACTGCAGAGAGAATGTTCCATTTCCATCCCTCACTGTCCGTAACTTGCGGGTTCGAATCTCGGCGGCGGCGTCTGGTGGATGGAGGGTTTTTTTGTTTTTTTTAAAATCTCTGAGGTCGACAAAGTACAGACCTGCCAGTGCCTTAATTCCTGTGTGTATATAAAAAATTTTTTTAAATCTGAGCGCTTCGATTTGTTGCTGTACAAGATTCAGCGCTATATAAATTCCATACATCATTATTATTATACAGAAGGTTGGAATACGCTTGATAGATATCGCGTAATCCATGTCGGCTTTTGGGTGAAACACAAAACATGCCCAGCATGCATTCTGTACCTGGAGAGGGGAGGTACCTCCTCGTCTTGCCTGTAGAGACAGGGCCCTGAGAATGGTAGATTTCATGCCCTGACGGGGGCGAGAAGAAGAAGGAGGAGGGGCAGTAGGAGGGTTGTCACTGGCTGTTTTGCCTCTTTCCGCCAGCCGCCAATGTGTGTATAGTGGATCAGGTGGTGCTGTCAGTGGCTGACCCCGTAGCTGAGGGTAGTGATTGCAGCAGTGAGTAGACCTGGGGCATGGTTATGTAAGGGCCGTGTGTGTTAGTGCCTTCTGCCTTTTGCCTGCCTGCCTGCCTGCCTGTTGCATGCTTTTTTTCTGCCAGGTTGGGAGGGATCGTTTGTTTGCCAGACAGAGTTTGTTCTTTATGATAATGATGTTGTGTTGGCAGCGAGTTCAGTGAAGTGTGGGCTGCTGTTTCTCTCTCTGTGTCTGTCTGTCCATCTGTCTCTCTCTCTCTGTGGGGAGAGAGTTTACACAGTGCTCTGTCATGGTTTTCGTTTTCTCTTGTATGTATATTTATTAATTTTTAAAATTACATCCCCCCCCCCCCCCCAATCTTTTTCTATTATTTTGAGGATAATGGAATAAGCACTTGAGCTTTTTTTTTTTAAAAATCAAAAAATCTTTACATCCAGTCGCTGTATGCATCCCATTTTGTAAATTCCGTCACCCTTTCCCAGTGGCACAAATGACATACTCTTTTGAAAGGTGGAACATGTTTAGCAGTTTGCAGGATATTTTTGAAAACACAAGTATGGCTGCCTATATAATGTGAGTTTTTAAAAAAAAGTGGCTATTCTTGCAAAAACAAAAACAAAAAGCCCCCAAGATCAGCGTAGATCTAAAAAAAAGCACATAATCGAAGATTATGATTAGGACGCACTGAAATTAAACGATTAGCATACAAAGGAGTTTTTTAACTTGGTGACAACATGATTAATTTTGAGATTGACATGGGTTCAGAACTATAGCCATCCTAGTTTCAAGCGTTCAAAATTTTTGCATATGAGACCGTTTTCTCCTGTAAAGGAACTTCGGATAAAAGAAGAAATATTGCTTAACAGGACAAAGTAATCTATCATTTTTTTCTTTTTACATAATAGTTTTACGTCATTTCGGTAGCTCAATGGACGCTCTAAAAGTAACAGTTGTTTAAATGTGATCTTCTTTATGGTGCATCCTAATCATATTGAATATTATTCGTTTCATCTAAGCTACTATTTGGGGATGGTGATATTTTGATTCCACGGGGAAATTTGCCATTGAATGGTCTGATTCGACTAGAGATCATGTTTTTAACAGGACACCAATGTACATCTATGCATTTTTTTCCTTTTTAAATAAATGTTATCGTCTTTTCTTACCAGCTCATGCTGGCCTTCTCTTCCACAAAACAGAACGGGTTTTAACATGTGTGTAAGGTGTTCTGCTTGTAATCGCACACTGGACCTCGGATTATAGTCTCATCTGAAGGTATTTTGGGGGATTGGAGTCTGTACTGATGTTGATTCCAGGGGGGAAAATTCTGTTGAATGGGTGCCTTGATGGTGGCTTGAACCTTGGCTGTCAGCGCAAGAGTGCAACGCTCTTACCACTAGGTTACTTCCTCACACACACACGCATGCATGCACACACACACACGCACACACACACACACACACAATTTTTGATCAGTTTTGAACCGTCATATCTCCCTTTTTGAACGAGTCATGGGGCGTTGATTTGATGTTCTCATCCCCGTGTAGACTGTTGGCCTCCTCTGA
Source organism: Rapana venosa (assembly GCA_028751875.1). NCBI lineage: Eukaryota > Metazoa > Mollusca > Gastropoda > Neogastropoda > Muricidae > Rapana > Rapana venosa. The sequence goes on from CM054156.1 coordinate 6,482,548, forward strand.
AAGTGTGGTGGAACAGAGAGAAACGTCTGCTGGCTGGGTCTGATTCGTGCCTTGTATGCTGCAAGAGGCTGTTAGTTTGAATCTGGTCAAAAACTGGAGTCTGTCTCCCCGTGCAGTTTAACTATGAAGTATGGCTTGGTGCCGTCAGCGCCTGGGGTTTATCACAGTTCTGGATTAAACCTTTGACGCTGGGGGCAACAGCAAAGTGAGAGGCTGTATGACCAGTGGCTTTCCCATTCATGGAATTCCACTTTACAGCTTAGTCTTTAGTGATCGACTATGACTCTGACTAGGAGGCTTGACTCGCACAGTCCTTATGTGCTGCAGCCCTGGGGGCTAGCTGGCCTTTGGAGAACATCTCCAACGCTGACTGTCCTTATGCCCACTTGGCCGAGAGAGTGGGGATGTACTGTGGGCAAAGCATCTCCACTATAATCAAATTTCTGCCCAATTTCCGAAACAGCAGTTGCCTCCTCTGCTGTTTTGGAGGTCATCGTCGAACATGACGGACTCACATTAAAAAAAAAAAGCTTGAAGAATGTTAACGTTTTGAGCCAGATCCTTAACTCTTTTAATATTTGACTTTTTTTTTTTCATTCTGAAATTACTGCTTTGAAATCGTCACTTTCATCATTCAGTTTGCTGCTTATTTTTGAAACATGATTAGAGTTGTCATTTTGTGTGATGAAGAGTTGAGAGTTACAGTTGTGTTCCATTTTGCGTTACAGTTCTGTTGAGTTCTTGCCTGTTGATTTTTTGGTTTGAGTTTTCTTTTCTCTCTCTCTTTTTCTTATTTCAATTTTTTTTTTATTAACTCTTTTGCTGCCAAGGTCTTGACTGAAGAACTGACTCAGTGCCAAGTATTTTTCAGCGCAGTTACTGATTTCTCGGCATTTAGTCTGTGTGAGAAGAACACGGTCAGTTTTTCTACTTACGACTGGGTCTGGGGTGAAGGACGCTATGTCTGGTATCATGCGCGCAAGTCAACTGCAGTGTGAAACCTTGTTACTGTATGAAAAACTGTCCTTTTTAACATGGCCCTGACTGTCGACAAGAGTCGTCCTATGGCAGCGAAAGAGTTAAAGAGAAGAGAAAAAGAATTGCTGCCCACAGCATGTCTACAGTGTGGTATATTAAGCTTCCACTGGATTACTCCAGTTATTTTGTTTTGAAATAAAAAGAAAAGAAAATCAGAAAAGGATGAAAGAAAGTTAAAGACCAGCAGTAGAGGAGTTGAAGCGAATGAAAATAGTGTCCATATTGTTGCTCAGTGGCTAGAGTTCATTGATGAGATTTGCGTATGCAACTGTTTTTAACCCACCATTAACTCATTCTATACGATCCACTGCAATCACAGTGGTCTTGTGCACAACACTTGCCTACCAACCACTGCGATCGCAGGATTTGACCTTTGAACTTGTTTCGTTCAATGACGTCAACTTTTGTTCGAAAAATCCAGCAGCTGCCTTTAACTTTGACCTTCCACCTACATGTCAACAATGAACCCTGAAAATTTCATGTACTTGTATAGAGTATCTGTTGAGTGATGAATGTTGTTACTAATCAACAGCCAGAATACAGAGATAGGCATGGTAAAACTCGTTCAGTAGGGAGTGAGTTAAGGTGGCCCACTCTGACTTTGGGGATGGTGTCTCAACACCTGTGTGTGCATGCGTTTTCTTAAAATATTTTTCATCCGTTCTCACCTGCACGAAATGGCCTTCTCTTCCAAAAGGCAGAGCAGGGTTTTGACGTTTGCCGCAAGATGTCTGTGTGCTCATCTGAAGGACTTCTTGGGAAGTGTAGTGGAGTCGGTACTGATGTTAACTCGGAGGGAAAACCCCCTGAAGGAAGCGTGTCTGTGGTGGCTTGATCCTGTACCGGCACATCACAAGCGCAACGCTCTAACCACTGGGCTGTCTTGTCCCAATGTCACAGTTGACATTCTGTGCTGTTGAAGTGTCTTTGAGACTCAGTTTCAGTTAACTTTGAACTTTGTTGTGTCTCCCCCCCCCCCCCCACCCACCCAATGTAGGGAAGCAATTTGTGTAGCGCAATGGTTTGTAGTAGATCAGTTGGGATATTTTTTAGACAATCTGCACTAAGTTTTGTTGGATTTTTTGGTGTTTTTTTGGTCCAGTTAAAGCTCGCACTACTGCATATCTCCATGGAATTATTAGTGTCATATTGATCCTGGTTTGTAAGAAATGTTCATCATTGTTGAAAAAATTTTTATTATAAATTTTCTTCCTTTTTTTAACTCATGTCCCATGTGTTTAGGTTTAATCTTGTGCCTGTTTAAGAAAATAACTTAAAAAAATTTTGATTGTGTCCCTTATGTTCAGGTTGTCTCCTGGTTTTCAGGAAGTGTGCTTTTTATTCCTAACTATAAATAAGAATAACAGTAATAAGGATAAAGTGCCCTTATCACTGATTTCCAAGTTGCCCTTGCAAAAATAAAAATAAATAAAAAGATGATTTTCTTCTGTTTTGCCTTAGATTCACCAATGGTGAGAATTTTTCATATACAACAGTTTCCACAACCCCCCACCCCCCCCACCACACCACCCACACACACACACACCTCCACGTTTTAGGTAGCCTGATTTTTAAGTTGCTCATGTCCCTGATTTCTTGAGTGTTTTCTTATCCCTGATTTGTAATTTGTCACTGGTTTGGTAAAGATGTTTATCCTTGTTCTGTTTGTTACAAGAGAGAGAGAGAGAGAGAGAGAAATGTGTATCGCTGTCCTTGACTTCGAAATAGAGCTCTTCTCTGATTTCTTGAAGACATGTGTCTTTGGCTTTATAAAGAAGTATATCCACCTCCCTGGTTTTTTAATTGTCCCTGGTTTCGTTTTGTGGGTTTTTTGTGGTTTTCGTTTTGGTTAGATTTAAATGAAATGTAGTTATTTCCATGGGTTTCGGATTGTGCCTGGTTGTTTTTTGTTGTTGGTGTGGTGTAGTTTTCGTTTGTGTGTGTGTATGTGGTTTGTATATTTGTTGGTTGTGGTTTAATCTTTGTGTGTGTTTCTTTGGTGGGATTTTGGGGGATTTTTTTAACCTCTTAACTGCCCAGTGCAAGTGCACCCTATATGCCAGGGAATAAAATTCTTATGTACCACTGCTATGTTCATGTCCCTCTTACTCAGAAACTACTACATTGATATTCCTGATAGTCTACCCACTGACAGTATATATATCGTAGATTACTTAGAAGCAAGCTCAAATTAGTTAGCATGATATTTCACTGCGAAAATATATTAAAATGTAAAAAATCGACCAAAAGTATGATTTCTTCATCACCACTGTCATTCTGAGTACCCCCCATATCAATAACGTCAAACATAAGTCTAGGCCAAATCTCATTCATTGTTTTTTAAATACACGATCTCCTGAATCATGCGCGATCATTTTCATCACTGTTAGGTAAATCTACAGTTTTATTTGTCACTTTTACAGCTGTGTAAACTTATTGATGCTTTCAACAAGAAGTGTCAGCCATTTTGAACAAGAACTTCCCAAGCAGTCACGCATAAAAACACAAAATCCGAGCTAAAAAAACGATCGTTTTTGCCACGGTTTTTTGCAGCTGGATGTTGCCAAGCAACAGGAGAGTGATCTCCATTAATTTTGGAGTTCTGTCCCTTTAACTGTAGTGGAGGAAGCAGGCTTGTTTTTTCGGTTCGACACCCCGGAAATTTTCCGTATAGGGTGCACGTTTAGCCCCGGAAAATTTCCGGGGTCAGGCAGTCTAGTGGTTGAAGAAGTATACCTGTTGTCGTAGGTTGTTAAGAAATGTGGCATGCCATTGACATAGCCAGCAGACATTGCCTGTCGATGCCTGTAGAGGCAAGGACTAACGTGTGTGTGCTGTGTTTGCTGTGTGCTGTGTGCAGGCCTGGAGAACCAAGTGTACCAGCCCACTTGGTTCAAGAAAGAGCTGGACCCCATCACGGGCAATGCCCTGCACGTCTTCACCAGCCGGTACTGGGACTGTAAAGCCAAAAAGCAGTGGGACACCTGCCCCGATATCTATTTGTGATGATGATGATGATGATGATGATGACCCCCCCCCCACCCCCCAACCCCTGCCCTGCTCCCCCCACCCCCCTCCCCTACCCCAACTCCCTCTCCTCCGCTGCTACTACAACTGTAACTACAACCGTCGTTTTTGCTGCCTACGTACATTGTGACTGGGGTGTGGTGTCATCCAGTGCTGTACTGCTAGACTGCTTGCTGTGTCCTGTTGAAGAGGTGGGGAGGGGGGGTGTGGGGGGGGGGGGGGGGGGGGGGGGGGGGTCGTGGTGACCGCAAAGCTGCCTGGGAAGGATGGAGGGATGGAGGACCTAACGGCCACAAGTTTGGAACGGAACGGAGCTCGCGTGATTTTCTGAGCTGCGGTGATACCTCGAGGGAAAAAATGAGAAGCGTGTCAGACTACGATCGATGAAGCAGGAGTTTTGAAAGGAAAGTTCTCCCCCCCCCCCCTCCCCGTATCCTATCCTCATCCTACGCTTCTTCAGAAAGCAGTCCATATATAGAGAGAGTGCCTGCATGCAGTGATAGTCCAAGAAGAAGAAGAAGAAGAGCATATGCGGAGGAGTGTGTGTGTCTGTGAATATTGACCGCGCGCTTTCCTCACTCCCATCGGACGGCAGGAGGATTTCGTGACAAGCTGTCGACAACATTGAGTGCTAGAAGACCGCACCGAGGAGAAATGCTGCATGCGTGTCCCAGTCTGCTCCAGTCCGGTGGAAGGCAGCGCTTGTGATGTGTGTGTAGCACATGTGTGTGTGTGTGTGTGGTGGTAGGTGCTGTGGAAGCAGTCGTCACCTAGCACTGTGTCTTTCATTTCTCCGTTTCTGTACAGTGTGTGTATACAGCATGTGCCCAGCTCTACAGTGGTGAGGTGTGTGTGTGTGTGTGTGGTGGGGGGAGAGGCTGTACTGGCCTCCTTCCACGTCTCTTTGCTTCCAGCGTTTCCCTCCATCTGACGTCGGTGTGGTGAGAGAGAGAGAGAGAGAGTTGTCATCATCGTCGTTGTCGTCTTCTTCATCTTCGCTGGAGGAGGGAGGAGCAAGCATCCCCCGCCCCCCCCCCCCTTCTCCTGTGGATGTTTGCGACTGTTGGAAGGGTTTGTGTTGGATGGCTGAGCTGGATGCGACGCCTGTAGTGTTGAAGCGCGGAAGGACCTGGAAAAGTGTGGGTCGTCCTGTGGGGTTGGCTTCAGCCTTGTGTTTGTTGGGTTTTTTCGGGTCTGTGCCTGTGTGCGTGTGTGGATGGGGTTTGGCTGGTTGCTTGCTTTTGTCAGGCGCTGTGCAAGTGATTGGAAGGAATTTTGCTTGCGGAGAAAAGGCCTGTTGATGTATGTGTACCTGAGGGGGGTGTTGTTGTAGAGAGAGAGAGAGAGAGAGAGAGGTTTCACCAGTGGGTTTACCTACCCATTGCCATATTATTTGAGCTTGCAATTTTTTTGTCATGTTTGCTTGCCATTGGTTTGCATGGATTCTGAATATCGACTGCAGAGGGCTGGTGGCTTCTTTGCACACACACACGTTTAACCTTAAGCTTGCCTGCTGTTCCTTTGGGTTTGTCCAGACCTCCTACGTTGTTCGGTGTGCAATAATAACTAGAAGAGTGCGGGGAGCATTTCGTGGGTCTGATACATACACTCACTTTGGCAGGGTTATGTTCTCTAACGAAATTCAGTCTTGAGCATAGCGGAAAAACCAATCAAGGTTAACAAACAGAAGAGATACTGACATAAAGAAGCAAAAAAATCTCTTGCCTGCTGTCTGATTCGAATCTGTAGTTAATTTATCACACATATCAGCCAGTTATGCTTTTCTGCAATTTTGTTGGCTGCTGCTGCTGCTGTTCATAGAGCAGTCTCAGCTTGATCAGTCTGGTACAGTCTTGTGGCCCGCTGTTTCAGAGCTGCTAGTTCTGCCATTCCTGTTCTTGTTCTGTGCCAGTTCTTTGAACGGCAGTGTCATCCATTGAGCTAGGTGTCATGAAGAACAGCCGTGGGGAATGCCCCGCTTTTTTCTTCCCCTCATGACAGCAGGGACAACTGAGTGACGTTCAGCCAGATATCTATGTAATGAAAGGATTCAAACTGACAGCCAACTTCATTTACGCAGAGTCATTCTCTTTTTCGCGTGTGTTTCAGTTTAGTTTTAGGTCGGATGAAGATGGGCATTCAGCATTGAATATTCTGATTTTCTTTCTGTCCACATCTTATAATTATGGTCACTGCTTCACCCTAGCGCATTTGGCATGCTGCGATGGAGCATGGGAGAGATAGATAAGGCTGGCTAAAAGTTTTCTGCTGCAATTGAGGAGCTGGGGAGATTTCAGTACAAGTACTGAATGATCTTTAAAAGAGTCGAATCATCCAGGATGCTTCAAGTAGCTATCTCTTATGTACCTGCTGCTTCATTGAAAGTACTCAGCATTTTTGTGCCGAGTTCAGATTAGGTCTGTGTATGTCTAGGAAGTTTTCTATGATATAAATGGCATATGAGAGAGGCCCTCCTTCCTTCCTTCCAGTGATATATTGTGAAGCATGCTGGCATATGTGTGCTGCAGAATTCCAGGCACAAACAGGCTGGAGTTAACGATAGTGTGAAAGCTTGGACCATGTTTTCTGTTGAAAACTTTACTGGTGATTGTGGTGTGTTAGTCAGTGTACATACATATATATATATATATATCATGGTGAGATAGAATGCGTGGCTTGTGATGCGTCAGTGGGTAAAAATGATGTGTCAACCTGTACGTGGGCTTTGTGTGAGTGATATACATGTGTATTTTTACACACAACCATAGCGTACGTAGCGCATCATAGCAGTGATTCTTACCAGTGCTTCAGACCTTGTTTTCTGTTGTCCTTGCTTAGACACTGTGCATAAGACATCCTCATTGTGTCCCTGTCGGTGGCTTTGGGTTGGGGGAAGCTGAGGACGATCTCAAGGCCTGTGAATGCAGCACATCGGCATTTTCTGGATTCTTCCAGGTGCTGGAAATGTCTGCTTTGTTCAAACGATACTGGAAGAAGACATTTGAAGCATGCAGGACATTTCATACGCTCTTACTCCAAGCTGCAGTCATACATTCGCTCGTGTCTAGTGTAGTCTGTTTTTTTTGTAGCAGTATGTTGAATACAAAGCTGAAGTGCATGGATACAGCAGTGTATGTCCACATAACAGCTCCCAGAAAGTCACGCATCTTTCCCAGTTTGTATCGCAGATTTTTCATATTCAGATATCGGCGACCCGGGAAAAATATTCAGTGTGGGTCACCCTAGCAACTTTTGAAACACAGCGTGACTTTGATGATGCCCATACCACCGACCATTCTGTGGTAACATTCATTTATGGTTCTGTAGTTACCAATCTTGATGCACAATTTCATTTTTCAGGATCTGAGTATGTGGTTGGGAAAAGGTACCTGGTTTTCAACTGGTCCATAGATTCTTTTCTGGTGATATTGTACATCTTTTGTCACTTGCCCATGTTCACATCTTGGATTCGATGAAAGCAATAATTCTGGATCATTCATCAACTTGTTTTGTTTTGTTTAGAATCAAAGTATGCTTTGAATGACATTTTTGTGTTGGATAATGTCCTCAGTCCATTTTTCAAAAGCGATGTCTCAGCTGTTGCGTAAAATGCCCTTCCGTACTAAAGGAAATTTATACAAGTAGGATTGATTTGTGTGCTGGTAGGAGTTTTTGTTCTCTCTTTTTTTTTCCCTTTTTTTGTGTGGATGGAGGAGGAATCATTAGCATTTATCATAAACTTAGTGGGTAGTATGTAATAGGAAGGAACTGAGAGAATGTTATATCTGGTGAATGGTTTTGTTTTTCGTTTTTGAGTGTTAAGTCAAGGTTTAGTCTCCTTATTTTTGCGTCCAACTCCTACTACTGCCTCCACCTTCTACAAAGTCATTCTCTTACATAAGCATTCCCACTTCTAATGAGGTATGACAGGAAGAAACAGGTTTCACGCCCTTTTTGTGGTGGTTTGGGCTTGTTCAGGGTCTGGTTGCTGGTGTGAAGCACAAGAGGCCTAGCACTGCTGCTGAGTTACTTCAGGTGGTATCAAAATGTTCCTCCCGTACAAATCCTTCACTAGCTTTTCACCTCTGCATGGGACTGTCAGGATCCACTGAGCATCTTGTTCTGTTCTGCTTATGGGACTAGTGTGATATGGTATGGAATGCTGAGGGTTCAGGCGTTTTATTCAGCGACGGGATTCAGAGTTTTGTAGCGTAATTGTCAAAGGATAATTTTGATTGTAAAACCAGGTGTCTTGGGATGCAGAGTGCCACAGTTAAGTCCATGTTCTGTTTTCTTCCTCAAGACAAGGTGGAGGATTTCTTTATCAGGCTACAGGATTTCTTCCATATCTTATTTAGAAGGAAGGTGGCAGGATGGTTAAGACGTTTGCCTGCCAACAAGTAAACCGTGAGGTTCTGGGTTCGATTCCCAGCCTTGCCCTTTCTTCCCAGTTTGACCAAAAAATCAAACTGAATGTCAAAGTCCTTCGGATGAGACTATAAACCGAGGCCCCGTGTGCGAACGCATGCAGAACATCTTGCACACACGTTAAATCCTGTTCGCTGTTCGAAAGAGTAGGCCATTGTGTGCCAGTGGGAACAGATGACAAAATTTACAAAACCGCAGACATGCATAAATTTTAAATAAAAAAAAAGTCATCTGAGCGCTTTGATTTGTTGCTTTACCAGATTCAGCGCTATATAAATTCCATACATTATTATTATTATTATTATTATTTGGCCGTTCTGGTTTGATGTCTGGAGATATGTATATGTGTGAGTGTGTGTGGATGTCAATTGAGGTTGAAAAGCTTCAGAGAAGGAAGAATTGGAGGCAAAAGTTTTGTTCTGGGTTTTTTTTTTTTTGGTTTTTTTTTTACAGCATAGAACAGTATACATAGAGACGTTTCTTCCAGAAAGGTTTGATAGTGGCATCAGCAGCAAACCTGACCCTGTGATACTTTGCTAGAACAGGCCTGACTCTCGTTCTTCTGCGTCTTCAGCAGCTCCCTTTTGGTTGTGCCGCGGGCAGCTTAGCACAGCTCAGATGGCTGTTCCAGAACTTTCCGTTTTCCTCCTGAAGGCATCGTCTTGGCTGGCTGCAGCGGGACTGTGTGTTAGGTCGTGGCAAGAGCTGAATAGGGGGTGGGGAGGATTTCACGAGATTGTAGAACAGGTTATCTGGTATCTTTCTCCCTTACACCGACCCCCCCTTCTGTTTGGAGAGAAATCCATCTGTGCATTTTTGTGTTGTTCATCTCTCTCTCTCCTCCATCATACTCGTTTTGAGAATTCCTTGTGCTTCACTCACTGGTTATTTCATGTGATCTGGTTTCTTCCATTTTCTTTTTTTTTTTTTTATAATAATTTTTTTTTTCAATTTTTGATAATACAGCAACCAGGTTCAGCTGTTGTGAATGCCTAGATTCTAAATTTTGTGGTCATTTTTATTATTATTACTTTTTTTTCTTTTTGAATATCAGCATTACGGTATGGGATTCACACTGACTCTGATATTATAATTTTTCTTGTCCTGCTATTAACTTAAATCTTTTCTTCAGTCTTTGAATCCATATTTGTCAGTGCAATATTTTTTTCCTTTAAAAAGCAAGGGTCCTCACTCTCAAAAGATCACCTTCAGGTTAGACTTTTTGCACTTTCTTGGTCTTTTTTTTTGTGTGTGGAATAAAACAAGTGTGAGCATTTTGATGTGAGAGATGATGAATGTAAATTGTGTGTGTCTTAGAAAATTTCAAATTAGTACAGATTTAGGGGTGGGTGTTGTTCTTTTTAAAAAAAATCAAATGTTGAAGGGGAAAATGACATTATGTCTAGATAGATTGTGCTGAATATGATGAAAACATAATTTACTTAGGCAAAAAACACTTTAGGATTGTAATTTACTTACAAAAGATTCTTTCTTGAATTATAAAGACTTGTGAACAAGAGAGAGGGGAATGGTTGAGGATAATTCTGCAACAAAGCCCGTTTTTCTTGGGACAGGGATTTTGTCTCTTCAATTTGACGACTCGCTTTTCAAGGGGGGACAAGGGCACAGATGTTGCCGATGTTGTGGGCTGGCTTACTCCACCCTTTCCTTTTGTCATTGCGTGCTGGGTTCTGTGTGGAGTCTTATGCCTGCAAGCCGATTTGTGACGGTGTGTGAAATAGAAAGTGTTTTGTTTTCTGGGCTGGCTGGTGGTGTTTGTGTGAACATTTTGGTTGGGTGCATTCAAAGCTGCTGCTGCTGCTGCTTCCTCTGTGCATTTGTTTGTTCAGTGTTGGACGAGGTGTTTTGATTTCAAGCAATAATATGCAGTACTTGGGACACCGTCTGATGCTTTCAGGTGTGACAACTTCAAAGAAGCCTTTGTTTTTGTTTTTTAAAGTTGTTGTACCGAGTATTAGCAATGCTGCTCACGAGGCATGCGTTGTCAGCATGTTCTGTTGTACATGCGGTGCTTAGGTTGACTTTGACGACGTGGGAATCTTCTGTTTAAAGGGGGAAAAAGAGCCCTTTGCTTTTTGGTTTGTTGGTTGCACAAGTCCAAAAAATTTTGTTTGAGTAAAGGATTTTGAATGAAGTAACTGAATAACCTGAGTGAATTTTTTCATGAGGAATTCTTCCCTCCCCTTCTTCTAAGATTTGCCATTGCTCGGAGTTGGGTTTGAATCATTTTTCCCCCCCTAGGATTCTTGGTTCTTGTATATTCAAGAGGTATGCGCACGTGAATGGTGTGGCATCTTTTTCCCCACCTGTCAAATGAGGATGCGCTTGTTGAATTCTGCCGGTGGTGACTATGTCTTCAGTTTGGTAGATCCTGTGGATGTTTAGAAGGAAGTAAGTCAGCAACCATTCTGTTCTGGTCTGTGCCCTTTGAGGATGCCAGCATAGTTGTCTGTTTGGGGAGCGTTTTGCGTTTTGTTGATGGAGCAGCTCTGTTAAGTATTGTACAGATGATATTAAAGGTGTGAATATTTGTTATTGCGTGTTTGTATAGTGGGAAAAGCGTGATGGATAACTGTTCTTTTTTTTCTCTCGGTACTAAAAGAAAAATCTTCATCTAAGGGCAGGTCACCTGTTGTTTTTAAACTGTTGGTTTCACCGGTATGATAGTTCTTCCCTATCAGGAACATAGGGATGAACCGTTCTGTGTAGGACTTGGGTTTCTTTGAGTGTTATGGGTGGAACCATCTTATGCATAATGATATTATGAGCTTAGCCTTGTGAAGTCTCCACTGTGTGGGTTTTGAAAAGTTGCATATATACGTGTGTGTGTGTGTGTGCCACATGGTTGTGTTAGAACCGTGGCAGAGGCTTTCTGATAGTTTGACAACGTTTTCAGTTGCATTCCAGTTTTCTGTAGTGGATAAACTTTGGACTTAAGATAAGCTCTTTTTGCCTAACAAAAAATGGCGAGTCAAAATCTGTCCATTTTTTCCCCTTCAAATTCTACAAGTTGGTCAATAGTTAAAAAAACAAAACAACAAATGCGTCAGGGTAGCGTTTGGATGTGGTTAGGCTGCGGATGAAATTGAGAAACTGAATTCCAGAGTGGAAGACACAAAGCTTTGAGTTTCTGGCATGGGCGTGTGCAGTCCTTTTTGTAGAAGTGGATTGCATTTACCAGGTTCGAATCTGCACTTTTTTTGACTGACTTGCACTTTTTAAACAGCAAAAGCTCTGCACAGGACTGAACGGTTGATCGGTTGCTTGATGATGGGTTGGTTCTGGTTGCAGTCTGGTATATATATATATATATATGCCAGGTACATATGGTTCTAAACAGTATGCGCTGTATATGTGAAATTTGGATTTTTTCAACTGCAGTCTGTGCGTAAGTTAAGTATGATATTGACTGCAGTTGTGCGTGGTGTGTATGGGTTGTGTGCAGTCGCTTGGATGCTATTTATGGTTCTGACTGCTGGCGTGTATGGTTATGAGAAAGTCGAAGTAGGCTAGTGGTTAAATCACTGAACTTGTGATACGACGATAGTGGAGGGTGTGGGTGGGAGTCTCCTTTGAGGAGAGTTTTCTCTCCTGGATAGATACAGACTCCATTCTCTGCCATGTCCTTAGGATGAGGCTGTAAACTGAAGCTCTGTGTGCAAAAACGCATGCACACACTAAAAAAGAGTCCATCTTAAGAATAGGCCAGATATAGTATAGGCAACGGTAGGAATCACAAGAAAATACCCAGCATGCAGTTTACAATTTGAAAAGGGGCGGGCTCTGCCAGGTTTAACGTTGCCCAAGATACACAACACTGAAAAGGTAAAATGCAGTGCCCTGACAGGAGTTAAGGGAGATATCAGGTCTTGATTGTTGTGCTGTGTACGCTTGGGACTGCAGTCTGTTGTGCTATGTACGATCATGGCTGCAGTCTGTTGTGCTATGTACGATCATGGCTGCAGTCTGTTGTGCTATGTACGATCATGACTGCAGTCTGCTGTGCTATGTACGATTGTGACTGCAGTGCTATGTGCGATTGTCACTGCAGTGCTATATGCGATTGTGACTGCAGTCTGTTGTGCTATGTACGATTGTGACTGCAGTCTGTTGTGCTATGTACGATTGTGACTGCAGTCTGCTGTGCTATGTACGATTGTGACTGCAGTCTGCTGTACTATGTACGATTGTGACTGCAGTCTGTTGTGCTATGTACGATTGTGACTGCAGTCTTGCTGCATGCTTTGTGTTTAGGGCTCCCACTTTTTCAGCAGTTTGTGGATTTTGATGAACAGTGAACAGTCAAAACAAAACCTGAAGAAATCGCAGATGAAACTGAAAAACAAAAACAACCTTGGATTGGAGACAAAAATGGGAAATGGTTGGTATTCATGAAGCAATAATTTGATTCACATTAGCTGATGACACCAACAGTGACATCACAATATAGCACGCTAAGTCTCCTTTTTAAAATCATGCTTTTTGCGTGCATTCATTTGCATGCTTAAATAAAAGCAAAAACATGTTGGATTAAATTGTCGTGTTCCGATTTTATGCAAAAACAAGCTGTTAAAGAAGTGAAGGGGATTGATATACAGCTGTATAAAAACAGTTGTGGCTTGGTTAAAAAAAATTTTTTTAAAGGGACAAAATGTTAGTCAGTACATGGCTTTAGCATGCTGTGAAGAAATGAGAAAAGGCCAACTGTTTAAGGTCCAGTGTCAGTAGGCCCTTTGAAAGCTACGCTCTTGTAGAGAGCAGCAGAGATATTTTCAGACTGAAATTTGATAGCTGGACTGAGTTTTTCTGCTTTCAAATTAAGAACTGCATGGAACAGCAGAAAAGTGTTATCTATGAATTGAGGGTTCATTACGACAACCTAGGGGAGCATGCCCCTGGATCCCCAGAAAAATGGGGGATTTTTTTTTCTTCTTGAGTGGGAGTCCTATGTAGGGATCTGACCTGCAGTCGTGTGTGTGTGTGTGTGTGTGTGTGCTGTACATGTTTGTGACTGCAGTTTTGTGCGCTATGATATTATGGCTGGGACTGCAGGGTTGTTTTTGTTTTGTTTTGGTGGTCAACTCTGATAGCATTGATACCCACGTCTGTATTAGGGCATGAAGAGTCGTGCAGTGTGTGACAGGTTGCATTTCCAGGTACAGTTTCTTCCAAGGCAACCAGCCGATAGATAGCATTTTGGGGGTCCTAGCAGTTGTGTAGTGTAAGGAAATGCATGGCCCTTCATGAGGGACCGTTTTTTCTGTTTCTTTTTTTAAATCTTAGGGTCAGAATCCAGGTGCCATTATGTTATGTTTCACTTCATGAAATTGCAAAAGGGGGGTGGGGTATATTAGTCACGATCAGTGGTTTGAAGTTCAGTCATATAACCGTGGGAGAAAAGTATTTTGTTTTTTTCCCCCTTTAATTTCTCTTGCTCCAAAGTCTTAACGTACAAAAAATCCTAAAACTTTCTGCATAGAGTAGCATACCATCAAAACAGAACAGAGAGGGAGGGGCAGGCTGATATTTTTTGATTCAGTGAATGAACATAACAGTTTGAGCAAACTGTGAATTTCCTACGAAGTCTCTTGTACAAAATGAAAATAGTCAACTCAGGCTGATATCTTTCCAGTCTAGATTTAACGATTACAGTTTGAACGAATAGGGCTTCTAACAGATCGTCTATTTTATTTTATAGTGTTATGGAGATTAGGGATACTTTGGTAGTCATTTGGCTGGGCCATTTTTTTTTTCCATCAGAAGTTAAATGTGAAACGCAATAGGCAAGACGGTCGCAGATATTGATTTGGAGGGTGGGTTTTGAACTACTGTCAAAACTTGTGATGTTTATACTACAAATGATGATAAAAAAAAAAAAAAAAACTTCTCTTTTTTTTGGCACTCGTGATTTTGAAACGAATTGCACAAGCTTTGTTAGTGGGGATATCATATATGATAAACATGTATTTTTGTTAAAACTTTTGTACAAAACTTGATGAATTTAAACTTTTTTTTTTTTTTTGCTTACATACTGCTTAGCGCTTCATGGTTTTGCTTTCTATAAGTTTGCATATCCCCAAGGCTGACTTTTTTTTGTTTTTTTTGGTAAACACCGATAAGCATGTGTGAGAATCTTGCGGTAAATTTTTGAGTAGCGATAGAGCAAGATTTCACTTGCGTGTTATATAAAATAATGTATGAGGTATGTGTGGTATCACCTGTTGCACTTTGGCTAATGTATGTGGCTAGGCTGTATGTACATTTGAGTTGGTAATGTTAAAGAATAATGATGGTACGAATAAAACTAGAATATTAAGCATAGAGGGTATGTCGACGCTAGGTTTTTGTTCAGATTTTGCCCCAAGTAGTTCTGGGCATGTGGTGGTGGTGGTGGTAAGGCATGCATGCATGTGTCTTGCTTGTACAGGGAGCAAGGCAAACACTTCGGGCAGCAACTCAGCCAGTTTTCAGCCTGTCAGAATGAAGCTCAGACGTCAGGGTTGACACTTTCATGATTGACACTTTATTTGTATTCCATGAGCAAACATCGCATCACCCACCCTGCATCCACACACACACACAAACACGCAACAGCCAACACTCGCGTGTGCACCACAGAAATCCCACACAAGTTTGAGCTTCAGTCTGATTGGTTGAAAATTAGTTGAGTAGATGCTAAAGAGTTCACTTGCTCCCTGTATAATAAGACGCCATAGGATTGGGGGGGGGGGGAAGGGGGGCGGGGCGTAAGCTTTACCACCATCTGTCTAGTTCAGAACTTGGGGCAGAATGAAAAGGTTTGTCTGAATGGTGTGGATGGACGTTGGTTGGTATAAGCTGCTCTCCTTCGTAAAAGCTGCTTTCCTACAAAAATTTGCACATAGCCCTACGCCCACCCCTGAGCTTTCACGTTCGCTAGGTGGAAAATTCGTAGTAAACCCCACCCTCCCCCGAGGTTATGTTTCTTATATAGGGCCCAGGATCGCTGAACTGAGCACAGCTCACTACACGGTCCTCCAATGAAGAGACCCCATTCTCCTCCAATGAAGACGCTCCCTTCTCCACCAATAAGAGAAGAGAGCGAGCCCAGTACTGGCCTGGCCTGGCCTGCAACAAGTCTGCAGGCACTGTTCCCCTTCTCCCAGTAGGAGAAGGGGAAAAGAATACCTACAGCTAACACCCCCCCCCCCCCCCCCCCCCCCCCCCCCCCCCCCCCAAAAAAAAAAAACCCCAAAAACACCCCTTTCCCCTGAATGTGGTTTCGACTTGGACAACTCCTAAGCCAATTTTCAACCAATCAAAAATCAAGCTCCACCATTGCGAGATTTCCATGAAGCACATGACTTACATTCCTTGCCCCTGCATGCCAACACAACATCCAACATTGCAGGTCAGTGGGACTGAAGTAAGAGAACAACTCTGCATCAATGATGATAACACAAAATACTGTACAACATGAACTGATCAAAGTATTCTTATCCTGAAATCCTATCTTTCATTTACATTTTAGTATCCTACATACGGTGTAGTTTCAAAAGTAAACTGCCTGAAAATGACCACTCAGTCACAAGGATTTTAGATCCTAGGTAAATAAAAGCATTCACACAAGAGTTTACAAGAGATGACCAACTCTAAAGGTAAAACTAAAGCTCTTATCTCTGATGTACATGAAGTTTAGTCTGAGACTTCTTATCTCTTGATTTTGTTGCTAAGTTGCAATTTAAACAACCCCTCAATGCTAACTTTGAATGCAGAATTTGTAACGCATAAAAATGCATTTTCATGGGGGAAATATGGTTGTTAAGTATGTGGAGGGCATTCTCTTCAGTTAGAGTATCATAAATTTCTACTCTTGTGTTTTACTTTCAAATTGAGCAAACTGATTGAGCAAACTGTTTTCTAGTTGCTATCTCAATCTTTCTTTTTTCAATGTCCCTAATGCATGTTTCTTTATAACAAGAATAACTTCCCCACTGCATATAAAAATAAAAATAAATCTTTTTTGTTTTGTTTAGATTACAAGAAATATTTGTCCTCTGCACTTTATTACGAGGAAATTTTTCCAACCTCTGAGAATCCAAAACACGGAATTCAGATGTCACTGTTTATTTTGTAGCTACATTGGTAGTCTAGTCTCTGAACTCTTTGCCTTCATCAGGTACACCGCATTTAATGCACAGTTTATACTTTGCTTTGTTGTTTTGAACTTGGACAGACTCAAATCCATCCTGAAAGGGCGATCAATACACCACTCTTGATTGAATGCTATACCAGTCATTACCTCCCTTAGACACTGTCTGCGCTAGGCTACATGTTCGTTTTTGTCTGCACATTAGAATCAGCACTATAAACTCGCAAAAATGAAGTTTTGGAGCAACTCATAGCAAGGCAGTTAAATTCGGATCTGCTATGCCAAAATCGTAAACAACTGGTCTTCTCATGTGCAGTAATGTCATTTCATCTGCCATGCAGATAAGATGGTGACAGACGGCATAATTTTGGCTTTGTCGAAAACTGATCATTATATGGAAAATCCTCCATGTATTTGAGAACGAACTTCTGACAGGCACAGCTTTCAGGTTTTGTGTCACTTGAGCCGTTTCTTCAACATCTTAGTTTTGGCTTAGGAAACTGGCATGCAGTGATGTTCCACTTGATCTACAAGTGGTTTTTTTTTCATCTTCTTTTTAAAAAAAATTGGAAACCAGAACATTTTCTTGAAAACCAGAATTACAGCTAAACTATGGGAAAAAGGGAATGGTTGGCAGCTATGCACAAGTTCATAATAAGACAATCATTTGCCCTCTGCATTTTACGTCATTATGAAAAATTATTTCCCCTTTCCATTTTTCTAGATTGTAAGAGAATCATTTCACCTCATATTTTTAATACATAATTATTTATCAATATTAGGACTGAATTGTTTCCTGATTTCAAAAGAAATATTTCCACTGCACAATTTTTGTTTTGTTTTACATTTTACTGTGGGACAATTTAAATTTTTTAGCCAGAGATCTAAGTAAGTCTGTATAACAAACTGTTTTGTTTCTCCTCTGCATTTGTCTGCATTACAAATCTGACATCCCTTCAGTTTTTCTTCATAACGAAAATAATTTCCCCACTGCATTTGTGTATATTGCAAGAGCATTATTTCCCTTAAATCACTCTTCCCTCTAGATTATGAGATTTATTTTTCTCCTGCATTTTATCTGTATTATAACAGAAGTTTCTCCCTTGTGCATCTATCTCTATAACGAGAGGTTTATGTTCCTTCAGCCTTTGTCTAAATTGAAGTTTTCTCCTAGTTAGTTTGTCTTTTTGTTAAGTAAAGAGTTAAACTGCCCTGTACATTTTGCTACCATAAAGTCAGTACCTGAGGTTTTTCCTGTATAACAAGTGAATTCCTCCCCTCATCTCCCCCCCCCCCCCCCCCCCCAACTAAAGAATTATTTGCCCTCTGCAACTTGCTTATTTTTAGACTTTGATTTCGCCCCTCTGCACACTTCTGTACTACAAGAGAATCGAGCTGTCAGTATCGCTAATATAACATAGTTTTAGCTGCAGTTTGTTTAAAATTTAAAAGAAAAAAAAGTATAAAAAAACTGATATCACAGACGTGCTATCTGATTTTGCATATGTAACATCATTCTGATTGCAAAGTTGGCTTCAAACATTAAAAAAAAAGTATATATTACATGATATGTCACAATTTTCAAATATATCCATTAAAAAAAACAACAACAACAAAAAAACAACCTTTCCCTCTCTCAAAAATAAAACAAAACCTACGTGTTGAATTATTTGGCAAGTAAATCACATCAATATATGTACAAGCTGAAATTGTGTGAAGTATCAATAACACGCAGATTTTTCTTTCTCTTTTTAAGTACATTCACCCCCAAACAAAACAAAAAATACATAAAACAAAACCAAAACAAAAGAGAAAAAAGCAAAACAAAACAAAATTAAAAAAACCAATAAAGCTGAGAGTCAAATCAGCCAGAAAATAAATCACTTTGTAAAGTAATCGTTTACAGTTTTCAAACATAATTATTCTCATGCCAAGCTGACTGGCAAAGAAAGCAGAAAATTACATATGATGATGATGAATTTGCACTTTCAATATAGATGATTTAGCATTTTCAATATAGATGATTTAGCAATTTCAATATAGATGATTTTGCACTTTCAATCTAGATGACTTTGCACTTTCAATATAGATGACTTTGCACTTTAAATATAGATGATTTAGCACTTTCAATACAGATGAATCAGTACTTTCAATATCTTGCAATGGATTATATATTGACCAGCAATGATTGCCTATGAAGTGCTACAGTATTAAAGCAGCAAAATAATAAGGAAATAATGGATGATAACATTCGTCACAGCATGGCTTTCAGAGTCCTTCCAGATGACACTTAGTGTCAACAGCTACATGATATGTGTATCAATTCTTTCCTTTAAAAATTTTTTTTATCCAAATAAAAATCTGTATTCACTCCTTACCACTTAGCTGATAGCAACATCATTAAAATGTTCCAAAACAAAATCATGATTGAACAAAAAATTCTGAAAATGATGAAGAGCTAAACCTTTTTTTTTTCTTCTTTCTTTCTATTTTTTTTTTCTTTTACACAGTGGGGGTAAGCAATATCTGTGAAGAAACTGTAAGAATTTTTCTGCTCTAATTCAACAGAAACAAAAACAGAGACTGATACAGGAAAATCAAATAGATGAAAAATAGAAGTGGATGGATATGCCATACAACTGCAATACTTATGACACATATAAAAATGATTTGAAAATGTATATAAATAAAATGGACGGAATTTCCTTTTTTTATGCATACTTCAAATTTTTTTGTAATAAAAAAACAGAAATTTATACTCAATTGTAAAAACAGAAATAATACCTCGTCACACTGCATAAATCAAACAAAACGATGGCAGTTTAAGTACACGACATATATTACTTCAAATCTGGTACTAATTACATAAACACTAATAATACCATGAAAGACACATTCTGATAAAAATTTACACTTGAGCTACATGCATACACATGACTTGACTTCTCTATAACTCCTTCAGGAGTTGTCAGGGCACTGCACCATTTTTGTTTTGGGCCTCTGTCAAGTTAAACCTGGTGGAGCCCATACCTAACTAGGCTGCATGCTGGGTATGTTAGTGTGTCATCCATGCCACCAATCACAGCTGGCCTACTCACCAGGGGTTTGATACCCTACCCTCTGATCACAAGCGACTGACGCTTAACCCACCACTCTTCCTAGCCCCCATGTTTGTAATCAATTTAAAAAATACAAAAACAAATTGACACAAACAGACACAGACGGACAAAACGGTCATTGCAAAGACCCTTAAGAACAAAGAACTCTCTCATAACAATACAAAACAGAATTTTGAAGTATTGCAACACGTGCACTCACACACACACAGACAGCTACCTCTTCACACATACTGTGGGAAAATTGCGCTAAACTTACATCAAGGCAAAAATTATATACACACACTTAAAACACACTTCACATACTCTCAGAGCAGGCAAAATGTGTCAGCGCAGTGAAATTTCACATCTTTAGTTCCCTCAAGAGAACATTAGATATATGCTGCGCGGTAAAACAAACTGGCATATATGCATGATATCTGCATAATGAGCTAGTCAGCAAAGCCCAGAATGCATGCTAGGCATGTCTGGTGGCATCCACACCACTGGCCACAGATGGCCTATGATACACATCCGTGAAAGACCGATGGGTTTTTGAATAATGCGTGTGTGCGCAACATACACCTGTGTTTGCACACTGGACCTTGGTTCATAGTCTCATCCAAAGGAACTGGAGAGAATGCTATCTGATGCAATAATATATAAGAGTAAAAATAAGGGGGGGGGGGGGGGGGGGATAACTGCTGCATAACAGGGTTTAAAATCTAAGCCGACTAATCCTAAATAAATTCTGTGACTCCCATGTACAAAATACTGGGTTTTTTTAAGAATGGATGGGAAAAACCTAAACAGCATAGTATTTAATACTTTAAAAAATAAAAAAGTTTATTACTATACAGTGAAGACAAACACACATACACACACACCCCTACTGATACTTTAAATGACTGACATTTTCTGTGTAGGCTAAATTCAGTGAAGACATTGATCCATGAAGCCCTGGGCATAATTGTGGCTACACATCGCCACCTGCTGTGTCCACTGGTCTGACACTCAGCAAAAATGAAGGAATGACGGCATCAATAGTTAACTTTGTTAGACCACTGCAAGTGCTGTGGTGGGGGGAGGTCTCTTGCTTGCCGTACATGAAATGGCTACATGTTGGTACTTGCTTCAAAGAATGAGTAATGAGTCTGATCTAAATGAAACTGTTAGCATTTATTCCAATCTTTTATAGTTCTATGTTGGCAAAAGAACTGGAAAACAAAAGCCTAATACCTTTCAAAAACAAAGACTTGTCCTCTACAGAACAGAATATCTTTCCTACTAAAAAAAAAAAAAGAAAACATACACACACACAAAAACCAACAAAAATGTAGCATAGTAACAAACACAGTTTGGTTTTTTTGTTGGGTTTTGTTTTTGCTTTTTCCTGTCTAACAGTGTCTAGATTTAAGCCTTACTTGAAGTGACAAGGCGACTCCTTAGGTTTTGAAATCAATTGGCTGGATGGAATCTTTTTGATGATTGAACATCTACAGTGATTACTTCCATCTTTCGTGGCATAAAACATGCCAACTTCTAATGTCCACTGTCATTTTCCATTTGTGGACTTTGAAAATCTTCTGAATTCAAAACAAAATAAAATAAAATAAAGGGGCAACCAATTCAACACAAAAAGTTGATTAAACAAAAACAAAACCAAACTGAAAAAAAACCTGTTAAAAAAACAAACAACTTCCAAAATATGAAAAAAAAGCTTCAGAAACAAAAGACAAAATTACAACAAAAAAATGAAAATTTAAAGAAAACAACTGAAAAAAACTATTAAAAAACACCAAACAAACAAAAAAGTTTGCTAAATCCCACCCAATGAAATATCACCAGTATATAAATTCAGTTTCACACAATTTCAGCTTTAAAAAAATCATATAAATTCATGATACATCTCTTTCAAAAAAACAACCCTACCTTTTGTTGCTGGTACAAAGAAGAATTTCACTCAACCAGTCCTGGAGACTCCATCAAGCATTCTGGCTCCACTATGACCAAGCTATTATTGGCCTCACTTCAAGAGCTCTGCTGCCATGCGCTCTCAACTCCCTCAACTCTCTCAAGTTTGCGGCAGAACCAACTCTTGACTGGCCATCATTATTTTCCAGATTCAAGCACTGCCTGATACAAACGTGGCATCCATCCCTTTGCTGGTTTCGCCACATACCAAACACACACACACACCTTTCAGTAACCCACACTCAACAGTTGTGTGGGTACAACAATTATTGTCAAGAAAATGAAAAACAAAACCAACCAACCAAACCCCCGAGAAAGAAGGAGAAGCAAGGGCGATAATCCTGTTACCCTTTGACCCGGATGACGTACTTGCGGTGTGTGTGTGTGACGTCATGGCGGTCATCTGACGGAGTTACTGCCGTTGGATCGGGCCAGGTCGGAGGCGCGGTCATGCACGTACTGATGGTGGCGGATCTGACCTTCCAGCTGCATCACCTCGCGCTTCAGCTGCTCGTTCATGCTGTTGATGGCCTCTACACAGCAACAAGAACACCACACTGCTCTGTCAGCGTTTGTGTAGTGGTGGGTGGGGGGGGGGGGGGCATGGTCCTGTGTGTGTGTCCCTGTGTGTGTGTTGGGGGGGGGGGGTCTGCGCTGTGTGTGTCTGTGTGTGTTATCTGTGTGTGTGTGTGGGGGGGGGGGGGGGGAGGGGTGGGGGGAGGTAGTTGTCCGTATATGTGTGATCATGGAGAGAAGAGAGGGTGGTAGGAAGTAGATATGTGTGTGTGTTTGTTGTCTTGTGTGTTCTTTCTGTCTAGAGACGAGGAGAGGATAGAGGGTAGATGAAAAGAGAGGAGTATGAAGGAAGGAGTCTAGTAGACCTTAGTGTGGATGTTAAAGAGGTTGATTGGATAGAGCAACATTCAATATTAATCCTGTGCTTTCGTAGATAAGCATCTCCTGAAAGATGAAGATTCACTCTCCTCACACGATTGCCTAAGCCTATGCTTCTCTCCATTATCTCTCTCAAAACACAACAACACAACACACACACACACACATCTCTTTTTTTTTGTTCTTTCACTGCATACTCCTTATCCTGAAACTTATTTTCGTAGAAACAACATTTTCTGGAACAACATAAAATTGTCAGATAAACGACTCGCTAAATGAGTCCATCATGTTTTGTGTCACTAAGAGGAACCACTGTCCTGATCAGGTACACAATGCTAAAACAATAATCAGCTCAAATTTAATATGAAATCAATATGCATGTCTTTTCTGACATCAAAACTGTTGCAAGTATCACAGAAGCAGCACAAATTATACACACATTTATGCTTCCCCAGTTTTTAAAAAAATCTTTTTTATCCTTTCATCGATTTGTTGCACTACTTTCATAAATCCATGATCATGCAAATGTTTTAATCTGATTTACATTTTTTTAAAATACCCATCTGTTTCATAAATTTATAATCATGTGATAGTGCTTTATTCTGATTTAAAAGGTAAAGCGAGTCCCATAACCTATAAGCGATAGGGACGAGCTCAAAGAATCATTCTCTAGGCCAGCAATTGAGGACCGCGCCATTCCTTTCACTTCGCTGCTTTACCTTCCTGACCTGTACCATTTCAGCTTGGGTGAACTGGCGAACTTGTACTGAAGCCAGCCAGCAAAGTTACATCCAATGGTTAACACGCTCGATGCTGTTAACTCGGGTTGGAAACATTTATCGATCACTAGCTACCCCGTCCCCTATTCTGATTTACATCAACTAAAAAACACAAAACTACCCCCAACACTCCAAACTTTATTCCAAATTAGTCCAGAGATCTCTGACCTTCTCAAAAGCCCTCTGCTTAGTCAGATTAATTAGGAAGAATTTGATCAATTTTGTAACACGTTAAGGACAGTTTTCTTGTTTTCCAGTTAGGGACAAAACAAGGGAGACATAGTGAGGTGAGGGTGATGGTTAGTTTACCTGTGTTGGACATTTGTGAGGTTCTCCTCTCCACCAACCGCGAGGGTGAGGCTTTAAACACACACGCATGCATGCACGCACACGCACACACAAACAGCAGACCACACACATACATACACATACGCACAGGTGCACACACACAGTGAGCATGCAAGTTAATGTAAGTTTCAAGTGCAACATGCAAATTTAAAAAAATACACTATTCACACAAATGTTTTCACACTCGCTCGTGTAATCATTCACACACACACACACACACACACACACACACACACACACACACACACCACACACCACACCCCACAACACACACTAGAGTGAAACACACACTGTGAACATGAGTTTCAAGTGCAATGCACAAATTTATCACACACTATTCATACAAACATTCTCACACTTATGTGCACGCGCACACATGGGACAGTATAGCCTGGTGGTTAGAGTGATGCATTCGTGATCTGCTGACCCGGGTTCGATTCTCGTTCAAGAGGACTTTTCCTCTGGGGTTAACATCAGTGCCGACTCCACTCTCCCCAAAAGTCTTTCGGATGAGACTATAAACCGAGGTCCTGTGTGCGAACGCATGCAGAACATCTTGGGCATCCTGTTCTGCTTTTCGGAAGAGAAGGTCTTTGTGTGCCAGTGGGAACGGATGCCAAAATTTACAAAACTGCATGCATACGGGGACTGGTTGTAAAAAGCACACGAGTGCTTATTCCATTATCCTTGACATAAAATAATAAATAAAACTTACACACACAGAGTGAACATTCAAGTGAATGCAAGTTTTAAGTGCGACACGCAAACTTATCAAACACACTCTTCACACACACTTTTTCAAGCTCGCGCGCACACTCACACACACACACACACACACACACACACACACACACACACACACACACACAGTAGTAGTATGTGCAGGGGCCGGGGTGGGTTCACAGAGAGCATCAGACCATGGACTGAAGTTGTCTTTGAGATAGAGGTTCCATCCTCCACGGAACTGTCAGTTCAAATTTCATTGAACGTCTTTTCCCAAGTTGAGACATTGGACGGTCAACTGTCAGTAGTCTGTTGAAGGTCTGTCCTTACACTTCACATTGCCTTCGATCCCTTTCAACCTTCAAGTCTTTTAGAAGACACTTTTTTTTTGTTTTGGGTTGTTTTTATTTTTCGTTCCTCGGCTAGAGCTCCGAGGTTCACCAATGGTGAGATTTTGCATACCTGACCGTTTTTACCTACCATGAAGGTATCCGCATTCCAACTGTGGGGATAGATGAGGTTATAAACTGAGGTCCTGTGTGTGAAAGCATCTTTCAAACGCCTTAAAAAAACCCAAACCCAATGTCTCACAGAGGAATCTTTGTATTTAAAGATCACTTTCACTGCAGATTTCTCTGTGTGAAATTCAGGCTGCTCTCCCCAAGGCGAGCGCGGGGACTGGATGTAAAAAAAAAAGCACATGAGTGCTTGTTCGTTATCCTCGAAATAAAAGAACTTGTCATTGTCACTGTCACTGCCACAAGAGCAGCACTCCTCATTTAAACTTTTCCTGTCTGCATGTGTAATTGTTTCCGTAATCAGCGTGGCTTTTTTATGACAGAAATTTACCAGGGACAACTCTCTTGTTGCTGTGGGTTCTTTTACGCACACTGAATGCGTGTTGCACGCAGGGACTTCAGTTTATCGTCTCCTCCAACACTACGCCAGCCATGACCAATGGTATGGATGGCACAAACCCAGCATGCAGCATGCAGTCTGCCACCTCAGAAAGGGACAAGGTTCTACAGTACACAGCACGAAACCTTCCCCACACTGCCTCTCAGTGGGTTAAGGGGTAAGTGAAAAAACAAAAAAATTCCAAAAACTTGAGAAAAGTGCACTAGAGTACTAGTAGTGCATTTTTGTTTCTCATTTTCTATCAACTGTTATCATGTGTACGAAAGCCCTACGAGGAAAGAAGACAGCAAAATTCACGTTTCTGCTGATGGTCTTTCCACTACGAAGGCGTCTTCACTGACCTTGTCTGGGTGGGGCGTGACGTGGAGAGGCGTACCCGTTATTTGCCGGGTACCCGCCATTGCCATTCTCCACCAGTTCCGCTGGCCTGCAACACAACACACACACAAAACTGATAAGAATATCGATAACAATAGTGGTAACGATGATATGTCTGTATGTTTGTCCGTCGTGTCCGACGATGACCTCCAATACAGCAGAGGAGGCAGCTGCTGTTTCGGAAACTGGGCAGAAATTTGATTATAGTGGAGATGCCTTGCCCACAGTACATCCCCACTCTCTCGGCCAAGTGGGCATAAGGACAGTCAGCGTTGGAGATGTTCTCCAAAGGCCAACTAGCCCCCAGGGCTGCAGCACATAAGGACTGTGCGAGTCAAGCCTCCCAGTCAGAGAGTCATAGTCGATCGCTAAAGACTAATCTGTAAAGTGGAATTCCATGAGTGGGAAAGAAAGCCACTGGTCATACAGCCTCTCACTTTGCTGTTGTTGCCCCCAGCGTCAATGGTTTAATCAAGAACTGGGATAAAGCCCAGGCGATAACAGAAACGATAATAACGGTGACAATGATACAATAACAACAACAATAAAAGAAAATGGTGATGATGACAACAATAAGAACGGTGACAATGATACAATAACAACAGCAATTTAAAAAAATGGTGATGATGATTACAGTAGCAACAATAAGAACAGTGACAATGATACAATAACAACAACAATATTTTTTTTAAATGGTGACGATTATCACAGTAACAACAATAAGAATGGTAACAATGATACTATAACAACAACAATAACAAAAAAACAACCCCCCCCCCCCCCCCAGTGACGGTGATGATAACAGTAACAACAATAATGACAGTGATGATGATAACACTGATACAATAACAACAGAAATAACAATAAAAAATAAAGGTGATGATGTTGATAACAGTTACAACAATAATAACAGTGACAATGATGACACTGATACAATAAGAACGGCAATATCAATAAACAAAAATAATGGTGGTAATGATGATAACAGTAACAACAACAATAATAACAGCGACAATGATGATAAAACAACAGCAATTAACAACTCGGAGCAAGAATATCAATAACGTCATGTACACTTATGACAACAACGACAATAAGAAAATGGAGTCATCACCGTCATAACCACAACACCAACAACGATGACAGGAGAGTGGGGGGGGGGGGGGGGGGGGGGGGAGAAAAGCTAAGAAGAATAAACTATGTTGTAGTCTTGGTTGCTCAAGTCACTCATCTGGCTGTTTCGTCAAACATTTCCTGCGCATCACTTCTCATAAAACCACGATCAAAACCTACTTCGTTTAGGTCTAATAGTAAAGGATTTGTATCTTTTTTCGTGCTAAAACAACTTTTTTTGAAGGCTAAACGTATCAGCCAGCTTTTGATTCAAGAAAGGGGGTATTGTTAGCCACTGTTTGAAAATGTTGTGATGTGTAATAAACGATGACTTAAAAACGTGATGCTGAATCAGATATGCATCAAAACTCACCCCCCCCCCCCCCCCCCCCCCTAAAAAAATATATATAAAGAAAAAAAGATATTACATCAAACAGTTTTAACTTAAAGAATATAGTACCAGCCTTGTGATTTACTCGCCCAAAAAATGTGAAAATTCCCGAATCAACGACGGTATACACTTCCGAAATCAACTGCTATTAATAGACTGATTTTTTGGCTGAAATCAAACTTTGGGAAAAATCGCAGGAAGAAAATCTATGGCTAGACTGCATTTGTTCTGTAAGTAACAATGGAACTGAAGCAGCTTAAACAGTAATGGTTTGTACTGATATGATACAGTTCTACTTGTGATACATCAATGATGAAAAAAAAGATATCCCAGGTTCTTAAAAAATGTGATGGCAAAACTGTTTTCCAAAAATGGTGTCTGTGCGTGCGGAATATTCCTTAAACACTACACCACATCCGTTCAATTCCTGCTTGACCAGCTAACTGAATCCACTGTCCACTGATCTCTTTAGTTTCTTACCCTGCATAAGATAAATAGTCACTTTTCAGAAGAAAAAGGTTACTTCACATAATTACAAGGCTAAAAAGGTAACATCACCAAGATTTGTGTCGGCAAAGTTAGATATCATGCACCCATACTGCGTCAGTTTAAACGCTCAATTCTTGTGCCTCCCCCTTACTCCTGAGAGGGAGAACGGGATAGCCTAGTGGTTAGAACATTGCGCTCGCAATCTGACGACCGGGGTTCGATTCCCGTTCAAGGGGATATTTTCCCCTGGAGTTAGCATCAGTGCAGACTCCACTCTCCCCCCAAAGTCCTTCGGATGAGACTATAAACCGAGGCCCCGTGTGCGAATGCACGCGGAACATCTTGCACACACGTTAAATCCTGTTCCGCTTTTCGTAAGATTAGGCCATTGTGTGCCGGTGGGAACAGATGACAGAATTCACAAAAACCGCATACACACGGGGACTGGATGTAAAAAGCACATAAGTGCTTATTCCATTATCCTCGATATAAAAGAATTAAAAAAAACAACAACAAAAAAACCTTCTCCCCCCATCCCAAAACCCCCAACAACAATAAACCTAACTATTAACACACACACGTTTGTTTTGTTGTGTCAAATAAGTCTACATGACTTAAATGGCAATAAAAGATCATGAATCTGAATCCTGAAATCTCTCTCTCTCTCTCTCTCTCTCTCTCTCTCTCACACACACACACACACCTACACACACAAATACACATAAACACACACACACAAATAATACACACACACAAAATACACACACACGCCGCGCGCCGCACGCACTCACACACTACACACACCACACACACACACAACACAAACACAACACAACTACAACACACAACAAACACACACAAACACACACACACATACTACACACACACACACACACACGCACACACAACACACATACACACACACATACACACAAATACACACACACCACCACACACAAATACACACAACACACACACACACACCACACACACACACACACACACACAACACAAATACACACAAACACACACACACACACACACACACACACACACACACACACACACACACACACACACACACAATGACCCTGACCTCTGTGCTGGCCTCATAACGGGGTCCGGAAGACGGTGAGGGGGTTTGAAAGGACCTGGGTGATTATTTCCCTTCCCTCGACTGTTGGGTGGCGACCCCTGCACACACAGAAATAATCATGGATAAGTTAACATTACTACTACTTCAATTAAAACTACTCCTACCACTTCGTGGTCGGAGCACTCGCTTTCCCCCAGCCAAGTTAAGCAGCGTCGAGCGTGGTTACCACTTGGATGGGTGACCGTTTGCGCGCCTTGGCTTCAGTACAGTTCCCCCAGTTCACCCAGCTGTAAATGGGTACCTTGCCCTCTTTGGCTACACACCGGTATTAAAAAATCACTCTTTTCCTTCTGTTTTTCTATGTAACTCTTATATTCATACCGCACGCACTAAGGCATCCACAGAAATAAAAACCACTTTTTGTGAAAGACTAGCCTCTGACTCAAAACTCATGTGATTTTGAACAAATTTGGTAGGTTTGAAATTTTTTTATTTTTCAGCAAACACTGTACCCCCTCAGTCCTTTGTCGTCTGCTAGCTTCCTTACCGCAATATGCATGCGCGGGGTCAACGCTGTAGGAATACAGGCAAACCTCATTTGATGGTTATTTCCAACTTTCTCGTGACTACCTGGTATTGCTCTATGTCCTCAATCCAAAAACCAAGTGCACAGTGCATCATTTCATGCTATAAAAAATCTGTGAAAATCACCAACAGTTTTTTCCACTCGCACTCTATAGAAGATACTACTTGACCCCCAAATTAATACCGGTGTGTAGCCTTTAGGGTCAGGGAAGGTAAAGCAGCGAGGGAGAGGAGATGGGCGCCGCCCTCAATATGCTGGCCCTAGAGAAGTGAGGTCTCTGACGCCTCGCTCCCCTACGACCTTATAGGTTATGGGACTCCTTTACCTTACCTTCCTTTTTACCTACCACTTCTGCAACTGTCAAAGGAATAGATAAATATTACTGCTTCTACTATCAAAACTGCAGCTATTCTATAGCTGTAACAACTACTACTATACCAACATCATCTAATTTATTTATTTATACTTTCAGTCACGAGATTTCTCTGCGTGAAATTCAGGCTGCTCTCCCGGGGAGAGCGCGTCGCCACAAGAGCAGCGCCACCCTTTTTTTGTTGTTGCTGCTTTTGTCTGCATTTGTTTCCCTATCAGAGTGGCTTTTTTTTAAGAATGTTGCCAGGGACAACTCTCTTGTTGCCGTGGGTTGTTTTACTCGCGCTGAAATAATTATGTGTAACACACGGGACCTTGGTTTAACGTCTCATCTGAAAGACTAGCGCCCAGACCACCACTCATGGTCTAATGATGGGGGAAAAGTTTCGGGCCCAGACGGGATTCAAACCACTGCACACTTCCGACCGGGACTTTTCGCTTTCTAGACAGGCGCGTTACCTCTAGACCACCTCTAGACTGGTTTGCCTTTGTACAATATTTAGGCAAACAAAACACAAGTTTTTCCAATTATGGTCACTAACTTCTTCTCTCAAGGACACACACACACACACACACACACACACACACACACACACACACACACAGAGGGGTGATGGGACAGCCTGGTGGTTAGAGTAATGTGCATTGCGCTTGTGATCTGCTAATCTCGTTCAAGAGGATTTTTCCTCCGGAGTTAACATCAGTGCAGACTCCACTCTCCCCAAAAGTCCTTTAGAAGAGACTATAAACCGAGGCCCCGTGTGCTAACGCACGCAGAACATCTTGCGCACACGTTACATCCTGTTCCGCTTTTCACGAGAATAGGGCATTGTTTGCCGGTGGGAATGAATGACAAAATTTACAAAGCCGGATGCACAAGGGGACTGAATGTAAAAAAAAAAAAAAGCGCACAAGCGCATATTCATTAACCTAGAATAAAATAAAAAAAATAAATACAGACACACACACTCAAACTGTTAACTTATGCTCACTTTTTTTTTTTAACGCTTCGGACTCACAGGACTCGTAGTAAGTAAAGAAATTAAAAAAAAAAGAATTGACATACACACACACACACAAACATACGCACCCACTCTACACACACAAAAAAAGAGAAACACACACTTTCATTGTTCTACGCCTCCACACACACACACACACACACATTTTTGAATTATTTGAATTGTATGGTCTCATATTTTTCTGGGTTTTTTGTTTTGTTTTAATTCCACATATGCATATGTTATTGTTTTTTTTGTTTGATTTGTATAGTTTACCATAGATTTGGGGAAGGGTGTGTGGTTAGCTCAGTGGTCAGAGCACTCGCTTTCCCCCAGCCAAGTTAAGCAGCATCGAGCGTGGTTACCAGTTGGATGGGTGACCGTTTGCGTGCCTTGGCTTCAGTACAGTTCCCCCAGTTCCCCCAGCTGTAAATGGGTACCTGCCCTCTTTAGGGTCAGGGAAGGTAAAGCAGCGAGGGAGAGGAGATGGGCGCCGCCCTCAATATGCTGGCCCCTGGAGAAGTTGAGGTCTCTGACGCCTCGCTCCCCTACGACCTTATAGGTTATGGGACTCCTTTACCCTTTTTTTTTTAACCATAGATTAGGTTTTTTATTCTATGTCTGCATATACATTATCTTTTTTTTTCTCGCCTTTTTTTCTTTCTTTAGATAGATGGCTTGATGAAAAAAGCAAATGCACTGCTTATTCAATGTACCATCTGAAAATAAAAGTTTGACTTTGACTTTGACTTGACTTTGACACACACACAGTCACTCCCTCCCAGCCCACCACACACACATCACACACACAGATCACTCCCCCCCAACTCCCTCTCCCCTATCCTCCACCCCCCCCCCCCCCTCCCCCCCCCCCCCCCCCCTCCCCACCCCTCCCCCCCCCCCCCCCCCCCCCCCCCCCCCCCCCCCCCCCCCCCCCCCCCCCCCCACCCCCCCCACACACACACCCAGTCCAGCACACTCACAAAAGCGGCAGGGTTGTTGGAGGCAGCAGCGTGTTTGTGGCCGCTGTGGTAGCCGGGAGGGGGAGGAGGGGGGTGGCCCACGGGGGAGGTGCGGGGGGAGACCAAGTCGTAGTGCCCATAGCCGTCAGTGCGATGAGGGGGCTGGTGCATCGACCACAGCCCTGGATTCTGCGACACCACCCTGTGTGGGAACAATTAATAATGATAATAAATGGAATTTATATAGCCAAAGCGCTTGCACTCAACTCATTCTTACACAGTCATGCCACCATAGCAAGTAATAGTTCTAACCAAGACCAAATGCACACACACACACACACACACACACACACACACACACACACACACACACACACACTCACACAAATTTGTTCGAAGTTTGTACGAAATTTGTTCTTAGATAGATGGCTTGATGAAAAAAAGCAAATGCATTGCTTATTCAATGTACCATCTGGAAATAAAATTTTGACTTGACTTGACACACACGTTATACACTTTGGCAGGGTGATGGAATTTTTGGCTGTTGAAAGCAGGGATAGCTATGAAATGAAACAGGAGAGGGCCAGCAGTGGACTGGTTGAATCTAGGTATTCGTAAGCACAAGGTATCGCAGCAGAGCGGAGTCAAGGTCATGCGTTTTGAGTAGAAGTGTAACTATTACAGTTTTGAGAGATGATGGAACATTTCCTGAAACAAGAGATGAGTTCACTATTTGCCAACAGCTCATGAAGGACTACTGTCTACTGTTGTAGGTGGTGCTATCTTCGGACGACGAGATCACCGTCACCCAGATTGCCATCAGATTTCTTGCTTCCCTATTCTATTTTATTCTTTCTGTGGTTAATTTTATTGTTATTTTATTGTTTTATTTATTGCCAGTGTCCGTTGATGAACCTCACCTCGATCGATCAATCTTAACTCACTGGTGTAATGTTTGCAGGGTTGAACTGTGATACTTATACAGCTCTCGAAACGCGGAGTAAAATTTCGTTTTCATGCTGAGATTATTTTTTTCCCCTTGGCGCACCTTTCAGTAGGCCTCCATCTCAATTCTCACCCCCAACTACTTTTTTCTTCTGGCTGATATCACTGAGAGTGAAGAGATGTAACATCAAGGACAACAACAACCTCAAAACGTTGTGTTGTAGCTATTCGTGCGACATTTAAAAAATAAAGGTTAATTTAAACGTTTAAGTGTGTGTGTATGTGTGTTAGTTCTTCAGTTTAACGTCCTTCCACCAAAAAGTGATACCAGACGGTTAAGTGTGTGTGTGTGTGTGTGTGTGTGTGTGTGTGTGTGTGTGTGTGTGTGAATGTGTGTGTGTGCGTTGTGTATGTGCGTGTACGTGCATGTGTATGAGAGTGTGTATACGTCAGTGCATGTGTGTGTGTGTGTGTGTGTGTGTGTGTGTGGCGCGCGCGCGCGCGCGCGTGCGTGCGTGTGTGTGTGTGTGTGAATGAGTGTAAGTATATGAGTGACATTGTGGGCGTGTGTGAGTGTGTGCGTGTGCACGGGTGGTGTGTAAATATATCAAAGAAATTATGTGTGTGCCTGTATGTGTGTGTGTGCGTGAGTGCATGTGTGCGCGCGCGTGCGTGCGTGAGTGTATGTGAATGAGTGCGAGTATATGAGTGAAATTGTGGGCGTGTGTGAATGTGTGTGTGTGTGCGCACGGGTGTGTGTGTAAATATATCAGAGAAATTGTGTTATGTATGTGTGTGCCTGTATGTGTGCGTGAGTGCATGTGTGTGTGTGTGATTGTGTGTGTGTGTGATTGTGTGTGTGTGTGATTGTGTGTGTGTGTGTGATTGTGTGTGTGTGTGTGATTGTGTGTGTTTGTGTAATTATGTGTTCAGTCCAAGGGAAACTACACATGCTGCTAGCAGAGTCAGCCTCCTCTCAAACGAGTTCCTTCCCTTCAATAGTTGGTTGCTTTTTGTACATTTTTTTTTCCATCTCTGTGAGTTGATGATTTTTCATGAGGAAAATGGTGACGAAGAAAAAGGTACGCACTGAAAGAGGCAGTGTTGGCAAATTTCACTTCAAAGTTATTCCTGAGTCTGAAGAAATATCACTGTGTAGTGTGACATCAGTGTGATTCTTTCTTGTGGGTTAGCTGGTGAATACTAACACCTTGTTGAGGTCAGCCTGTGTGTGTCAAAGCTTTCAACATGTTTAGCATTCACCGACTGACTTTAAAGCAAAACACACAAACAAAAATTGAAATATCTAATGGACAAGTATCTGTGTAAATCCTAACAGTACTTAAAATCAACTTTACTTTGATATCTACGTTTGGTTTCATCAATCTGAGAGTGAAATATAGGCCTATATATTTTTTTAGAATTATGGTCAAAATAGCGCATCACAGTTTGTCTAGATGTGAAACAGACTGCAACTCCACTGAGTTAACTTTCAGACTGGTCATATCTTCTTCTTCATCTAACGCTCAGACAGCAACTATTGTTGTCTGTCATAGGAGCAAAACTGGACCGTGCTGCCGTTAAGCGCCTGACAAGTCAGGCCCAGCACATCCGACTTCGGCGTGAGGTTGGTCATATACAAAGCGCTACGTTTCCCAGGCTTACGCTGTTGGGCGTTCCACAGGTTAAAACCCACCAGATCATCCAGAATACACTGTCTCACCGGCACACAATGGCCTACTCTTACAAAAAGCGGAACAGGATTTAACGTGCATGCAAGATGTTCTGCGTGCGTTCGCACACGGGGCCTCGGTTTATAGTCTCACCCGAAGGTGGTGATACATGTTAGTTAGTTGGGGAAGGGTGGAGGGGGGGGGGGGGGGGGGGGGGGGCGTGGCAGGGATAATTAATGGAGATGAAAGAGGAGAGAGGCAGCGAGTATAAGCAGGTCATGTTTGTTGTTTCTGGTTTGGGTTTTGAAAAAAAAAATCATTTTGGTTTAGTCTTTTTTGGTTGAGCGAGTAAACAAGAGTGAGATAGCTTTGGAATTTTTAACATGCACTGAACGTATGTTGCACGCGGAATCTGAATTTACTGGTAGTCCTTCAAATGAGACTATGAGTATATGCCAAAGTCGGATGTGCTGGGCCTAACTTGGTAGGGGCTTAATGGCAGCACACTGCATTTTTGCTCATATGACAGACAACGATTGCTGTCAGAGCGTTCAATGAAGATGACTATAAACTAAGATCATGCGGTTGAACACTCGCGTAACATCTTGTAAACATCTGGAATGGGATGAGATCTACCAGACTTGATTTACCACAGACACTGTACTCAAGTTTCAGTTTGGTGCTCAAATAAAAATTTAAACCACTCTTAAAACTTACATAACTATCTTTGCTATCAATGGGGTAGCTCAGTGGTCACAGCACTCGCTTTCTCCCCAGCTAAGGTTAAGCAGCATCGAGCGTGGTTACCACTTGGATGGGTGACTGTTTGCGCGCCTTGGCTTCAGTACAGTCCCCACAGTTCACCCAGCTGTAAATAGGTACCTGCCTGTTTAGGGTCTGGGAAGTTTTAAGGGAGATTTGACTCTAAAGGGAGATAAGGACAGAAGAGGTTACGTGTTGAAGTTGTCTCCCTTACTTCTCCATTTCCTCCACCCGTTTCATCAGTTTTTCGTTCTCTCGGTACAACAGTTGCTGCTCTCGGCGTATGCGGTCCCGTGTGGAGTGCATCTCCGAGTTCTCCGCCCTGAAACCACACACACAGCACACAGCACATCAAACCATGTCAAACCACATCGTGCCACTTTTCACAACTCTCCACAACATATCCCTATCCATATCACGCCGTATCACGCCCCCGCTGTTTTTCTTTGGTGAAAAGTTTACAGCACATTGCATTGCATCACATCACATCACATCTCATCTCATCTCATCACATCACATCTCATCTCATTACACTGGTGGTTTTTTTGGGGTTAAAAACCCCTTTTATATCGAGGATAATGGAATAAACACTTATGTGTGGGTTTTTTTCACCCAGTCCCCGTGTGTATGCGGATTTGTGAATTCTGTCATCTGTTCCCCACCGGCACACAATGGCCTACTCTTACGAAAACCGGAACAAGATTTAACGTGTACGCAAGATGTTCTGCGTGCGTTCGCACACGGGGCCTCGGTTTATAGTCTCATCCGAAGGACTTTTGGGGGAGAGTGGAGTCTGCACTGATGTTAACTGCAGGGGAAAATATCCCCTTTGAACGGGAATCGAATCCGGGTCGTCAGATTGCCAACGCTATGTTCTGACCACTAGGCTATCCCGTCTTTTGGTTATCTAGTGGTAGATTCATAGTCTGTCATCAGTTACCTAGGTAAGGGACTGTGAAGGCACTGCACATCTGGCAACCAGCCTCCGAAACAACAACAATGCACAACATGAAAAACTGGTTATTTTAAGATTTTATTGCTGTCGCTCTTTCTCTGTTTCTGGTCCAACCACCTGGAATGATCTCCCTCTTTCACTCCGCCAAAAACCTTCACTTAAAATCCAGCCTCAAAACGCACTTATTTCCTACCTGACACTTTCCCCTCATATCTGTTCCTACTTTTTCAACAGCATTCTTCACCTCCTTCCTCACCACCTAAGAGTTTGTGTGTGTGTGTGTGTGTGTGTGTGTGTTGTGTGTGTGTGTGTGTGTGTGTGTGTTGTGTGTGTTGTGTGTGTGTGTGTGTATGCGCGCGCGCGCATAAATTTGAAATATGTTATTTGAGGAAAGTTGCATGCGTATAAATGATTTGAGTACAAGCGCTTCGATTTGTTTGTTTTACAAGATTTAGCGCTAAATAAATTCCATATATTATTATAATTATAATGACTTAGTTTATTTCAAAATATCAATGTTTTCCTTGTAGTATTTCAGCTCCTGTGCGATGCGGCCTAATTATCTCAAAGTTTGCAGCCAGCATATAATTATACAGATAGGCGAGGTGGGTTGAGTGAGGTACACCAGTCCATCGTTCACCAGGCACTCACAGAAACACCTAACTGCCTTGAAGATATTCAAAACTGGATGACACAGAACAAATTACAGCTAAATGCAGATAAAACCGAAGCCATGCTCGTAGGGACCAAACACAAACTCTCTTCCATCACAACAGCTTCAATACAATTTGGTAATGCATCAGTCTCTCTATCCACTGCTGTGAAGTATCTAGGTGTTGTTATCGATAACACACTCTATGCAAAAATTCATCACCCAGACTTGCCAGTCGTGCTACTATCAATTACGACGTATTAGTGCAATTCGAAAGTACCTGTCCACCGATGCAACATCCAAACTTGTCAAATCTCTCATTCTTTCCTTACCCATGTCCTATCACCCTGCTAAAGTATACGACCTGTGTGTGAGTGTGTGCGCGTGCTTTTGAAAAACATTTGACTATTGAAATTTTATTTGATAGATTTTGTCTGCAGCGCACCATGTTTGCAATAATATCTGTTTGTTTAAACTATTGATTATTTATCATTGATTGCATGACCGTGTAAGATTAGGTTGAATGCATGCGCTTTGATTTGTCTTTGCAAGATATAGCGCTATATAAGTTCCATTTATTATTATCATTCTAACAATACCTTCCATTTGCCTGTGGCTAGGCTTACACCCCCATGTTTGTCTACGGTTGTCACAATATTTCGCAGTCTCGACATGCACGGCTACTGTAATCCATCCACATGCATGGTTTAAAAACGGAATGTGATCCTGTTTTCCCCGTGACGAAAGCAGAAGATACTTGCACAACATCAATGCAATACAAGGGACTCGAAAAAAAAAGAGTTCTGTGAATTAAGGTGGGGTTTGTTACGACGCCCGGGTCAAGCATGCCATAGTCTCCTTGCGTTTTTGCACTTGCAGGGTTTTACATATCACTTAAAGACCTGCTTCAAGCCCAAACCAGGGGGTACAAAAACACAAACATACCCCATCTCCGAACCAAAAAAAATGAGCTCTTGAGGGGGGATGGGGTGGGGCCCAGCGACGACCTTACTCCGCGAGTGACAAGCCCAGGAAAACCCGGCACTGGAACCCCCCCTTTAAAGGGGAACGCAGGTGGGGGGAATGAGATTGTAATAAAATGAATACAAAAACAAGACAACACATAACAATACAAACCAAACAACAAACCTACCTCAAATTTTCATTCTCCACCATGTATTCTTGCAGCATTTCATACAGACCACTCTCTGCAAAGCAAAACAAACCACCAAAAAATTTACAACATACTGTGCTTTACAACTTACAACACAAACAACAATGTACAACAACGGGGATTATGAACAAATAATATACTTTTGACCGCTAAACACTTTTTAATCCTTTGTTTCCCCTTTTTTCAATTTTTTTAATGGATTTTTTCCCGTGCTCATTAGTAAGTTTTTTTTTCTAATGATACGATAAATCTCTCTCTCAAATATATAGATTAAAAAAAATAGCATCATCATTTTTTTTCTTTTATTTTACGTTTACTTAAAACTATCAGCTCTGATAATCAGTGATAGTCCCTTCTCAGGGCAAGGGCCGGATGAAAAAAAAAGTATATCAATACTTATCTGTAACCCTTGGGAATAAAGATTATCAATCAATCAATACCCCTCCCCCACCCCACCCCAAATTTCTACATTCCAATTCTTTCCCATTCCTTGGCAGAAGTTCCAAGGTGAAATTTTGTGGATGCAACCGTTTGCCTACCATTAAGGTAGCCACAATTCGGCTTCGGGAAAGACCAGTTGATGAACATTACAACATGGAGGCAATAGACAGCAAGGAGGATGGGGGGGGAGACAGAGTGGGGGTATAGATATAACAGTTACTGCATCGCTAATAGCAACCACGGTTAAACTATGTAGAGAATAACTCGCCATAACAGGCCATACATATATATATATATATACATATATATATATGTGTGTGTGTGTGTGTGTGTGTGTGTGTGTGTGCAATGTGGAGGAGAGGTTTTGGAGGTGGGGAGACGAGCGGTATGATGGAGAGAAGGGAGGAAAGGGGAAGATGGGAGAACCAAGGCACTGGTGTGAGAGAAAAGACACAGACAGACAGAGACAGAAACACGCGAGGGAGAGAGAGAAAAGGAGAGAGAGGAGAGGAGAGAGAGAGGGGAAAAGAGAGAGGGAAACGAAGAGAGAGAGAGAGACAGAAAAAGAGAAGAGAAAGAGAGAGAAAAAAAAACAGAGACAGAGAAACAAACAACAGACCAGACACACACACCACACACACAAAAAACACCACACACACACCAAACACACACACACACACACAAAACCACACAAACACCCCACACACACACACACAAAAAACACAAACAACACACACAAAACACACACACAGAGTCACAAGCGCCTTCTTACCTTTCTCCTTCTTTTCCTTCATAAACTTCATGAACTTTTAAATCATTCTCCTTCTGCAGCTGTCCCTTTGGTTTGGGCCCGGGAAGTCCAATTTCAACAACAACAACAACAAAATCATCATCACATCACTCATCGTCATTCGTCATAAAGAGCCCATGAATTCTACTAGATTTAGAAAGAGTCACAAGACTGTGAGAAATTACAAAAGGGGGAGGGTTGGTGGTATGTTGTGTGTGTGTGGGTGTGGTGGTTTTGTTTTTGTTGTGTGGTGTTTTGTGTGTGTTTTTGTGTGTGAGTGAGTGTGTGTGTGTGGGGTGTGTGTGGGAGGGGGGGGGGGGTGTAGCCTAGTGGTTAGAGCGTTGCGCTCGTGATCTGACGGCCCGGGATCGAGCCATCACCGAGGTGCCCGTTTTAAGGAATTTTACCCTGGAGTTAACATCAGTGCTGACTCCACTCTCCCCGAAAGTCCTTCGGATGAGACTATAAACCGAGGCCCCGTGAATGACTGCACGCAGAACATCTTGCGCACACGTTAAAACCCGTTCCGCTTTTCGTAAGAGTAGGCCTTTGTGTGCCGGTGGGAACAGATGACAGAATTTACAAAGCCGCATACACACGGGGGACTGGATGTAAAAAAGCGCATAAGTGCTTATGCCATTATCCTCTATATTAAAGAACAAAATAAATAAATAAACCCCCCCCCCCCTCCCCAATCCTCAAATCAGGATTTTTCACTTCCATCAGCATTTGTCTGCATCCCTCCCCCTCCACCACCCCTTCCCCCTCACGATAAGACATTCCGGCATCTCTGAGTATGCTGAAGAAACAAAAGATGCAAAAGAGGAGAAGGAGGAGAAAGATGAGAGTGAGGAAGAAGAAGAAGGAGAAAAAGGAAAGGGAAGCCCCCCCCCCCCCCCCACCCCCACACCCTCTTTAAAAGAAAGAAGACAAAATGAAGACGAAGGACTGACTGACTGACTGATTGACTAATTGACTGAATCTTTAACAAGTATAGAATTAGACTCAATGAATGACTTTTTACAATTCTGGCCCAATATGGATAGAAAAAAAAAGCTGATGAAAAACAGGAGGAGGAAGAAACGAGAAGAGGAAGAATGCAAAGAGGAATACAAAAAAAAAAGAAGAAGAATGCAAAAAAAATGCAAAAAATTAAGAAAGAAAAATGTGAAGAAGAATGCAAAGAAGAAGAAGAAGGCGGAGAGAGAAAAAGAAGAAAAGCGAAGAAGAAGAAGAATGCGAAGAAGAAAAATGGAAGAAGAAGAAGAAGGGAAAAGAGAAGAATTTCGCGAAAAAAGAAGAGGGGAATGCGAAGAAGAAGAATTCGAAGAAGAAAAAAAGAATGAAGAAAAAGAGAAAAGCAGAAGAATTCCAAAAAGAAAAGAGAGGGAAACAAAAAAAAGAAGAATGCGAAGAAGAAGAAACGAAAGGGAAAAATTCCAAGAATGAGAAGAATTGAAAAAAAAATGCGAAGAAAACAAAGGGAAAAATTTAAGAATGCAGAGAATGAAAAAAACGAAAAAGAAGCAAAAAAAAGAAGAAGAAGAAGAAGAAGAAGAAGAAGAAGAAAAAGAAGAAAGAAAAAAGAAGAAAGAAAAAAAGAAAGAAAACGAAGAAAAAGAACAGAAGAAAGAGAAGGAGACGAAAATGGCTGCTCCTCAGTCCTCAAACTCGTCGACCTCAATCTCCTACAAAAATCGACAGATCTGACGTCATCCTAACTGGAGTTTGCAACTTCCCCCTGTTATTTGTCTGACAGCTTTGTCACAACAAAGACAGAGCCCCCGTGAGCAGAGAGAGAGAGAGAGAGAGAGAGAGAGAGAGAGAGAGAGAGAGAGAGAGAGAGAGAGAGAGAGAGAGAGAGAGAGAGAGACAGACAAGAGACAGAGACAGAGACAGATGTGTGTTGCCACGTCACAGGCACTCAGCCCAGACTGTAGACAAAAAGTATTGTCACCCCCCCCCCACCCCAACCATCCCCCCCCTCCAAAAAAAAAAAAAAGAAGCACAACAAGATGCTCCTTCTAATTCCAATCACAAAACTACATAACAACAACAAATCCAAGAGATGGGAAAAGGAGAACATCCGAGAAAAAGCCCCCCTAAACCTGAAATGAAATGGGGGAAAAAAGCTGGAGTTCCAATTTATCCGCGCACCCCCCCCCCCCCCCCCCCCCCCTTTCCACCTGTCTAATCGCAGCGTAATTTCAAAACTGTTTCATGGAGTGTGGACTGGAGAGAGAGAGAGAGAGGGGGGGGGGGGAGGGGGGGCTAGTAAATTATAAATTTCTTAGGTAATTTCACAATGAATGCACA
Source organism: Rapana venosa (assembly GCA_028751875.1). Taxonomy (NCBI): domain Eukaryota; kingdom Metazoa; phylum Mollusca; class Gastropoda; order Neogastropoda; family Muricidae; genus Rapana; species Rapana venosa. Next base: position 6,524,020 of record CM054156.1, read on the forward strand.
TTGCAACTGCCCAAGGGTTTTTAAAAAAAATTTGGCTTCTGTTTTTTTTGCCCTCTCCACTTTTGTTGGTCTGCCGGTTTCGTTTTGTTTTTGTTGTTTTATGAGGACGGGATAGCTCAGTGGTCGGAGCACTCGCTTTCCCCCCAGCTAAGGTTAAGCAGCGTCGAGCGTGGTTACCACTTGGATGGGTGACCGTTTGCGCTCCTTGGCTTCAGTTCTGTCCCCCAGTTCACCCAGCTGTAAATGGGTACCCGCCTTCTTTTAGGGTCAGGGAAGGTAAAGCAGCGAGGGAGAGGAATGGGCGCCACCCTCAGTATGCTGGCCCCTAGAGAAGTGAGGTCTCTGACACCTCGCTCCCTTACGACCTTATAGGTTTTGGGACACCTTTACCTTTTTATGGGGAGGGGGTTGTTGTTGTTGTTTGTTCTGCTATTATTGTTTGTTTGGGAGATAGGAGAGGGGTGGGGGTGGCAGGATATCTTAAAAAAAAATCGAGCGGCCTCTGAAAATCTGGCAAAAAATATGGATATTACCGAACAACATATATAAAAGACATTGTGAGGAAAATAAAACTCCAGATATAACTACCTTTGCAAAAGTGGACTCAACCCGAACTCCAAATAATTTGTACGACATTTTTCTTTTCTTCTTTTGTTATCGTCTCTTCATCTGCGACATTCCTGCCCTGCTCTTCCCTCATCTATCTCCATGGGGGGGGGGGGGGGGGGGGGGACGGGATAGCCTGATGGTTAGAGTGATGTATTCGTGATCTCTTGAACCGGGTTCGATTCTCGTTCAAGGGAATTTTCCCTCTGGAGTTAACATCAGTGCCGACTCCACTCTCCCCTAAAAGTCTTTCGGATGAGACTATAAACCGAGGCCCCCGTGTGCGAACGCGCGCAGAACATCTTGCGCACACGTTAAATCCCGTTCCGCTTTTCGGAAGAGTAGGCGATTTGTGTCTGTGGGAACGGGTGGAAATCTTGACAAAACCGCATGTACACAGGGACTGGATGTAAAAAGAAGCACATGAAAGTTTACTCTATTATCGCAAAATAAAAGAATGAATAAATAAATGATAAGAAAGCTACAAACAAGAATTGCCATTTTTCATCTGACTGGGCTCTCCCATTGTTGTCTGTATAATGACACGTTATTTTCGGTGGTTATTTACTGGGTTCGGATTTTTTTTCTTAAATTGTCATTGTGTTTTTTCCATGTTATATCTGCCTTTGTATAACACATGTAGTAGGTCAGGGTTTTGAGACGTTGAATGAATGAGTATCTTGGTTTTAACTAATGAGATTTATTGAAATATGCCATGCTTTTAACCTGGGAGTTCATGTTTTTTCCATTGTCCTCGATATAACCCCAAAAAAGTCATCTGAGCGCTTTGACTTGTTGCTTTACAAGATTCAGCGCTATATAAATTCCATACATTATTATTATTATTATTATTATTATTATTATTATTATAAGAAAGCAACAACCGAAGCAATAAGAACCACCACCACAACAACAACAAAACCCCCAACTGAAACAACATTAACAATGAATGCAACCACCACCAAATACAAAACATCACAACAGTAACAAAACGACAACTGAATCAACAACGGCGACAGAAAACGACAAACAAAAAACACAACAAAAGCAACAACTGGAACAACAACGACAACAAAACAACAGCAATAACTGAGACAACATTAACAACAACAACATTAACAACAACAACATTAACAACAACAACATTAACAACAACAACAACAACAACGACAACAACGCACTCTCACCTGTTGACGTAGATAGTGGTTCTCGTTGCGTAGCACTTTGATTTCTCTCTTCAAATTCACGATCAGCTTTTCCCGTGGATCCTACAGAAAAAAACCATAGCCTGAGTGAGTGAGTGAGTGAGTGAGTGAGAGAGTGAGTAGTGAGAGAGTGAGAGAGAGGGAGAGAGAATGAGTGAGTGAGTGAGAGAGAGAGACAATGACAATGACAATGACAAATTCTTTTATTTCGAGGATAATGAATAAGCACACATGTGCTTTTTTACATTAAGAGAGAGTGAGAGAGTGAGTGAGTGAGTAAGAGAGTGAGGTGAGAGAATGAGTGAGTGAGAGAGAGAGAGAGAGAGAGAGAGAGAGAGAGAGAGAGTGAGAGTGAGAGAGAGAGTGTGTGTGTGTGTGTCAAAGTCAAAGTCAAACTTTTATTTTCAGATGGTACATTGAATAAGCAGTGCATTTGCTTTTTTTCATCAAGCCATCTATCTAAAGAAAGAAAAAAAAGCGAGAAAAAAAAGATAATGTATATGCAGACATAGAATAAAAAACCTAATCTATGGTAAACTATACAAATCAAACACAAAAAAAACAATAACATATGCATATGTGGAATTAAAACAAAACAAAAAACCCAGAAAAATATAAGACCATCTATCTATCTATCTATCTGTCCCGTAGTCTGACGACTGTGGGGGCACCCTCAAAGACTCAGCAACCAGTTCCCTCCATTCTTCTCTCTGTTCTGCCTTTCTCAGGGTTTTGTTGAGTTCTAGGCCTGTCCATTCACTGATGTTATCCTCCCAGCTCTTCCTTGGTCTGCCTCTTCTTCTTCCTCCTTGGACAGTGCCTTGCAAAACTGTCTTTGTAATTCCTTGGGATCTTGTGACATGCCCATACCACTTAAGTTTACGCTTTTTCACGATCGTTAGAAGGTTCTCATAGGGTCCAATGGTTTGCTGGATTCTGTTATGCACGCTTTCGTTGCTTATGTGGTCTTTGTAGGAGATGCCAAGGAGTCTCCGAAAGCATCTCATCTCCACTGCCTGTACTCTTCTCTCCAAATCTGCAGTCAGGGTCCATGATTCACAGGCATACAGAAATATGGATATGACAAGGGAGCGCATTAGTCTGATCTTGGAGATAAGTGAGATATTCTTATCTCTCCAGATGGTGTTTAGTTTTGACAAAGCTGTTATTGTCTGTGCAGTCCTGCATACTACTTCTGGCTTGGATCCCTGGCCGGATACAATGGCTCCCAGGTACTTGAAGCTTTGAACTGTTTTCCAGCTTCTGGTCATTAACCCTGATATCAGTGCTAATGCCGTTGGTGTTATTAGTCATCAGTTTGGTCTTCTCTGCACTGATTTCCATGCCGTATGTTTTGGAGGCCTTATCCAAGTGTTCTGTTAGGCTGGCAAGCTCTTTTTCTGATCCTGCTATTCCATCAATGTCATCTGCGAAGCGGAGGTTTGTGATCGTTCTGCCACCAATGCTGACTGATCCTTCATGATGTTCCAGTGCATCAGCCATGATTCTCTCAAGGAAGATGTTGAAAAGAGTGGGTGAGAGTAGACAGCCCTGCCTTACTCCAACTGTTGTTCGAAACCATTCTCCAATGTTGTTGTTGTAGTACACTGCACTGGTGGCCTCGCTGTACAGCTGTTTGATGACTCTGATCAGGTTTGCATTGATGCTGTACAAGTTCATGGTTGCCCACAAAGCTGCATGCCACACCCTGTCAAATGCCTTCTTAAAATCGATAAATACGTGGTATAGGTCTTGTTGATGTTGAAGGTACCGCTCACATAGTATTCTGAGGTTGAATATCTGTTCTGTTGTGCTGCGCCCTGCTCTGAAACCTGCTTGTTCCTCAGCAATGATGGTCTCTGCTTGTGGCTTCAGTCTATTCAATATTATCTGCAGCATGACCTTGCTTGGGTGACATATGAGGCTGATTGTGCGGTAATTATGGCATTGTTGTAGATTTCCTTTCTTGGGGAGGGTGATGATGAGTGACTGTGTCCATGGTGTTGGCCATTTTCCTGTCTGCCAGATCTTGTTGCAGATTCTTAGAAGGGCGCTGATCATGGCTTCCCCTCCAGCTTGGACCAACTCAGCTGGAATGTTGTCAGCCCCTGCTGACTTCCCCTTTTTCAGCGATCTGACTGCTGTTTCCACTTCTTCTCGAAGGATAGGGTGACTGTCTGTGTCTTTGCTTTCGGGTACATTAAGGACTTCTGGATCTCCTGCGGTTCTATAGTTCTACAGGTCGGAGCAGTATTCTGTCCATCTGTTCAGAATATCCTGGTCGTCAGTGAGACACTTCCCATTTTTGTCTTGGATTGTTAAACCTTTTCTCTGTTTCGTGCTAGTCAGGTCTTTCACCAGCTGATATGCTTTCTTGCTATTGTTTTTCTTGATGTTCTCTTCAATGTCTTGGCACTGTTCACCGATCCATTTCTCTTTTGCCTCCGTCATGGACTTCCTGATTCTTTTGTTGACTGCCCTATATTGTTCTGCTCTTTCTTTTGTTTCATTTTTCTTTTTCTTCAACTCTCTACGCTTGTCGCATAGTTGTAAGATGTTAGGTGTGACCCATGGTTTTTTGACTGGTCGGCGTTTGCCAAGAAGCTCGTTTGCTGTTTCAGTCACTGCTGTATTGAAACTATTCGTCAGTGTGTCTATGTCTGAGTCTAACACAGTGAGTGCTGCAAACTTTCCACCTATCCTTGCTTGAAAAATTTCTAATGCCTCTGGGTCCTTCAGCTTCTCGAGGTCAAATTTGATCCTGATGTTGTTCCGCTTGTGGATTTT
>CM054156.1:6536117-6538617 GCA_028751875.1 Rapana venosa
ACAAAGCAGGACAAGACACGGCAAGGCAAGACAACACACAAGGCAAGACAAGACAAGACAAGGCAAGACAAGACAAGGCAAGCCAAGCCAAACCAAAGCTGAACTCACCCAACACCAGCAGACTCTTGTTGATGCTGTTGGACTCCAACATCCCGGGACCTCCTGACCCCCCGCTGGCGTCCTTCACCTTCTCGCTGCCTGAAGGTCACACACGTCATACATTGACATTACGCACCATGACGTCATCCGGGATAACTGACGTAATCAACATTTTCTACCGTTAGTTAAAACTGACTTTAGGCTAAAAACGAACAGAAAGAAAGAGACAGATGTTAACAAAATAAATACATCCATGAAATACAGAGAAAAAGAAATCAATAAAATGCCTATTTTTTTCATTCCTAGATTAAGAGTTTCAAAGTTAACCAATGGCGAGACCTTTGTCATTTTCAAAAGATTTCAAGGTCGTGGGTGTAGCATCTCTTTAAAAACAAAAACAAAAAAGTCCGAAAATCGCTAAAACGGAATTCCGCTTAAAAAGAAGGAAAATCACCCACAAGACTAGCACCCAGATCACCGCTCAAGGTCTAGTGGAGTAACGGGAGGGGCAGAGAGAATCAAACCCGCGACTTGGTGATTTCTTAACAACGTCACTACCTACTCTATGTGACAATTATACTACAACACACACAACAGTCAGCTCTTAATAATTATATATGTACTGACCTAACACCAACTATTCTGACCCTGCTATACCAAACTCGTAGCGTAGTGCCAACGTGAATCGAACCCTCAACACGTTGGGGACGGGATAGCTCAGTGGTCAGAACACTCGCTTTCCCCTAGCTAAAGTTAAACAGCATCGAGCGTGGTTACCACTTGGATGGGTGACCGTTTGCGCGCCTTGGCTTCAGTACAGTTCACCCAGCTGTAAATGGGTACCTGCCCTCTTTAGGGTCAGGGAAGGTAAAGCAGCGAGGGAGAGGAGATGGGTGCCGCCCTCAATATGCTGGCCCCTAGAGAAGTTGAGGTATCTGACGCCTAGCTCCCCTACGACCTTATAGGTTATGGGACACCTTTAAACACGTGTTGTATCTTTACACCACGTCTAATGCATTGACTGTAGTAGCACAACTGTTCCGCTCGTGGTATAATTTATAGTACAGTATAGTTATATCAACTCCCCCCCTTCCCCACCCCCCACTACTGTACAAAGTAATAACGTCGAATAATGAGCGAGTTATTACTTCGCGCTCAATAATGATGTCAAATTACCGACTTTGTAGGTGAGCGAATTGTAAGTGTAAGTTGTGGTCTGAAACATGCCTTTTCGTTTTTCACGATTTATACATGAGGTGGGAGTGAGTGAGTGAGTGAGTGAGTGAGAGAGTGAGAGAGAGAGAGAGAGAGAGAGAGAGAGAGGAGAGAGAGAGAGAGAGAGAGAGAGTGTGTGTGTGTGAGAGAGAGAGAGAGAGAGAGAGGGAGAGAGAGAGAGAGTGTGTGTGTGAGAGAGAGAGAGAGAGAGAGAGAGAGAGAGAGAGAGTGTGTGTGTGTGTGTGTGTGTGTGTGTGTGTGTGTGTGAGAGAGAGAGAGAGAGAGAGAGAGAGAGAGAGAGAGAGAGAGGCTTTGACCAATTTATTGTCATTGCCCAAAGTGGCCTATTGACAAGTGGGGTTACACACGACTTTCTTTTGTAAATACAAAATAAATACAAGAAAAATCACATGATGCATTTAACGTAATGAAAAGAGAGAGATTTATGTTTTATTTTTTTGTTTTATTCTTTTATATCGAGAATAATGGAATAACCACTTATGTGCTTTTTTTTAAACACCCAGTCCCCGTGTGTATGCGGTTTTGTAGATTCTGTCATCTGTTCCCACCGGCACACAATGGCCTACTCTTATGAAAAGCGGAACAGGATTTAACGTGTGCGCGAGATGTTCTGCGTGCGTTCGCACACGGGGCTTCGGTTTATAGTCTCATCCGAAGGACTTTTGGGGAGAGTGGAGTCTGCACTGATGTTAACTCCAGAGAGAGAGAGAGAGAGGGGGGGGGGAGTGTGTGTGTGTGTGTGTGTGTGTGTGTGTGTGAGAGAGATTGAGAGAGAGAGAGGTGGGTGCGGATATACATCCTAAACCTCAATAGAAACAAACATACAACAAAAATAACAACTGCATCCCAACTATCAACAATAACACAAAAACCAATACCCCAAATAAACAACACAAAAATACACACACACACACACACAAAACAAAAGCAAATAACACCAGCAACAACAAATCAAAAAGAAGAAGAAAACGTACAGCAACAACAAACAACAACAAACCCTGTAAAAGTAACTCCGTCAGCATGCACGCACGCACATACACACTTACATACATACACAAGCACACACATGCACGCACACATGTGTACACACACAACATACACAACTTCTCTCCCCCCCTCCCCCCTAATATCACTTATGTGGAAAGACGTTAAATTGAAGAACACA
>CM054156.1:6543617-6556117 GCA_028751875.1 Rapana venosa
AAGGAAGTGAGAGCAGGACAGCAGACAGAGCATGCAGCAGAGGATGAGAAAAGGAGGGGGAAGAAGTGAGCATTGTGGCTGTGTTTTTGTTGTGTGTTGAGTGTGTGTTGTTGTGTGTTGTTGTGTTGTTGTGTGTGCGTGGCGCGGTGTTGTGTATGTGTCTGGGTTTGTTCCGGCTTATCATGTGATGTCCGGACTAAGTGTGGTGTGTGTATGTTTGATGTGTGTGTGTTTGTGTGAGTGGTTGATGTGAGTGTGTGTGTTGTGTAGTGTGTGTGTGTGTGTAGTGAGTGTGTGTGTTGGTTGTCTTCAGTATTTGGGTCACACACCAAAAGGATGAGTGTCAGTGGATCTTTTAAAAACAAATTTTAGTGACACGAACCTAGTAGACGAGGGAAGAGAGCGAGAGCGAGGAGCGAGAGAGAGGGGGAGAGACGAGAGGAGAGGAGACAGAGAGAGAGAGATGGAGGAGAGAGAGATTGAGAGAGAGGGAGGGGGGAGAGACGACAGACAGACAGAGACAGAGAGACAAAAACATAATCCACAGGAGGAGAGTGCAGAGAGAGACACAAGAGACGACAGGAAATAGAGAAAGTCAGAGAGGTAGAAGAGAGGAAAGGAGGAGAGGGAGGGCAGAGCTGAGAGAGAGCAAAACAGAGACAGTGGAAAACACAGAAAGTGACGAGGATAGGAAACAGAGAGAGAGAGAGACGAGAGGAGAGAGAGAGACGAGAGAGAGAAATAGAGAAAGGAGAGGAGGAGGAGAGAGAGAGAGAGAGAGAGATGGGGAGAATGAGGAGATGGAGAGAAGAGGAGGAGAGTAGAGAGAGTGAGAAGGATGAGAGAGTTAGAGGAGAGAGAGAGGAATGAGGGGAGAGCCAAACAGAGAGACAGAAACACAGAGAGAGAGCAAAAGAGAGACCAGAGGAGAGAGAGAGAGAGGAAGAGAGAGAGAGAGACAGACAGACAGACAGGCAGATAGGGAGAGAGGGAGGGGCAGAGTGAGCGTGTGCATGCGCGCGCGCGCGCGTGCATGCGTGCATGCGAGCGTGCGTGCGCGCATGTTATGCATACCTCTGTCCTAGCTGTGTGTGTGTGCGTGTATGGTGGGGGACCTTAAGTATTAAGGTCACACACAGAACAGGATCAATGTCAGCAGATCTTTTTTTTCTTCTTCTCTTATAAACAGCGACATTCAACAGAGTAGTAGACCTAACCAACCCACAGACAGAGAGACACCGGAGAGAGAGAGAGGGAGAGAGAGGAGAGAGAGAGAGAGAGAGAGAGAGAGAGGAGAGAGAGAGAGGAAGGAGGAGAGAGGAGAAAGAGAGAGAGGGAGAGAGAGAGAGAAGAGAGAGAGAGAGAGAGAGAGAGAGAGAGAGAGAGGAGAAGAGGGGAGAGAGAAAGAGAAGAGAAGGGAGAGAAAGAGAGAGAGAGAGAGAGGGAGAGAGAGGGAGGGAGAGAGGAGAGGGAGTGGAGGAAAGAGAGAGAGAGAGGAGAGGTGAGAGAGAGAGAGAGGAGGAGAGAGAGAAGAGGAGAGGGAGGAGAGAGAGGAAGGAGGAGAAGAGAGGAGAGGAGGGAGAGAAGGGAGGAGAGGAGAGAGAGGATGAGGGAGAGAGGGAGAGGAGGAGAGAGAGGGGAGGAGAGGGAAGGGGAGAGGAGAGGTAGAGGGAGGAGAGAGAGAGAGGAGGGGAATGAGGAGGTGAGAGGGAGGAGAGGAAGGAGGGAGGGAAAAGAGAGGGAGGGGGAGGAGAGATGAGAGAGGGAGAGAGAGGAGGGGAGAGAGGAGAGAGAGAGTGAGAGAGAGAGAAGAGGAGAGGAGGAGAGGAGAGAGAGAGAAAGAGGAGAGAGAGAGGAGAGAAGCGGGGAGGGAGACGGATGTCACTGTTAGTACAGTTTTAGGCACGGGAGTGAGACTTATGAGAAGTGGATATGATACTAGGTGAGAAGACGAGAGCATGACACGAAGAAGACACACGACAGACAAAACAGACGAGACGAGCGACGAGAGAGAAAAAACGCAGAGCAGGGGAGAGAAGACATGAGCACGATAAGTCAAAACACAACATAGCACCACCGCCCCCAAACAACAACGCAGAGCCAATACACGACAGCAAACAAAGTTCACTCACACACATACACACACACACAAGTTCACCACACACAAACACAAGTCACACACACACCACACACACACACCCACACACAAGTCACATATAACATCACACACTCAGTCAAACATCACACAAGTCATCCCCCCCCATACACATCTCTCACATACACACACACACACCAAATTCACACACACACAACACAAGTTCACTCACACACACACCTCACACCACACCACAACACTCACAACACACTACACATATTCAACACACACACACACACACGCTCACTCCAACCCGTCATGTCACGATCAAACACACAAGCAGCAACACAATAAATCTATGTTTTAGACAATACAAATGACAAATGTTTAGCATAACTTCAGGGTAGCATTCAAGCGAACACAACTGTTCGTCTCTGAAATGTTTTCACGTAAGAAACTATCAAATAGCTGTTTTGTATAACTGAAGAAAGAGAGAGAGAGAGAGAGAGAGAGAGTGATGAGAGAGAGAGAAGAGAGAGAGAGAGAGAGAGAGAGAGGAGAGGAGGGGAGAGGAGAGAGAGAGAGAGGAGGAGAGAGAGAGGGAGAGAGAGAGAGAGAGAGAGAGAGAGAGAGACAGAGACAGAGAACTCTGAAATTATTTCATGTACATTGGCCCTGGGCCACAATACATTTCTTGGGCTTGGGAGGAAACACTGGGTTCATTCATATCATTGGCAAAGCAAATGCACAAACAAGTAAAGATTATATGACTGATGAAAGCAGAAACCACAGACTATTCTAATTCATGATATTGACCCTTATATCAAGCATAACCAAATCACAAACAAGATCATATCTAAGAAAAACTGGAAATCATGCATACAAAGTACAAATCAAAGAGTAAGCTTTTCAATATACAGTCTGAAGTGTGTGTGTGTGTGTGTGTGAGAGAGTAGAGAGAGAGAGAAGAGAGAGAGAGAGAGAGAAGAGAGAGAGAGGAAGAGGAAGGCGAGAGAGAGAGAGAAGAGAGGAGAGAGAGAGAGAGAGAGAGAGAGAGAGAGAGAGAGAGAGAGAGAGAGAGATGTCAGAAAAAAGACAAATCCTAGACTCAGAGTCAACGGAAAGACAGGCAGATAGACAATCAAACAATAGAGTGGATGCAGTGAATCATACAGTCGACAGACACACTAACATAGACTTGTGTATACACACACACATACCCATACACGAACAGTCACACATAAAAAACACACATACAGTCAAACACACACACCACATACACACACACACAGTCACCCCTACACATCACACACACATACAGTCACGCCCCCTATCCACCACACACACACACACATACACACAGTAACCCCCTACACATACACACACACAATCACCCCCATACGCGTGGCGCGCACGCACCACACACACACACACACACACACACACACACACACCACAACACACACACACACACACACACAACACCCTCTCTCAAACACACACACAACTCACACAACAAACACAACCCCCCCCCCCCTCTCTCTCAAAATCACACACACACACAAGTACATACACACAAACTCACCCTCCCTCATCCCCCCCAAACGAACAACAACTAAACACACACACACACACACACACACACACACACACACACACCACACACACACACACACACACACACACACACACAACAACTCCACCCATCCCCCACCCCATCATTTACCCTCACGGTCAGCAGACGAATCAGCACCACCTCCACCACCACCACCACCACCACCACCTCCACCACCACCTCCACCACCCTCACGGCGGCCAGGCAAGCCCATCTCGATCCCCTCCACGTCAAACCTCAAGGGACCAACCACCCCCCCTTCCTCTGTCTGCAGGTAGAACACGTAGCTGTCCCCACCCTCATACTCCTCCTCAATGTCCACCCCCTCCAACTCCCCCCAGTCCTCATCCCCCTCACCACCAGCATAATCACCACCACGATCACCACCAAGGTCATAATCACCATCACCACCGACGATCACGATCACCACTAAGCTCATAATCACCACCACCACGATCACCTCGGACATCCACAGAATGAAGAACGTTCACTTCAGGGAAAGCGCGCGAACTGTGCTGTCGACTGTGGCGCGAAAATTCCCGGGTCGCGTCATTCCCGCCAACTTTTCGCTTCGGTTCGTGGGGATAGAAGGGAAAGCCGCGGTTTTGAACCGAGTTGGGAATCCCCTGGGAGTGCGAGTGGTGCGAACGCGCATCCCCACTCCCGTGTTTGGGATCGGGGATTCTGGTGTCATCGTCATCATGGTGGTGATGGTGATGGTGGAATCTCGTCTGAAGAACTGGGAGAGTGATTTCTCGGGAAGCGTCTCTGTGCGTGTGGGATTTAGCGCGCCGCCTAGGAATTTGGGCGGGAAGGTTGTCAGCGTGTTGTTGTGGATGTGGTTGTTGTTGTTGCGGTGGGCGGGTTTTCGCAGATCGCGCTCTGTCGAACTCGTCTTGGAGCTTCTTGATCTGGATCTTGGCGCTGAGCTCGCGCAGGCTCTTCCTCAGCAGGAGCCGGTCCGGGCCCGAGTCTGACTCCTCGCCAGAGGCGTCCGCGGCGGAGTTGGAGGAGCTGGGGTCTTGCGCGGGGTGGAGGTTGTCGCGCGGGTGGTCGGCAGTCTCTTCAGAGTCCGACATGCTGTCATGGCGGCGGTAAAAGACCCGGGCTGGTTTTCGGACCGTGCTGTTTCGCTGAACGTTGACTGAGTTGGCTTGGTATTGGGTAGACACTCGCCGAACTTCGTTGTTGTTGCCGTCTCTCTCCGCAAGCGCATACCCCGGGTGGTGGTGGTGGTGGGTCACAGCATGGCGGCTTGCTTTCTGTTGGGTGGGCAAGCTCGGGCCACTTCTAGGGTTGAAGCACTCGGTGCCAGGCTGTACCTTTCCCTGTCTGTCACGCGTGGATCCGCTTCGCCTAGCATACCCCGGGTGCGTGTCCTCTCCCCTGGCGGGGTAAGGGTTCTCTCCAGACTTGAAGCGGGAGGGATTTTCCGAGAGGTGGGGGTGGGGCGGGGTGACGGCAGAGGGATTGATCCCGAATCCCTGGTGGCTTGGTGGTGGTGGTGAGGGCGCCGTGTGTGTGGAAGATCCCTGCAACGCTGAGGTGTTGGCGGAGACGGCCGGCTGTCTGTTTTCTGTCGGCTCCTGTCGTCTGCTGTGGGTGGTGGGATTGGCGCGCGCTTCGTTGCCCTCTGAGCTAGCGCGGCCCGTCTTTGAATTCTTTGTGACTAACGGCTCTACTCTTCTTCTTCTTCTGCTTCCTACTTCGCTTCTTCCTACCACCACCGCTGCCGTCTCGCTCATTTCTCGCGGGAGGGAGGTAGGGTGGAGTGGTGGTGGTGGTGGTGGGGAGGGATTGCGAGGAGCAGTAGTTGTAGTAGTAGTAGGGGGATCTACTATCCCCTCCTCTCCTCTTCTTCTTCTTCCCTCTCTCCGCGTTTCTTCGTCTGCTCCTTGCCCCCCTGTGAAGTTAGGGTTAAAGAAAGGAGGGAGGGAAGGGGGAGGGTGGAAAGGGGGAGGAAGAGGAGGGGGTCCGAACTCGTGGAGATTCCTTCCCCCTTCTTCTTCTTCTTCTTCTCTCTGCCTGCTGCTGATGTGCGAATAATCTCTGGCACGGGTGAAGGTGGTGGTGGGTGGAGGAGGAGGAGGAGGGAGGTGGTGGTGGGGATCGGGAGGAGACGTCATCGTCGTCATCGTCCCTCTCCCGGGATGACCAGGGGAAGAATCCCGCGGTTTCTGGGGATGTTCCCTCAGGGGATTTCCTGCTCGAGCTGATCGGAGGGTGGTGGTGGTGGTCACTGCTGCTTGGGTGTCCAGAGAACGAGGAGACTGCACAGGGTGGACACTACTGGGGTCAACTCCCTGAGATGCGGCTGGGCGGAGGACCTGTGAGAGGCGGGGTGGGGGTCACGGGTAGGGGGCTGTACCTCCTCCCCCTCCTCTTCTTCTCCCCCCCTGTGGCCCACAGACTGATCTGGGTGAGAGGCTGGTGGAGGTGGTGGTGGTATGTCGCTGCTGGGGTCTGAATCCCACGAAGTGGTGATGGTGGTGGGTTTTGAGGTTGCTGCAGTCATGGTGGGTTTTGAGGTTGCTGCAGTCATGGTGGTGGTAGGTTTTGAGGTTGCTGCAGTCATGGTGGTAGGTTTTGAGGTTGCTGCAGTCATGGTGGTGGGTTTTGAGGTTGCTGCAGTCATGGTGGTAGGTTTTGAGGTTGCTGCAGTCATGGTGGTAGGTTTTGAGGTTTCTGCAGTCGTAGTGGTAGGTTTTGAGGCTGCTGCAGTGTCGGACCTCAATTCCTTCACTTGCCTGTCCACCGTGGGTTTGTACAAACTGCTGTCGCTGTCTCTCTTCGACAGCGTGGACTCTCTCCGTTTCCCGGAACGGTCCGTCCAATCTCCTCGCTGCTGTTCTTCAAGACGTTTCCAACCTTCTCGCGGACGAGGTCCGCCACCCGGGTGACGCCTCTCTCTCGGGACGTCTCCATACCCAGCCCCGGACGCCTTCCTGACATGGGCGGAGCTGCTGCTGACGGAGTCGTCATCGAACATCAGCTCGCTCTCTGAGCCGCTCCGCAACATCACGTCCTCCTCCTCTTCTTCTTCTTCAGGCTGGGAAAGTCTAGCGCTTTCTGAAGGAGAGAAGAGGAACCCGTCTCTCTGGAAGACGTGAGGAGGCGAGGAGGTGGTGGAGGTGCTGGGCCTCAGCAGCTTGGGGTCTGAGGACAGCCTCAGCAGCTGGCTGCCTCGGCGGTGACTGGCCGCGTTCCCGAAGAGGATGCGGTCGACGTGCTGGAGGTGGGTCTCGCTTTCCCGCCGGCGGAGTTCTGCGTGGAAGTCTGCCAAGTCCTCTTCGTCCACGAGGCCCCAAGAGTCGGACAGCTGCGGGTCTGACGCGGAGTCTTGGTGGAGAGGAGCGGTTCTGGGTGCCGGGTGTTGTGTCTGCTTTTTCTGGGTGGTGGGGTCCCGGGCGGTAGCCAGCTTGTGTTTATCGTGGGCAGAAACGGCCGTGGGCGATTTCTCTTTCTCGTGAAAGCTTCGGTCCTGGGCTGGTATCGCGTCCTTATATGCGGACACGGCTGTGGGTGATTTCTCTTTCTCGTGAAAGCTTCGGTCCTGAGCTGGTATGGGGTCCTTATATGCGGACACGGCTCTGGGTGATTTCTCTTTCTGTTTGTCTTTTTCGTGAAAGCTTTGGTCCTGAGCTGGTATCGCGTCCTTAAATGCGGACACGGCTCTGGGTGATTTCTCTTTCTTTTCCTTTTTCTTCTGATTGTTTCGGTCCTGGACTGGAGTCGCATCTTTATGTGTGGAAGCGGCTCCCGGTGATTTGTCGTTCCTCTCCTCTCTCTTGCGAATGCTTTTGTCCTGAGCTGGTATCTCGTCCTTATAGCCAGAAACGGCTCTGGGTGATCTCTCTTTCTTCTGAAAGCTTCTGTCCTTAATTGCTATCTCAGCTTTATGCGGTGAAGAAGAAGCTCTAGGTGACTTGTCGTTCATCTCCTCTCTCTTCTGAACGCTTTTGTCCCGAACCGGCATCTCATCCTTATGTACAGAAACAGCTCTAGGCGATCTGTCTATCTTTTCGTCCTCCTTGTGGATGCCTGTGTCCCGAACTGATACCTCATCTTCACGTACAGAAGCATCCCTAGGCGATTTCTCCTCCCTCGTCTGCACGCTTGTGTCCTGGTCGGGTACATCATCCTTAAGTACAGAAACATCCCCAGGCGATTTCTCCTCCCTCGTCTGAACGCTTGTGTCCTGGTCGGGTACATCATCCTTAAGCACAGACGTATCTCTAGGCGATTTCTCTAGCCCGTTCTTCAGGACGGTTCGACCCTGGCTGCTGCTCTTGGCAGTGTCGCGGTCTTCTGGCCAGTTCTTGGCGGGAACCTTGCGGGGACGTTGAGATGCTGGACCCGAGTTGGGCACTCCAGAACGTGACTCTTGTGGGGCAGGCCTATGACCTCGAACCGCGGACTTGGATCGGGGTTGGGTGCGGTTGGGAGGTGGAGGTGAAGGTGGAGGTGGTATCTCCTTGACCTCCCGTTTCCACTGCACTCTCTTCCCACCCCCTCCTCTCCTACCCCTGGCCTCCGCCATCACCTTCTCTCCTTCGTTTTGTACACCGTCAGGTGAGTTTGGGGAGAAATGGCGGCAAGTCTTTTCCAGCTCCAGCTCTCGTGGTTCCGAACAGCTTGGTCTGCAGGGGGAATCCCCGCCACGCTGAAGGTGAGAGATCTACGATGTGGGGCTCGAACTCTGAATCTGAATCTGTATCTGAATATCGCGGTTTGTGAGTATTAGTCAAGTCGTCTTAACCACTCGTCCCCTGTCTGTCATTTAGGAACAATGCTTGTACTTTATGTACCGACAACTGGTCAGGCTGTGTTGTTGTTGTTGTGACTGTCTCAGTTGAGATTTCCGATTTAGGGACAGTATTCAGTTTGTGCGATCATGCAGCCGCTTTATACACAAGAACGAACAGTTTCTGAAAACGATTTTGCCAAAGCTTTGATTCCTGAATTTTTTTTTAAATATTAAAAGATGGTCACTGTTTGTTTTTCTCTATCAAAGGCAGACAAACATTTAATTTTTGTTGTTGTAGTTTTTGGTGTGAAATAGCTCCCGTAGAGTCATACGAATACAACAACAACAAAAAATGGTGTTCAACAGGGAGATGTGCTGTTTCGACTCGTGTAAAAAACAAAAAAAAACCACACACACAAAAGGTTTCACAGACATCACATCACACACAGTCCACTGTCCTTTCCAAGCCACAGAAACGGTCAGTTCATGTGTCGCCGATACACGTTGTTCGTTTTCTGCGAGGCAATTTTGTCACGAACGCGCATTGGTTTTTTTCTGAGACGCGCGACACACAGTGAAAATGAACGGCAAAAGTTCTCACTGGGAACAGTCAGACGATACATTGCTGTCTTTCCGTTTTTTCTAGGATTTTATCACAGCACGCGATTCCTCCCACTGATAGTCATTCACGCTACAAAACAAGAAAAACACCACCCCCACCCCCAAGAAAATGAATAATTTTAATAAATTTAATGATTAACTCTATGAGCTACAAAAAAAATCAGGTTTGAATCTTACTCTGTTTTGTCTAAACTCGTTCCATTAATTTTGTGTTCGTTCCTCGTTTACATCTCCAAGGTTCACCAATAGTGAGATTTCTGCGTATGCGACCATTGCCCCCCCCCCCCCCCCCCCCCCCCCCCCCCCCCCCACCCCCCCCCCCCCCCCCCGAACCACCATAAAGGTAGCCGCATGCCTTCTTCGGGGATAACTCGTTTACGGGGAAAAATACTTGATAAATTAAACCCTCGGAAAATCAGAGCCCCTGCACCCCTTTTTCTACCTGCTCCTAAAACTAAGTCTACCAACCTCTCCCCCCCCCCTCCCCTCTTCCCCGCCCCCGCCCATTCCATCCTTTCCCTATTGCATAGAGAAAAAGAAAAGAAAAGAAAAGAATTCGTTTTTCTCGATGGTACAGAAGCTGGGACGGGATAGAAAGCTCAGTGGTCAGAGCACTCGCTCTCCCCCCAGCCAAGTTAAGCAGCATCAAGCGTGGTGGTTACCAGTTGGATGGGTGACCGTTTGCGTGCCTTGGCTTCAGTACAGTCCCCCCAGTTCTGTAAATGGGTACCTGTCCTCTTTAGGGTCAGGGAAGGTAAAGCAGCGAGGGAGAGGAGATGGGCGCCGTCCTCAATATGTTGGCCTCTATAGAAGTTGAGGTTTCTGATGCCTCGCTCCCCAAAGTTATGGGAACATCTTTGCTGAGCCTAATACTTGATAACGCCTTTTGTTTTTATCCCAAACATAGAGTAATGAAGTAAAATGAAATGTGAAAGTCGAAAGTCGGTGTGTGTGTGTGTGTGTGTTGGGTGTGTGTGTGTGTGTGTGTGTGTGGGGTGTGTGTGTGTGTGAAAGAGAGAGAGAGAGAGAGAGAGAGAGAGAGAGAAAAGAGAGAGAGAGAGTGAGTGAGAGGAGAGTTATGTGTGTGTGGGTGTGTGTGTTTTGTGTGTGTGGTTGTGTGAAGTGTGTGTGTGTGTGTGGGGAGGGAGACAGAAAAAACAGAGAGAAAAGGAGAAAGAGATACAGAGACAAACAAATGTTAAAATTAAGCGTGGAGCATTATTATTATTATTATGATTATTATTATCATGATTATCATTATTGGTTTCCAAAACACTTCTTCACTGACTCGACACAAAATGCATCAAACCAAACAAGAGCACACCAGCTACCGGACAAAATTAAATACCACTCCTGTCACACACACAACACACACACACAGAGAAAAAACCCCTCCCCCGGGTACACAGTCTCATTGTAACACACGCCTTTTGAATAAAAAACAAAATTAATCCCCTTGGAGTTCTGTACAAAAAAAAAACCCCTCCAAAAAATGCACACGGATATTCCCAAAAATTAATTAAGCCCAAACCACACCACTGAACAAAAAAGACAACATCCCGACTCTTTGTTCATTAAAAAAAGAAAGAAAAAAAATCCTGCGAATCCTCTTTTCTCTCTACGTGTGTATCAATCGCTTTGCAAGTTTCCAATCAATCATTTTCGACAGTACAATCCCCCCCCCCCCACCCCCCCCCCCCCCCCCCCCCATCTCATCCTACCACCCCACCTCTCTCTCTCTCTCACTTACACACACACACACACAACACACACACACACACACACACACACCCCACACACACACACCACACCCACACACACACTCAATCCCTGAAAACCAAACCTTCCATTTTTCTTTCTCCCCAAAAAAGCTCGATTCAGACAGAACTGGCTTTAAGAATAAATGAAAACTAAATTCAAAAAAAAAAATCGAAACCCCCCCCCCCACACACACACGAGTAAACACATCTGGCATTCAAAGACTCTTGAGTAAGGAATCTCCTGTTTTTCCCTTTCCACAATCTTTGAAAGAAAAAAAAAAAGCGAACAAAACATATGAAAGCGATCGTATCACTCGAGCAGAACACATATACAATGATGTATTCGTACGGCGAACATTGTAGAAAAAAGGAATGAATGGAGAACGGTAGAAAGAGAAAGGGAGAGGGGGAAAAAGAAAAAAATTGTGTGGACGGGAATGGTGCAACTAAGTCACGAGACTCCCTCTTACGAAAAAAAACCCCGCCCGGACATTTTTGGTTTCCTTTAAAAAAAAAAAAAAATTTTTTTGTCCTTTCAGGAAAGACAGACATTCTGTGTGTTTGCTCGTGTGCTTACAGATCGAAAATTATAATGATAAATAATAACACAGATAACCTGTTTCTTGCATAATTGTGAAATCCTATGAAATTCGTTAAAATAATGATGATGATGACGATGACAATGATGATGATGATAACGATGATGAAAATGATGATGATGATGATGATGAAGAACATGATGATAACTTTTGAACTGCTTCATTCTATTCATATGACAGCGTTTTCTTGAACGTAATTCACACAACTAGTGACGTGAGTGTGTGTGCATCTTCAAGAATATGGGAAAAGTTTGAGTGAAAGAGTGTGGAATTTTACAACACACACACACACACACACACACACCCCCAAAACACACACACACACCACACCCACTCCCACCACGCCACACACACACCCCCACACACAACAACACACACCACACACACACACACACAACACACTCTCTCCTCCTTCCCTCTCAACACACACACCACACACACCACACACCCACACACAACACCCCTCTTTGTCCTCCTCCCCCTCTCTCATACACACACACACACACACACAACACAACACAGCACACACACAAAAACTCTCTCTCTCTCTCCCCTCTCAAACACACAAACACCAACAACTCTCTTCTCTCTACACTCTCTCTCTCTCCCCTCTCTCTCTCAAAACACACACACACACACACACACACAACCACACACACACACACAACAACCACACACACACACACAAACACACACTCTCTCTCTCTCTCTCTCTTCCCCTCCAAACAACACACACACACACACATTACAACAAACACACAAACACACACTCTCTCTCTCTTCTCTCCTCCCTCTCTCACAAACACACACACACACACACACCTCTCTCTCTCTCTCTCTCTCCTTCTCCTTCCCCCTCTCTCACAAACAAACACACACAAAACACACACTTCTCTTCTCCTTCTTCTTCTTTATCAACACACACATCCCTCACCACCCCTCCCTTTCACCCCTTACCCCCCCCCCCCCCCCCCCACACACACACACCCAAACTTCCCACAAAGACACCAGGGGCCAAACTTCACGAGGCATTTCAGGGACTCCGCGGCATAGGGGACTGGCC
>CM054156.1:6569579-6577079 GCA_028751875.1 Rapana venosa
GGTCTATCACCTGTCCACAACGAGAGGGTATGTCTCCATAACAGACAGGTAAGTGGGTATCAGACTAATGCGCTCCCTTGTCATATCCATATTTCTGTATGCCTGTGAATCATGGACCCTGACTGCAGATTTGGAGAGAAGAGTACAGGCAGTGGAGATGAGATGCTTTCGGAGACTCCTTGGCATCTCCTACAAAGACCACATAAGCAACGAAAGCGTGCATAACAGAATCCAGCAAACCATTGGACCCTATGAGAACCTTCTAACGATCGTGAAAAAGCGTAAACTTAAACGGTATGGGCATGTCACAAGATCCAAAGGACTTGCAAAGACAGTTTTGCAAGGCACTGTCCAAGGAGGAAGAAGAAGAGGCAGACCAAGGAAGAGCTGGGAGGATAACATCAGCGAATGGACAGGCCTAGAACTCAACAAAATCCTGAGAAAGGCAGAACAGAGAGAGGAATGGAGGGAACTGGTTGTTGAGTCTTTGAGGGTGCCCCCACGGTCGGCAGACTACGGGACAGATAGATAGATAGAAGTGGGTACGGGATAGCTCAGTGGTCGGAGCACTCGCTTTCTCCCCCCAGCCAAGGTTAAGCAGCGTCGAGCGTGGGTTACCACTTGGATGGGTGACCGACCGTTTGCGCGGCCTTGGCTTCAGTACAGTTCCACCCCCAGCTGTAAATGGGTACCTGCCCCTCTTTTAGGGTCAGGGAAGGTAAAGCAGCGAGGGGGAGGAGAGGAGATGGGCGCCACCGCCCTCAATATGCTGGCCCCTAGAGAAGTTGAGGTCTCTGACGCCTCGCTCCCCTACGACCTTAAAGGTTATGGGACACCTTTACCTTTGCCTTTAAGTGGGTAGGTAGGTTGGTTGGTGGGTGGCTACAGCTTAGGTCATGTGGGACCTCCACCACTCTCTCTCTCTCTCTATCTCTCTCTCTGTCTCTCTCTCTGTCTCTCTGTCTCTGTCTCTCTCTCTCTCTCTCTCTCTCTCTTTCTTTCTTTCTTTCTTCGGATGAGGCTATAAACCGAGGCCCCGTGTGCGAACGCACGCAGAACATCTTGCGCACACGTGAAATCCCGTTCCGCTTTTCCAAAGAGCAGGCCATTGCGTGCCGGTGGTGGGAACAGATGACAAAAATTTACAAAAACCGTATACACACGGGGACAGGATGTAAAAAAAAAAGCACATGAATGCTTATTCCATTATCCTCGATATAAAAAAATCAAATCAAATCCCCTCCGTCCATCCGTCGCTCTCTCTCTCTCTCTTTCTCTCTCTCTTCTACTTCTTTCTCTCTCTCTCTCATTGTCATTGTCTCTCTCTCCTCTCTCTCTCTCTTCTCTTCTCTCCTCTCTCCTCTTCTCTCTCTCTCTCTCTCTCATTGTCATTGTCTCTCTCTCTCTCTCTCTCTCTCTCTCTCTCTCTCTCTCTTTCTCTCTCTCTCTCATTGCCATTGTCTCTCTCTCTCTTTCTCACTCTCTCTCATTGTCATTGTCTCTCTCTCTCTCATTGTCATTGTCTCCTCTCTCTCTCATTGTCATTGTCTCTCTCTCTCTCTTCTCTCTCTCTCTCATTGTCATTGTCCTCTCTCTCTCTCTCTCATTGTCATTGTCTCTCTCTCTCTCTCTCTCTCTCTCATTGTCATTGTCTCTCTCTCTCTCTCTCTCTCTCTTTCTCTCTCATTGTCATTCTCTCTCTCTCTCTTTCTCTCTCCCTCTCTCATTGTCTCTCTCTCTCTCTCATTGTCATTGTCTCTCTCTCTCTCTCTCATTGTCATTGTCTCTCTCTCTCTCTCTCTTTCTCTCTCTCATTGTCATTCTCTCTCTCTCTCTCTTTCTCTCTCTCATTGTCATTGTCTCTCTCTCTCTCTCATTGTCATTGTCTCTCTCTCTCTCTCTTTCTCTCTCTCTCTCATTGTCATTGTCTCTCTCTCTCTCTTTCTCTCTCTCTCTCTCATTGTCATTGTCTCTCTCTCTTTCTCTCTCATTGTCATTGTCTCTCTCTCTCTCATTGTCATTGTCTCTCTCTCTCTCCCCCCCCCTCTCTCTCTCTCTCACTCTCTCTCTTACTCTCTCTCTTTCTCTCTCTCTCTGTGTCTCCCTCACTCTCTCTCTCTACCCCTCCTTCTCTCTCTCCCTCTCTCTCTCTCCCCCTCTCTCTCTCACTCTCTCTCTCTCCCTCTCTCTCTCTCTGTATCCATCTCTCTATCTCTCTCTCTCTCTGTGTCCACGCACGCTGACCTGTTCGTTGTAGATCTCCAGGTAGGATGCCCTGATGACCCTGCCTCCTCCTTGCTGCTTGATCTGCTGGAACATGTACTTGAAGGACCTCTGGATGATCCCGTACATCCTGGGGTCTGGGCTCACCCCCACCTGGTGAAACTGTGAGAGGGGGGAGAGGAGAGGGAGAGGGGGAGAGGGGGGAGAGAGAAGGTGATGAGTATTGAGCTAGGGTGGGGTTTTTTGTCTATTTTTGCTTGACACAAAGATTCAGCGCTGTATTAATTCCATGCTGTTTTTGTTCTTCTGCGCTTGCAAGAACAGCCCTCTCTCTCTCTCTCTCTCTCTCTCTCTCTCTCTCTCTCTCTCTCTCTCTCTCTCTCTCTCTCTCTCTCTTTCTCTTTGATGGGATAGCCTAGTGGTTAGAACATTGCGCTGGCAATCTGACGACCCGGGTTTGATTCCCGTTCAAGGGGATATTTTCCCCTGGAGTTAACATCAGTGCAGACTCCACTCTCCCCAAAAGTCCTTCGGATGAGACTATAAACCGAGGCCCCCGTGTGCGAACGCACGCAGAACATCTTGCGCACACAGACGGACGGACGGACGGACGGACGGACGGACGGACGGAGGGACAGACAGACAGACAGAGAAAATTATGAGAGAGAGAGAGAGAGAGAGAGAGAGAGAGAGAGATACAGACAGACAGACAGCGACACAGAGACTGCGCAAAGCTGAAAAAAACCCTGTGAGCATTCCAAGGGAGACAAATCGTAGGGAAAAACCGGAATGACTTCGCGTACACGAAGCGCAATGAGTTACTGCGCTTGAAAGGGGTGTACTCCACACTACAACACGACCCGACGCGACACGACGCGATACAACTCACCACAATTCAATACAGTTACAGAAGATATCTGACTACCATAATTTATTGCGACCCCCCCAAAAAAAAGAAAAAAAAGAAAAAAGAAAAAAAAAAAGAAGACGGCGGCAAAAGATGATAAACAATTAGATGAAGAATAAATTGATGACACTCACGGTGATGATGATGATGATGATGATGATGAAATAGCATCAGTTGTTGAAGCTCCTTTCTACGAATTTTAATGTGTATGTGTGTGTGTGTGTGTGTGTGTGTGTGTGTTGTGTGTGTGTGTGTGTGTGTGTGTTGTGTGTGAGTGTGTGTGTGGTGAGTGTGTGTGTGTGTGTGTGTGTGTGTGTGTGAGTGTGTGTGTGTGTGAGTGTGTGTGCGTGTGTGTGAGTGTGTGTGTGTGGGGTGCTGTGTGTGTGTGTGTGTGGTGTGTGTGTGTGTGTGTGATGTGTGTGAGTGTGTGTGTGTGTGAGTGTGTGTGCGTGTGTGTGAGTGTGAGTGTGTGTGTGTGTACGTGTGTGTGTGTGTGTGTGTGTGTGTGTGTGTGGTGAGTGTGTGTGTGTGTGAGTGTGTGTGCGTGTGTGTGAGTGTGAGTGTGTGTGTGTGTACGTGTGTGTGTGTGTGTGTGTACGTGTGTGTGTGTGTGAGTATGTGTGTACGTGTGTGTGTGTGTGTGTGAGTGTGAGAGTGTGTGTGCGTGGTGTGTGTGTGTGTGGTGTGTGTGTGTGAGAGAGAGAGAGAGAGAGAGAGAGAGAGAGAGAGAGAGAGAAGAGAGAGAGAGAGAGAGAGAGAGAGAGAACGGTTTTTTTTCCCACAGGTGTATTTTAATTTGGTATGATGAAGATGATGATGATGATGATGATGATGATGATGCGTGTGTGTATGTGTGTGTGTGTGTGTGTGTGTGTGTGTGTGTGTGTGTGTGCGTGCGCGCGCACGTGTGTGTACGCGCGCGCTCTCAAGCATGTATGTGTGTATGCACACGCACGCTTACCAGCTCACTCACACGCACGTATACGTGCAGTGTAGCAAGCAGGCACACTTCAACAAAACCTAATCAGTCCTGCCTAAATTTCACTTTTCGATTTTTTCTCTCTCGACATTTTCCTGATACAAGAGACACCATCAATAACAACAACCAGCGCGAAACATCCCATAATTATTGGCTAAACCACTACCGCTCCACAGCGAAATGAGTCGCTTGGCACACGCTGACCCACTTTTCCGCTAGGAGCCATTTTAGGCAGGTGGGGGTCAGGTTTTGATTTTGAGATTTTGATTATTAAACTACAGCCATTCTTCTACCTTGTACTGAAGTATCAAGGCGTAATCTTGTTTCCTTTTGCTTTGAAAAACGCATTTTGAAAAACACCCAAGCCCTCATTCTGACCACCTAATACGATGCAAAAGTTATCAATTTTACCATTTTGTCACTTTCTGCAGTCTACCATTTCAATTTGCGATAACTTCTCACAGAATTCTCCGATTTTCAATCTTTTTTCTGTATCGAATAGCCTTTAATTGCAAAAATTTCCAATTCTATCATTTTGTCACTTTCTGCAGTCTTACCATTCCAATTTGCGATAACTTTTCACAGAATTGCCCGATTTTCAATCCGTTTTCTGTATTGAATAGCCTTTTAATTGCAGATTAATTTTAAAAAAAAATTAACAACTGAAAATTATTGATCTCGGGAGCAATGCGACTCAATAGTTATGTGGTGAAGCGTCAGAGAGTTGACTCACGAGATAAGCCCCGAGTTGTGTGTGCAAGTCATAAAGTCTCTTTTCTGACTTACGGATAAGTCATGCCGTAACTTAGTTGACTGAATCTAGCTTTCCAGTTAACATGGCAAGGATTAGTCGAGATTTGCCGAGGGGTGTGTTTGGTGTGTGTGTGTGTGTGTGTGTGTGTGTTTTGTGTGTGTGTGTGTGTGAGTGTGTGTGTGAGGGGGATGTGAGTGTGTGTGTGAGTGAGGGTGGGTGGATGGGTGTAAGTGTGTGTGTGTGTGTGTGGGGGGGGGGGTGAGTGTGTGTGGGGTGGGGTGGGGGTAGGTGGGTGTAAGTGTGTGTGTCAGTGTGTGAGTGTGTGAGGGGGGAGTGTGTGAGTCAGTGTGTGAGGGGGGGGAGTGTGTGAGTCAGTGTGTGAGTGTGTGAGGGGGGAGTGTGTGAGTGTGTGAGGGGGGGAGTGTGTGAGTCAGTGTGTGAGTGTGTGAGGGGGGAGTGTGTGAGTCAGTTGTGTGTGTGTGTGAACGGGGGAGTGTGTGTGAGTCAGTGTGTGTGTGTGTGTGAGGAGGAGTGTGTGTGAGTCAGTGTGTGAGTGTGTGAGGGGGGGAGTGTGTGAGTCAGTGTGTGTGTGTGAACGGGGGAGTGTGTGTGAGTCAGTTGTGTGTGTGTGTGAGGGGGGAGTGTGTGTGAGTCAGTGTGTGAGTGTGTGAGGGGGGGGGAGTGTGTGAGTCAGTGTGTGTGTGTGTGTGTGAGGGGGGGGAGTGTGTGTGAGTCAGTGTGTGTGTGTGTGTGGGGGGGAGTGTGTGTGAGTCAGTGTGTGTGTGTGTGTGTGTGGGGGGGGGAGTGTGTGTGAGTCAGTGTGTGTGTGTGAGGGGGGAGTGTGTGAGTCAGTGTGTGAGTGTGTGAGGGGGGGAGTGTGTGAGTCAGTGTGTGTGTGTGTGTGTGTGAGGGGGGGGAGTGTGTGTGAGTCAGTGTTGTGTGTGTGTGTGAGGGGGGAGTGTGTGTGAGTCAGTGTGTGTGTGTGAGGGGGGAGTGTGTGAGTCAGTGTGTGTGTGTGTGTGTGAGGGGGGGAGTGTGTGAGTCAGTGTGTGTGTGTGTGAGGGGGGGGGAGTGTGTGTGAGTCAGTGTGTGTGGTGTGTGTGTGTGTGAGGGGGGAGTGTGTGAGTCAGTGTGTGTGTGTGTGAGGGGGGAGTGTGTGTGAGTCAGTGTGTGTGTGTGTGTGTGAGGGGGGGAGTGTGTGAGTCAGTGTGTGTGTGTGTGAGGGGGGGAGTGTGTGAGTCAGTGTGTGAGTGTGTGTGTGGTGTGTGTGGGGGGGGAGTGTGTAGTCAGTGTGGTGGGGAGTGTGGAGGGGGGGGAGTGTGTGAGTCAGTGTGTGAGGGGGGAGTGTGTGTGAGTCAGTGTGTGAGTGTGTGTGTGTGTGTGTGTGAGGGGGGGAGTGTGTGAGTCAGTTGAGTGGGAGGGGGGAGTGTGTGTGAGTCAGTGTGTGAGTGGTGTGTGTGTGTGTGTGAGGGGGGGAGTGTGTGAGTCAGTGTGTGAGTGTGTGAGGGGGAGTGTGTGGTGAGTCAGTGTGTGAGTGTGTGTGTGTGTGAGGGGGGGAGTGTGTGAGTCAGTGTGTGAGGGGGGGAGTGTGTGTGAGTCAGTGTGTGTGAGTGTGTGTGTGGTGTGTGTTGAGGGGGGGAGTGTGTGATCAGTGTGTGAGTGTGTGAGGGGGAGGTGTGTGTGAGTCAGTGTGTGTAGTGTGTGTGTGTGTGTGTGTGAGGGGGGAGTGTGTGTCATGTAGTGTGTGAGGGGGGAGTGTGGTAGTGTGTGTGTGTGTGTGTGAGTGGGTGTGTGTGTGTGTGAGGGGAGTGTGTGTGAGTCAGTGTGTGAGGGTGGAGTGTGTGGTGAGTCAGTGTGTAGTGTGTGTGTGAGGGGGTAGTGAGTAGTGACTCAGTGTGTGTGTGAAGGGGGGAGGTGAGTGGTGTGCGTGTGGTGATGTAGTGTGGTGTGCGCAGAGAGAGAGGAGGTGTTGTGGTGTGTTGGTTTGCGATGAGTGTCGTCGAGTGAGCGTGTGTTGGGTGGAGTGTGTTTTCAGCGAGGCAGCGAGAGCGTGCGTGTATGTGCACGCATCGTTATAGCGTGCATGCGTGTCGACGCGCGATTTCAAGGAGAAGTGCGCAGCGGCGTGGTTTCATCAGGCGAATCGGTCAACTTGTTGACGTAGGAGTGATCGAATAACAGTTGACGGCCAATACCATGATTCCGATGACTGACAATGGTGAATTTTCAGGAGGACAGTGTTGGGTTCATAGTCCGCTGACTGGTTTATAGCGATGAGAACTTTTTGACCGTGGAGGGGGAAAAAAAAGGCAAGATATCTGCCCCCCACCCCTACCCCGTTCCTCAGCTATGCTGGCCAATGGTGAAATTTTTGCGTGTGCGACCGTGTTGGGTTTTTCGTGTTTTTTTTTCCCCCGCCCACTATTAAGACAGCCGCATTCCGACATCGGGGTTAACTCATTGGAGTCGCAGTGAAATGGATCCGGCCATTTTGTGGTGACGCATGATTTTGGCTATATTTGAAAAATTCAGCAGACTTACCCAACATAATAATGACATACTCATTATATATCATTGAAAAGTTTATAATGTCTTCTTTTGATATCGTTTCACAGTTTTTTAATAGATGCCTGTGTT
>CM054156.1:6585670-6595670 GCA_028751875.1 Rapana venosa
ACATGAATTACATGATCTTTAACGTGCTTATTTGAACTTCTGCATGTGTATATATACACAAAGAGAATTAAGGCACTGGCAAGTCTGCACTTAAAGTTAACCTGGGAGATCGTAAAAATCCCCAGCTTTAATTCACCAGACGCCGCCGAGATTCGAACCCATGACTTCATGGACCCGTGGGATTGAAGTCGTGGGTCTTAACCACTCGGCTATGGCGTATGTCTAACAACATTTTACACATTAATGAAAAACATATTTCTAACAATAACCAACAAATGGAAGTCTGATCTGCTAAAAGATACAGACTTTAAAGTCCTAATAGTTGTAATAAAGAACCAACTGGACTGTGCAATAACGATTGGAGAAAAAAAAATATATATACACCAATAAGGGATCACTGAAAGTCCTGGATGACAATAATGAGGCAGGTATACAGATGTCAGTTTTTCAGCATGTGGCATAGTAACATATGTTGAACAGTTTGTGCTATGACCACATACTTATACAAGAAACATTTTCAACATCCTTAGTCCTAAAACCCAACGTCAAGTCAGTCCTACTATATGGAGCGGAGACATGGAGGACAACAAAGACCACCATCAAGAAAGTGCAGACCTTCATCAACAGCTGCCTGAGAGGAATCCTCCAGATCCACTGGCCCGACACCATCAGCAACGCAGACCTGTGGCAACGAACTAACCAGCTGCCAGCCGAGAATGAAATCCGGCGCAGGAGATGGGGATGGATCGGGCACACCCTGAGAAAGCCAGCCAGCACCATCACAAGGCAGGCACTATCATGGAACCCCCAGGGAAAACGAAAAAGAGAAAGGCCAAGAAACACCTGGCGACGCGACCTTGAGGCAGAAACCAGGAAGATGGGATATACCTGGACACAGCTGGAGAGAATAGCCCAAGACAGAGGACTCTGGCGGACTGTTGTCGGCGGCCTATGCTCCAGGGGAGTGATGGGCCTAAGTAGTAAGTAGTAGTAGTCCTAAAACAGTGCGATTTTCATCTGCAAGCCAGAAAAGCAATTTGTTTTATATGGTGGAAACCAGTTTCTTGGTGTTTTAAACACAACTCGAATTTTACCATTTCTTTAGACAATATCCAGACAACCAACTCTCTTGGATATATATAATTACATCCAGGTCAGGCTAAAGGCATGGTCCTTACTCAAGTTTTCCTTAAATGCCGCCTTCGAAGTTTTATCTTGTAGTGAACATTTTCTTTTTCCTTTTTTACGAATCTTGGACAAAAATCATTTTTTGATTGGAATGAAATTGTAACTGGTTACCTGCACTTGTTTTTCCTCACAATATTTCTCTCTCTCTCTCTCTCTCTCTCTCTCTCTCTCTCTCTCTCTCTCTCTCTCTCTCTCCCGTATATATATATATATATTTATATATATATATATATATATATATATATATATATATATATATATACATAGAGAGAGAGAGAAGATAGATAGATAGATAGATAGATAGATAGATAGATAGATAGATAGATAGATAGATAGATAGATAGATAGATAGATAGAGAGAGAGAGAGAGAGAGAGATAGATAGATATATCCTCACAACAACCGCCCACTCTCAGTCAATACCACTCACTCCCACAAACACCACCACACCACACACCACTAAAACCACCACACGGTTGGGATTATTGTTTCTATTTTCCTGACCGTGTCCCGTGTGCTACACGCATTCAGGGCACATAAAAGAACCCACGGCAACAACTCCTGGCAATATTTTGTAGAAAAAGCCACTCTTACAGAGAATCAATTACCTATGCAGTCAGAAAAGGTTTTTAAAAAAAACAAACTTATAATGGGTGGCGCTGCTCTTGTGGCGACGCACTCTCCCCAGGGAGAGCAGACCGAAAATTACACAGAAAAAAATCTGTCGTGATTGAAAGTAGTATAGAATACAATCCAATACAATATGCAAAACAATACAGTACAATACCTTCCCTCACCTTCACCTATCCCGTAGTCCCGTGGACCGTGGGGGCACCAATGAAGATTTTGCAATACAATGCAATGTAATGCAATGCAATACAATGCAATACAATGCAATACAATACAACACAATATACAACAGACAACGCCACACCTTCACCCTTCATCTTCAGCTATCCCGCAGTCTGGTTAACCGTTAGGGTACCACTAAAGACTTTGCCACCAGCTTCCTCCACTCCTCGCGGTTCTCAGCTTTCTGTAGAACATTGTTCTACTCTCTGATGAGTGGTGTCTTCCCATCGTTTTCTCTGTCTGCCTCTTCGTCTCCTTCCTTGAACTGTTCCCTGAAGGACAGTCTTGGCCAGTCCACATGTTCGTGTGACGTGCCCGTCAGAGTACGGCTGCCTATGTGGCAAGATACTTGAAAAGAGTCAGTCATACAGGCAAACTTCTCATCCAGCATGTACTTTCTCAATCTCACAGTGATTCCCGGGTGGGATGAGTGAGTCAGAGGGTACATTCTGGGTGACCCCCAGAGTGTTCTGCTGGGGAACGCTGAATAACAATAACAATACCACCACACTGACCTCTTCCAAAGGCATACAATACCAATGACCGCACAGGTCACACAAGTACGCGCACATTCTGGGTGATGTAGACAGATGCCCCCCTCTTTATGTCTGTCTGTCTGTCTGTGTGTCTGTCTGTCTGTCTGTCTGTCTGTCTGTCTGTCTGTCAGTCTGTCTGTCTGTCGCTGTCTGTCTGTCTCTCTCTCTCTCTCTCTCTCTCTCTCTCTCTCTTCTCTTCTCTCTTCTCTCGCTCTCCTCTCTCTATCATTATCTCGATATAAAAGAATTTGTTATTGTCATTCTCATTGTTCTTCTTTTCTTTCTTTCTTTCTTTCTCTCAGCTTAAAGAGTCGTATCCCATTTATAAGACAAACTCTTGTCTTTTCATTACGTAAAGCATCTTGTAATTTTTCTTGTATTTATTTGTATTTACAAGAAATCGCGTTTTAACCCCCCCCCCCCTCCCCCCCCTTGTCAATAAGCCACATTGGCAATGACATATAAATTGTCAAAGCCTTTCTCTCTGTGTCTCTGTCTGTCTGTCTCTGTCTGTCTGTCTCTGTCTGTCTGTCTCTCTCTCTTAAACAAACAAAAAAATATTTCACTAGCTGCTTTTGTCCCTAGGGCTGGATGAAAACAAGCATGTCAATACTTATGTTACCATTGGAAAGAAATACTAGCAACATCATTATAATCATCATTGTCATCAGCATCATTTCTTTTCTGTTAATTGTTATTGGTTGTATGTGTAGGGGTGTGTTGAATGCAAGCGCTTTGATTTCCTTTTGCAAGATATTGCGCTAAATCCATTTATTATTATTATTTATTATTATTTTACTGAATGTAATGGGTTTGGTGTCTTTTTTTAAAAGTGAAATATAGTGTATCATAACAATTGACATTCTTCTAATGTAAAACATAATCATTTTGTGCACTGGCACGTGTGTACACACTCTGTGAGTGTGTGTGTAAATTTTTATGATTAAAATTGTATTTGTATTACTTTCGGTGATTTTTTTTTTCTGTTCGTTGTTCTTATAGACAGCTTGTGTAACCTACATGGGTCTCTCTTTATTGAAATAATAACTGGTATCAGTTCCCTCCCCCCCTCCCCCCCCCCCTCTCTCTCTCTCTCTCTCTCCTCTCAAAGATTGACCCTCACTTCCCTTCTCATACCTTTACCCACACATCAAACCCCACCCCTCTCCCCCTATCCCTCCCCCCTCTCCCCCCTCCCCCCCCCCCCCCCTCCCCCCCCCCCCCCCCCCCCCACCCAACCCCTACCCCCCCCTCCCCCCTCAAGTCTCTCCAAACTGTGACCGGGCTCTCTCAACTAAACGTTCTCTCTTTGAAGCGGTAGCCTAGACCCTACTAGTGTCGATCTAACTTGAACCCCCAAGTCGTGGTAGCCTGCGGTCCATAGCCTAGCCTAGCCTACCAACCACGCAGTCAGTACAGGTTGACAAGCACATAGAACAAAGCGCCTGGGCTACTACTGGAAAGACAGACAGACCAGACCAACTTCACAACGACCTAGACACGGAGGTATGTATGTACGTATGCATGCATGCGCAGCTAGCTACTTTCTGTATAGTAGCGGGCCTTCTTCTAGTAGTATAGTATAGTAGACGTCCTGACTTTCAAGGGCTAACTTCTCTCTCTTGCGTCGCTACAGTGTCAGAGGGGCCCTCCTTGTAAAGTGTGTGTACGTGTGTTTGTAGGAGGGGGGGTGGTTTACAGCTTCAAGGTTTCCTCTCTCTTTCACCGAGTTTTTCCCCCCTCCCTACCTGCGGCGGTGGACGGAATCGCGCGCGTGTTGTGTGTGTGTGTGTGTGGGTGGGTGTGTGGGTCGGTCGGTCGGTCAGTTGTGCAAAGAAAACGAAGACAGGGGTTTTGGGAGAAAGAAAGAGGGAGAAGGGGGAGAGAGAGAGAGAGGGTTGGGGTGAAGATCAGTTTTCTTTCTCTCTCTCCTTCTCTGTTGGCGGGCCTGTGTTTTGACAGAAAGCCACTGATCAAATTAAAAAAAGAAAAAGAAAAAAACGAAAACGAACGTGGGAGTTTTTGGTGATTGATCTTTTTCGACACTTTAGTTGATGGTGAAAATCCGTATGTTGTGTTCTCTGTGTGAGAGAGAGAGAGAGAGAAAGAGAAAGAGAGACACACGCACACACACACGCACAAGTGGAACTTTACAGTAGCCTAGCCTCACAGTGACAGAAGTGACCGGCGTGCTTGTTTTCTTGAGTGGTCAAGTTTGGGGTCAGTTGACCATTTGGATAGAAGGAAAACCTCAGTCGTTGTTGGACGACTACTGTGTGGCTGGCGGTGTCCAGTGTGTTCTCTCCTGACGGTTTGCAAATGGACGAAGGTAAGCCTCGGACTCTAGCAGTCCTCCGTGTTTCTAGAAAATGTTCAATTTTCCTTTCTTCCGAAGGGCCAGGTTTTAAACTTCTACAAAGTCGCACGTGTGTCTGAATGATGAAAATTGGCTGATATGGATATAGAGATTGTCCTTGAAGGTGAGCTGTTTCCTTTCACGACACTGCCAGTTTGTTGTACCTTTGTGGGTGAAACTATATCTGAAGGGTTGGCGTGGAAGAAAAGTAAGGTTTGTACTGGCAAGATTGACTTTACTTTAGTTTACACGAAATCGTAGGTTTGTAGCTGGGAAGATTAAGATTTGAGGAAATGAGAACTAAGTCTGTAATGGAAGATTGATTGAAGCTAATGTTTACAGGAAATCACAAACTTGCAATAGAAAACTGGAAGGATGAAATGGTATTGTATGTACCACTTTAAAGTCACTGCACATTTCTCGGCGTGAAATTCGGGCTGCTCTCCTCGGGGAGTGCGCGTCGCCACAAGAGCAGCGCCACCCTTTTTTTGTCGTTGTCCTGTCTGCAACTGTATTTGTTTCCTGATCAGGGTCGCTTTTTCTACACGATTTTGCCAGGGACAACACCCTTGCTGCCGTGGGTTCTTTTACGTGCGCTGAATAATAATGTGTAACACACGGGACCTCGGTTTATTGTCTCCTCCGATAGACCACCACTCATGGTCTAATGGATAAGGAAAAAGTTTCTGGCCCAAACGGGAACGAACCACACTTCAAACCCGGACTTTTTGCTTTCTAGGCAGGTGCGTTACCTCTAGACCACCGGATCCACCTTTGCATTGTATCCTGTACGACTTTCAGTGTCGCCACAAGAGCAGTGCCACTTATTTTCTTTTTTTTTATATTAATCTTTAACAATTACTTACAGGAATTAACGAGTTCGCACCATAAGACTGAAACTAGCTTGTAGGAAATCACAAGTTTTGCATTAGAATATTAAAATTAATTTGTTATAGACCCCAAGTTTCGCATTAGAGGATTAAAATTAACTTACAAGAAATCACACGTTCCATCTGGGAGATTAAAATTAACGTAGGAAATCACAAATGTGCACATGTAAGATTGAAATTAACTTAAAAGAAATCACAAGTTTATTCTGAAAGATTGAAACTAACTTACAAGACATCACGAGTTCGCTCTAGAAGATTGAATTTTACTCTCATGAATAACAAATCCGCACCTAAAAATTGATACTAAATTGGCAGGAAATCCTAAGTTTGTTCTGGAAGAGTGATATTAAAGAAACTAGACAATAAATCACACGTTTGCTCGTGAAAGATTAATGTAAATTACAAGTTTGGCTCTGAAAGATGTACATATATTGAAACGTCCTCTGATGATTTCGCACTTCAAAAAAGTTTGTCACTTTTTGGTGAAATCGTGTTTTAATACTTTCATTTCATTGCAGCCATTTCGGACTGAAGCTGAAGAGTTATCACCATCAAGCATCTGGGATATAATTATACTTGGCGCCAGCACTTCCACTCAAAACTGATGATTGTGGTAAAATTCTGTTCATGAAAATTGCTGTGAAACTGGAATTTCTGCACCAGCAGGACCAAATATCACGAATGAAGAATCGTGTGGTATGTTCGTGGTATTGGTGGTCCACGATTGCTGTGGTGATTTCATCATCTTCCCTTAACTAAACCTGGATTATTTCGGGGAAGGTTTTGATCAGGCCTATCAATTTTCACTGGATGCGGCTTCGATGTTCAGGTGTGTGTAGCATGTTTCAGTACGTTTAGTTGTCGCCTTAAGACGTCGTCTTGGTGAGATAGAAGAGAGATAAAGAAAAAAACCTTCCAAGATGTGATGGGCGGACCCTCAGGCGTCTTCTGTGGAGCTGCGCTGTGTTCTGTTCATCATCCGTGTTCCGTTTAGCCACAGGGATAACACATCTTCCGTGGTAGTCAGTGGTGTACCTATTCTGTGTTGTGTGATTTCTCTCCCCCCCCCCTCCCCATCTCCCCCTCCCTCCCCCCATCTATACCCCCACACCCCAAAGACCTCAGCCTCACAACCACATCACCAAGAACCAACTTCAATCCCCAACATGCTCTGTGACGAGCGAGGGCACAGACGGGGCCTCAACAACAACAACGACGACGACGACGACAACAACTGCCCAGCCCCTCCCAGTAAAGCCCTACGCCGCCACCAGCGTCACACTCACGACGATGACGACAACAACGACGAGGAAGACGACGAGGACGTTCCACCATGCCACTGGTAGTTGCAGCAGCAGCAGCAGCTGCAGCAGTAGTAGGAGTAGTAGTAGCAGCTGCCTCCGCACCCGCGCAGGGACTTCTTCACCGAGGGGCCTGGCGGCGTGCGCTGCTGCTGCTGATGATGGGGGTGATGGTGGTGGTGGTGGTGGAGGGGGAGGGGATGCAGCAGCGTGCGGTGCTGGAGACGGTGCTGTACAGCCCGGTGCAGCACGGGGGCTACATCACGCAGACCTACAAGCTGTTGGGCAGCTTCTCCCCCTGCGGCACCGCACTCAGTGCTGAGGGACGTATCATACAGGTCAGTGCTGGGGGGGAAGGGGGGGGGTGGGGGGGGGGGGGGGGGGTAGTGAAGGTGGGTGTGTGGGGGGGGGGGGGGTATAGTGTGGTGTGATGTGATGTGGTATAGTGTGATGTGGTGTGGTACAGTGTGATGTTGTGTGGTGTGGTGTAGTGTGGTATAGTGTGATGTTGTGTACAGTGGTGAAGTGTGCTGTGATGTAGTAGTATGTTATATGATGTGGTATAGTGTGGTGTGTTGCGTGATGCGGTAGTGTGATGTGGTATATGGGGCGATGTGATGTGGTGTGGTATAGTGTGATGTGGTGATGGGTACTGTGATGCGGCAAGGTATAGTGTGGTGTGGTATAGTGTGATATGATGTGATGTTTGATGTGGTGTGGTATAGTGTGGTATGGTGTGATGTCATATAGTGTGGTGTGGTGTGGTGTAACACTAGTATGATGTGATGGGATGTGATATAGTGTGATGTGATATAGTGTGATGTGGTGTGTAGTATAGTGTGATGCTGTGCGGTGTACTATGTATGATGTTGTGTGGTGTGTAGTAAAGCGTGGTGTGGTGTGGTGTAGTGTGATGTGGTGTGGTGTAGTATGATGTGGTGTGGTGCTCTCTCTCTCTCTCTCTCTCTCTCTCCCCTCTCTCTCTCTCTCTCTCTCTCTCTCTCTCTCTCTCTCTCTCTCTCTCTCTCTCTCTCTCTCTCTCTCAGTGAGCCCAGAGCCCAGATTTCAAAAGCGCACACCTGTTCATCGACTTTGACCTCGCCGCCAAGCAGGTGTGTCGGAAAGTGTGACAGTTAACGTTCCTGTAGCATCCAGCTCATCGACAGTATTTTCCCCGTGGGGATGCCAGGGGGCCTGTCAGTATAAATAACATCCCCACCTTCTGGAAATTCTGTGCTAGAAATTTCCTCTTTTCTATCCCTCTCTTTGTTTCTGCCTCGTTCCTTTCCTTCCTGTCACCACCTCCTCCTTGTCTGTTTTCTGCCTTCTTGGTCCATTCTCCTGCCTCCCACCCCATCCCCCCACCCCCCAGAAAGACTTTTAAAAAATAACAATTCTCTCTCGTGCACAAGTGGGATGCGCTGGGCCTGACTTGTCAGGCGCTTAACGGCAGCCTGATGCATTTTCGCTCGTATAACAGACAATAGTTGCTATCTGAGCGTTCGACAAAGAACAAGAAGAATCTACAACATTCATTTATATAGTACTGCACGAGGGAGGGCAGGATAGCCTAGCGGTTAGAGCGTTGCATTCGTGATCTAACGGACAGGGATCGATCCACCACGGAGGCGGCCCGTTTTAGGAGGATTTTTCCCCCTCTAACATCAGCACTTACTTCACTCCCCCTCAAAAATTCCTTCGGACGAGACCATTCACCGAGGCCCTGTCCCGTGTGCGAACGCACGCAGAACATCTTGCGCACACGTTACAAAATCCCCGTTCCACCTGTTGGAAGAGTAGGCCCATTTCGTGCCCGGTAAGAACGGATGACGGGATTTTCTCGTTTTAAAAAATGTATGCACGTGCAGGTTTCGTGTTTCCACACCATCCCCGAAGTCGGAATGCGGCTACCTAAATGGGTTTTTAAAAAAATAAAAATAAAAAGAAGAAAAAAAGTCGCATACCCCAAATCTCACCATTGGTGAACTAAGGAGGATCTAGCAACAGAGGTTGGGTGGGGGGGGACACTGGATCATTCCACCTCCTCCCTACTATACCCCACCTTACTTGTAGAGAACAGGCTTTTCAGGTCCTCTCTTTTATTTTTTTTTCTTTCCTTTCTTCCTTCCTTGATTCCTTTCTTTCTTTCCTTTCTTTCTTTCTTCCTTTTTTCTGTCCTCCTTCTTTCTTGCTTTCTTCTTTCCTTCCTTCCTTCCTTCCTTCCTTTCTTCTTTCTTTTCTTCCTTTCTTTCTTTTTCTTTCTTTCTTTCCTTCCTTTCTTTCTACCTTAGACGGCCACAACAACTCTGACTGGTGTCTGTGACTCTGTCTCTCTGTCTGTCCGCCTGTGTTTGTGTGACTCTGTCTGTCTGTCTGTCTGTCTGTCTGTCTGTCTGTCTGTCTGTCTCTCTCTCTCTCTCTCTCTCTCTCTCTCTCTCTCTCTCTC
The DNA here is from genome assembly GCA_028751875.1 of Rapana venosa. Classification (NCBI taxonomy): domain Eukaryota; kingdom Metazoa; phylum Mollusca; class Gastropoda; order Neogastropoda; family Muricidae; genus Rapana; species Rapana venosa. The sequence goes on from CM054156.1 coordinate 6,595,239, forward strand.
TCTCTCTCTCTCTCTCCCCCCTATCTTTTGTTGTTGTTGTTGTTGTTTTTACGACGGGAAGATGTCCCCATGCATAAATAAATCACCTGCCAACGCAACTGAGAGGTAACTGTTTAGATTTCCTTTTCACACCCCAACCCCTCAGCCCTCCCGGAAATAAATTCGATATTCCCAGACAAGTTAAAACTGTTCTGTGCCTTGTTTATCGACTGTCACACGACGCAGACGAACGAGTTCATCACTGCAATTTGAGCAAGTTTAACGATGTTAGAGAGACGGGAACAGAATCATACTGAACACTACGGGACTTAGCTTGGCATCTTCAAAACGACCAGGAACATGATCCTACGGTCAAAAGTGCATACAGTGTATTATGGACGCCAATGTTCGTTGTTGTTGTGTGTGTGTGTGTGTGTGTGTGTGTGTGTGTGT
>CM054156.1:6605670-6610670 GCA_028751875.1 Rapana venosa
AAACGTAAACTTTTTTCTGAAAAATAGTTTTTTTTAAACGGCTCCCTACATCGTTTTGCATCAACACATAAAAAAACAACCTGATATAATGGTAATAAAAAAGATATTTCATAAAAACTCAGTCGAGATTGCGAACGTAAAGACGAGAGTACTCCCTAACTTTCCCGAGATAAAATCTGTTGGCACGCTCACAAAGACAATTGGAAATGTCAGATTTGGAATTGTTTGTCTTGCAGCCAATTGCAGTCTGTGCATTGGCAGCCCACCTGGTGTCTCTAATTCGGTGGCTCTGGTAGTTCTGGTCTCATGGTGACCCCAATTTCGGTTTTACCATACACTTCTGTCCGTGTGGTGAGTTTGGGATTGCAGATTCATGGGAGGTCATTGGAGAGACGTTATGGTGGTCGCCACCCCAGGCGGGTGAGTGTCTCACTCAGACTAGCTCCTCGACAGAGTTATTACTGTCGTCAGTAAGGGGTTTAGTAGGTGGTGTGCTGCGTATGTTACTCTCAGAACAGGCACCATTGTACACCACCAAAGTGACCCAGCAGCAGTGCGGGGGTCCCTTTAGCTGGTGGCCTTACGGCGGCCTGACATTGATGGTCTCACTGTGGACTTTCGACCGTGAGAATGCGCTACAACGAATCTGAGTATGGTTGGAGTGGCGAGACTGAAAATTAATGAGCGGCGTGAGAACAGCAGGACAGGAACGTCACAGAAGATGAGGCAGCAGGGGGGGGGGGGGGGGGGGGGGGGGGAAGGGGGGAGATGATGAAAATGAAAAAAGAAGGGAGAGAAGGAGAACAAGGGGGGACAAACAAGAAGAAGTAGGAAAAGTAGACGAGGAACGTCAAGAAGGAGGATGAGCAGGAGAAGAAGACGAAGAATTTATGTTATTCTTTTATTTCGAGGATAATGGAATAAGCACTCATGATCTTTTTTTCACCAGTCCTCGTGTGTATGCAATTTTGTCAGTTTTGTCATCCGTTCCCACCAGCACACAATGGCCTACTCTTCCGAAAAGCGGAACGGGTTTTGAATGTGTGCGCAAGATGTTCTATGAGCGTTCGCACACGGGACCTCGGTTTATAGTCTCATACGAAAGCCTAGCCTGAGAAAGAATGAGAGCAAGAGAAAAATGAGAAAGAAGGAGGTGAAGGAGAAGACAAAGAAGGAGAAGGAGAAGAAAGAGGAAAAGACAAAGAAGAAGAGGAAGGAGAAGACCAACAACCCGAAGATGACTGAGAAAAGAAGAAGAAGAAGAAGAAGGGGAAGAAGGGAAGATGAGGAAGTCAGAGAAGGGGAAGGGGGAGAAGAACAGGATGAAGAAGACAAGAGAAGAAACAAAACGAAAACTAAGTTCGAGGCGATTTTTCAACCGCTTTTGCGTCTCCGTCTCTTTTGATCTGCTCCTGAGTTCTCGTTCCTGACACAGGGGTTGCGTACCTTGATATTAATCACCTCCCTTTGTTCTCGGGGGTTCTTCGATAGCGCGCTGGGAACAGAGACGCATTTGAGATTTTACTCCTAACTATTCACTCTTGGAATCTGACTGGTAACAATAAACAATACAGTGGATCCGTGTTCTAGCGGTAAAGCACACGGCTACAAAAATATGACGGCGACAGATTGCAGGTTCGAATCCTGTTTGAAGCTGACCCCCCCCCCCCCCCCCCCCCCCCCCCCCCCCCCCCCCCCCACACACACACACACACACGCGCACCCCTCCCCTCTCCCTATCACAGCACGAGTGGTGGTCTGGGTGGCAGTCTTTCGGGTGAAATGATAAGCCCAGATCCGCGTCCAAAAACACATTTTTGCGCACGTGAAAGAACCCATGGCAACAGAGTTGTCCATAGCAAAGATGTTGGGTATTTTTTTAAAGACAAAAAAAATTCACTTTTATCGAGACGCGTGCGCTCTCTCTCTCTCTCTCTCTCTCTCTCTCTCTCTCTCTCTCTCTCTCTCTCTCTCTCTCTCTCTCTCTCTCGTGCGCGCTCTGTCTCTCCCTCTCTCTCTCTCTCTCTCTCCATCTCATTCTCTCTCATACACACACACAAATCCATGTGTACTCCTTCCCTCCCACCTCCCACTCTCTCTCTCTCTCTCTCTCTCTCTCTCTCTCTCCTCTTCCTTCTCCTCCCTACCTCCCTCTTCTCTTTCCCCGCACCCCCCCCCCCTCCTCCTTGTCACTTGAGAGGGAGGGGGTGGGGTGGGGGAATCCGACAGGAAAAGAAAAGAAAGGAAAACGGCTTTTAGTGGCAGGCAGAACAGACGACAGGAAACTTGAGAAAAAACAAACTGAAAGTGGGCAACCATGGCACCACCACCACCACCACCACCACTGCATTCTCACAACACACACACACACACACACCCGTACACACACAAGCAGCAGCAAGCGCAACACATACACAAAACACGCGCACACACACACACACACACACACACACTTCACGCAAACCACACACACACACACACACACACACACACACGCACGCACACACATGCACAAGCAACACACACGACACACAGCGCGCGTGTGCGCGCAATCATATAATTATATGCACACGTTCACGCGCACGCTACTCATACACACACAAGAACTCACCTATGCACTCACACATACACGCGCGCGCGCGCACGCACACACACACACACACACACACACACACACAACACACACTACTCTCTGTTTCTCTATCTGTGTGTCTGTCTCTTTCTCTCTCTCATGTTCTGCTGCCCTCCTTTTTACAATTTCAGAACTGAATTTATTCAGCTTAAATTCCATGATAGTCCATGTCGCTTTAGATTCCATTAGAGATAAGTCCTTCGGATGAGACTATAAACCGAGGCCTCGTGTGCGAACGTATGCAGAACATCTTGCGCACACGTTAAATCCTGTTCCGCTTTTCGAAAGAGTAGGCCATTGTGTACCGGTGGGAACAGATGACAAAATTTACAAAACCGCATACACAGGGGACTGGATGTAAAATAGCACATGTGTGCTTATTCCATTATCCTCGATATATAAAAAAAAAAGTCATCTGAGCGCTTTGATTTGTTGCTTCACAAGATTCAGCGCTATATAAATTCCATACATTATTATTTATTATTATTATTTCCTGATGGCATCAGAAATTAAGAATGCACTACATACTGTGGCACCGTATACTTATAAAGCTTTGAGACGATTATATTACTGTGACAACATAATCTTCAACTGGAATACATTAAATAATATGCGTGTGGAAGGACGACTGTTAAAAAAAGCTGTATGATGCTTCTATATACAAATTCATATTTGTGTTGAAATCATGTTCATCCCCTGTGGAAAGGGTCTAAATCTCATTAAACATTTCGCATTCTCTCTCTCCTCCTCCTTCTCTCTCTCTCTCTCTCTCTCTCTCTCTCTCTCTCCTCTCTCTCTCTCTCTCCTCCTCCACCCCTTTCTCTCTTCTCTCTCCCACTCTCTCTCCCCCCCCCCCCCCCTCCCTCCGCTCTCTCCCCTCTCCCCTCTAAAACCACCCCCCTCTGAATGGAAACAAACCCCACCTCTCCACCTTCGTGGGCGGTATAAACGTTGTTCCACTTCCCACTCTACATGAGTTTGGGGAGCGTGAGTTGGACTCTGAAGTTGTGTGTTAGTTGCTGGCTCTAGTAGTTGTTTTTTTTATTATATATAGGCCTACTAGGCTAGCCAGCCTACTTACTACTTACTACTCCTGGTGGTAGGTAGGGCTAGTAATAGGCTATGTATGTGTGGTGGTAGTAGTTCAGTTCAGTCGCCAGCTCCAAACCACATGTGGTGCGCGCTGAGTGAGAGAGAGGTGGGGGGCGGGGGGAAGACAGAGAGAGAGATGGAAGAGAGAGAGAGAAGGGAGGAGAGAGAGGGGGGAGGGAGAGAGAGAGAAGGAGGAGAGAGGGGGAGGGAAGAGAGAGAGAGAGGGAGGGAAGAGAGAGAGAGGGGGGGGGGAGAGGAGAGAGGAGAGAGAGAGAGGGAGGAGAAGGAGGAGAGAGGGGGGGGAGGAGAAGGAGAGAGAGAGAGAGAGAGAAGAGGAGGAGAGGAGATGAGAGAGAGAGAGAGAGAGAGAGAGAGAGGGAGGAGAAGGAGAGGGGGGATGAGAGAGAGACAGACAGATAGACAGACAGAGGGGGTGAGAGAGATAGACAGACAGAGGGGTGAGAGAGAGAAACAAATAGACAGATGAGACAGAGAGGGGGTAAGACAGACAGACAGACAGACAAGCAGACAGACCGACAAGCAGAGAAGATAGGGATATTCTACAAGGCAAACGAAGAAAGAATAGATCGGGGTAGAAAACAGAGTGAGAGTGAGAAATAAAATGTAAGGGAAGAGGAGAAGAAAGACAGACAGACAGACAAACAGACAGACATACAATTAGCAGCGAAGAGACAAGTGATGGAGAGACGATAGAAGACGAAGACTAAGGAGGAGGGGGAAGAGAGAAAGTGAGAGGATGACAGAAAAATCCACTCACTCACGGGAGACAGCAAATCACATTTCACACCGAACAACACACAGCACATACCAACACCACACACACACAAACGCGCGTGCGAGAGCGAGAGAGAGGAGAGAGAGAGAGAGGAGACACACACACACACACACACAACACACAAACGGAGACGGAGACAGAGATATTAGGATATCGATTTATTTGGAATCTGATACAAGACAAAGACATAAACAGAGACAAAGAATTAGAAGGAATTGAGTGCAAGGGGACGGAAAGTTGGTGGGGGGGGGGGGGGGGGGGGGAGTTTTGCGTGGGGAGGGGGGGGGGGTGAGGGGAGAGGAAGGGAAAGCTGGTAAGGAGGAGAACGGGGAAGGGGAATGTTGGTTTTTGTGCTTGTTCTTGTAACCTCCTTTCCCCTACCCTCTCCGGAGAAATGCCTTTTACTGTCAAGACATCTACAAACAAGCAAGAAAGCAAACGAGCGCGGGTGGGCGCGCGGGTGGGCGCGCGCGTGCACAC
>CM054156.1:6615670-6618170 GCA_028751875.1 Rapana venosa
TTATTATCGTTGTTACAGCTACACTGGTAACTGTAGAACGTCACTGTAGCTTTTACTGTCGTTATTATCGTTGTTGCAGCTACACTGGTAACTGTAGAACGTCACTGTAGCAGTCACTGTAGCTTTTACTGTCGTTATTATCGTTGTTACAGCTACACTGGTAACTGTAGAACGTTACTGCAGCAGTTAGCTACTGCTATGCTATGACTGCTGTGACTGTTGATGCTGTTGTTGCTGTTGTTACAGCTGCACCCCCTGGGCCTGTGTAACTCCAACGACTATGAGGAGCTGTACGACTACGGGTGGGTGGGGGTGGTGAAGCTGGAGAGGCCGGAGCTGCAGCCCCAACCCTGTCTCTCCGTCTTCGGCAAGGTGGGGGTCCTGGATAAACAAGTATATACATAGATGCATGCGCGCGCGCGTGCACGCACACGCATGCTTGCAGACGCATATACATGCGTGTGTGCGTGCGTGTGTGTGTTTGTGTGTGTGTGTGTGTGTGTGTGTGTGTGTGTGTGTGTGTGCGCGCGCGCACGTTCACGCACGCAAGCATTCACACGTTACACTGCGCGAGCGCACACAGAGAGGGAGAAGAGGAGAGAGGAGAGAGAGAGAGGAGGGTGGGGGGTGAGGGGGGGGGGGGGGGGGGTTTCTGTCCCGGACCGTTAGTGGTAATAATTATATATAAGGGTAGTATGATTCCGGGGTGGTGGTGGTGGTGATGATGGGTGATGGTGATGATGATGATGATGATGGTGATGATGATGATGATGATGATGGTAGTGGTGGTGGGTGTGGTGGTTTTGATAGTGGTGATGATGGTGATGGTGGTGGTGATTTTGATGATGATGATGGTGGTTATGGTTTTGATAGTGATGATGATGATGATGGTTTTGATAGTGGTGGTGGTGGTGGTGGTGGTGGTTTTGATAGTGATGATGATGGTGGTGGTGGTGGTGATTTTGATGATGATGGTGGTGGTGATGGTTTTGATAGTGATGATGATGATGGTGGTGGTGGTGGTTTTGATAGTGATGATGATGATGATGATGATGATGATGATGGGGTGGTGGTGGTGATGGTGGTGATGATAATGATGGTAATGATAATGGTGGTGATGATGATGATGATAATGGTGATGATAATGATGATGATGATGATAATGATGATGATGGTGGTGGTGGTGGTGGTTTTGATAGTGACGATTACAATGATTTTCAGGTCAAAAGAGCCCTACAGAGAGGGGCCACCGCGGTCGTCTTGGATATAACGGACAATCCTATTGCTGCTGAAAGGGTGAGTGTATAGATATAGGTGTGTGTGCGTGCGCTGGCGCTAGTGTGTGTGTGCGCTCTCGTGTATGTGTGTGATGGGTTTGGTTTTCCCTCCTACCCTCGTCTTTGTATCTCTGAAGGAATTCAGGGGAGGAGAAGGGTGGGGGAGGGAGTCTTGTCAAAGTGGAGAAAAATAAGGGAATAAAAGAACACACACACTCACAGGGGGGAGGGGGAGTGATTGAATGAGTGAGTGGATGTATGAGTGAGAGAGACACACACGGAGACAACAGAGAAGAGAAGGGGGGGGGGGGGGTGACACAGAGGGAGAGAGAGAGAGAGGGAGAGAGCATAAGATACACACAGAGAACAAGAGAAGAAACCGAGAGCAAGAGACAAAAAGGAAGAACACACACACACACCACACTCAAACACACACCACACTCACACAACAGACACACACACACCACACTCACACACACCACACTCACACACACACATACACACACACACACACAACTATCTCACACTTACACACACAAAAACACACACAACACTCTCTCTCTCACACACACACACACCACACTCACACACCACACTCACACACACACGCACACACACACACACACACACACACACAACTATCTCACACTTACACACACAAAAACACACAAACACTCTCTCTCCACACACACACACACCACACTCACACACCACACTCACACACACACGCACACACCACACACACACACACACACACACACACACACACACAACTATCTCACACTTACACACACAAAACACACACACACTCTCTCTCTCTCTCTCTCTCTCTCTCTCTCTCTCTCTCTCTCTCTCACACACATAACACTCTCTCACACACACACGCACACACACACAACACTCTCTCTCTCTCTCTCTCTCTCTCTCTCTCTCACACACACACACACACACACACACACACACAACACTCTCTCACACACACAGCACACCACTCTCTCTCTCTCTCTCATACACCCACACACACCCACACCCATACACACACACACACCTACACACACACCTACACACACACCTACACACACACACACACACACACCACACACACCACACACACACACACACACACACACACACACACACACACACACACACCACACACACAAAGAGGTTGTTCTGGGGTGACGGATGAGGTCTTCAAGGCGCAAGGTTGTCATGTTAAAACA
>CM054156.1:6628170-6648170 GCA_028751875.1 Rapana venosa
TCCCTAAATTGCAATCTATAAGCCTTTGTTTAAAACTTTTTAAGAAGGCTGAGATACACTGTACCTCATGATTATCCCACACAAAATAAAATCCATAATTATTAATTTAAGCACTCACGAACACAAAAGAGAGAGAGAGGGGGGGGGGGAGAGTCTTAATGTCTGTGTACCGCTTTTTTTTATATAAAGTTTCTCCCTGCAATCCTTGTTTCTCTCTGCAAATTCCTTTGAATATTATCAAAATGGTGGTGTTTTTGTTGTTGTTGTTGTTTTTTTGGGGTGGTTGTGTTCTCTTGTTTTTTTTAAATATTTTGCCAGGAACAACTCTCTTGTTGCCGTGGATTTCTTTATGTTGATATTGATTTTGATCCATTGTCCTATAGTATATTATGTCCCTCTCTCGAAGTTCTGGCTTCTGGCCCTACATGTAGTGCAGTTATAGCAAAGGCAGCACTTTGCTGTTATTTTGGGGGTACGCGTCTCCATGGGATTCATTTCTCACTAGAATATAATTATCTGTTTTCTTTATTCTCAAAACATCTTTCTGTCCTTCCTTCTCTCTTTCTTTCTCTCTTTTGCCCATTTCATGTGGGAAGTAGGATTAGGAAGGGGGATGGATAGGTACACGCATTTTCAACTAGTTGACTCACACGAAATTCTGGATGTAATTATTGACAAAAATCCTACTTGGACTGAACACGTAATGGCAGTAGGAAAAACGTTTTGCTAACAAGATATTTCACTTATCAAAAATAAAAACACTTTATGAATATCCATTCCCGCAAACTCTTGTGTTGTGGCCATATTTTGCCTATAGCTGACTATGCGTCATTTCTATAGGGCAGCTGCAGTGAAGCAAATTTAAAATTAATTAATTCACCGATTATATAAAAGAGCACTAAAACCTGTTCTATTGAAATCAAGCTCCCTTACCATCAACTATTATAAGCAAACAAATATTCTAATCTTCCAAAAACAGACTTTATTTTAATAAAGCTCTATTTATACAGAAAGTTGTCAAAGGAATCCCCCCCCCCCCCCCCCCCCAACATCACCCACAGCTTCAAAATTAATGAGCACAGACATAATCATCTACTAACATTTCCGAGACCCAGAAATAATCTTTAGAAAACAAGCTGCTTATATTCAGCTAGTGATCTATGGAACAAGGTCCCAAAACATTTACAATGTATCAAAAACAAAAATGAGTTCCAGACACAGCTGAAAAATCATTTAATGCACAAAATGCCTAGGAAGTGACCTATAAATCAAATTAGCCATGCTTAGATTAAATGCATCAGCACTTAGATTAAATGCATCAGCACTTAGATTAAATGCATCAGCACTTTCTGCATCCCCTTAACATGTTTCAGGTGTGATTTACTGTGACTGTAAGGAAATATTACACTTTTGCATTCTATGTACGTATGTGGATTGGGGAGGGGGGAGAAAGAGGCATTTTTATTTAGCTATTTTTAATGTTTATGAAAGGGTAAAAGTAATCTATATAAGCGCGTGTATAATCTGCAAATTTAAAAACAAGGGAAAAGAGAAAAGCAAATTGTTGACCTAACAGCTAGATATTGTGACGTCTTTTTTTTCCATGCCTCTTCTCTTGTCCAATTCAGTAGGTTTTATCAGGAATGTTGCTTCTATTGTCGTTAGTGATGGGATTAATAGCACTATTATGATTGGTTTGGTTTGGTACTGTAGTTAGCTATGGGCTTTTGTTTTTTTATGTGGGGATATTTATATATTTGTATAGTTTGGGTTTTTTTCTGTTTGCTTGTGTTTCCCCCTTCCCTTGAGGTGGATCGGTGGTCTAGAGGTTAACGCGCCTGTCTAGAAAGCGAAAGCGAAAAGTCCGGGTCGGAAGTGTGCGGTGGTTCGAATCCCGTTTGGGCTCGAAACTTTTCCCCCATCCATTACACCATGAGTGGTGGTCTGGGCGCTAGTCTTTCGGATGAGACGATAAACCGAGGTCCCGTGTGTTACACAAAATTATTCAGCGCACGTAAAAGAACCCACGGCAACAAGAGAGTTGTCTCTGGAAAAATTCTTAGAAAAAAGCCACTCTGATAGGGAAACAAATACGGTTGCAGACAACAAAAAAGGGTGGCGCTGCTCTTGTGGCGACGCGCTCTCCCCGGGGAGAGCAACCTGAATTTCACGCAGAGATATCTTGTGACTTAAAGTGGTATAAATAATTCCCCCTTCCTTTCCATCGCTTTTTTTTAGGGGGGGGGGGGGGGGGGTTATTGTTATGTTGGTGCTCTTAGTGGTGATGGGTGATTATCATTATTACTGTATCCTTATTACCATTATCATTATTTCATTCTATCGTTATATCATATCATTGATTCATTTGTCTGATAGTTTTTGTTTGTTTGATTGTTATTGTACAATATATTAATGTTTTAAAAAAAACACACACACTAAGAGTATGAGCGCTTGTAAGCACACGTTTGCATATATGGAGGGGGAGAGGAGGGATGTCACTGCTGACAGTATTGTCAATGCTAAGGGCAATAAATCGTTGAATACTTTTTTTTTCGGGGGGGTGGGGGGGGGGGGGAATAAAGACGAATGATTTCTAACAAAAAAGACAAATGATTTATAACATTTCTCCTTTTCTGTCAGTGTGGGAGGGGGGGGTATGGAATAAAGACGAATGATTTCTAGCATTTCTCCCTTTTCTGTCAGTGTGTGTGTTGTGCGGGGGGGGGGGGGGGGGGAGGTTGAGGGGGGGGCACAAGGGGGGGGGGGGGGATAAAGACGAACGATTTCTAACATTTCTCCCTTTTCTGTCAGTGTGTGTGTGGCGGAGGGGGGGGGGGGGGGGGGGGGGGGGGCAAGGGGGGGGGGGATAAAGACGAACGATTTCTAACATTTCTCCCTTTTCTGTCAGTGTGTGTGTGTGGCGGGAGGGGAGTTTGTAATAAAGACGAATGATTTCTAACATTTCTCCCGTTTCTGTCAGTGTGTGTGTTTGTGTGTGTGTGGGGGGGGGGGGGGGGGGGGTTAATAAAGACGAATTATTTCTAACATTTCTCCCTTTTCTGTCAGTGTGGGGGGGGGGGGGGGGAGGGGGGGGGGGAATAAAGACGAAAGATTTCTAACATTTCTCCCTTTTCTGACAGTGGGGGGGGGGGGGGGGGGGGGGGGGAATAAAAACGAATGATTTCTAACATTTCTCCCTTTTCTGTCAGTATGTGTGTGCTGTGTGCGTGCGTGTCCATTAACCCTTGCACGCTTTCTAACGTTGGTCTGTTTTTCTCTGTTTGTTTGTTTGCTTCAACAACCAATGGGAACAGCGCGCATCCGACTCTTCCCTGAAGAGGACGAGGACACAGAGAACAACAACAACAACAACAACGACGAAGACAGCGGCGACAACAGCAACGACAACGACAACGCCGTGAGGATAGCGGAAGGAGCCGCCACCTCCCTCCACCTTCACCACTTTCCCCACCACACCACCATCACGACAACCTCCCCACCTCTGTCCCACCCCGACCCTCCCGCTTCTCCCTCCTTGCGCCCGGCAGCCGTGAGGACCCCTGTCAGAGGAGGGTCATCCCTCTTCGCCTTCCTCGGTGCCGGCCCAGATTCATGAGCAGCCGTGTTCCCTGATTCTGCTCGAGTACAGTGGAGGTGGTGGGGGAGGGAGGACGGTGCTGAGGTCCACCTGCCCTTCTTGCGAGTGCACAGCGGGGTCCAGTCCTTCCGAGGACAACGCCTGCTTCCAGGAGCACCCTCCTGTCTTCGGTCCTGCCGTCTGCCGGCCTCCTTACTGTTGGCGGAACTGTGTCGGCAGAAGGAGGACGAGGAGCGCGGCCTCTGCTCCTCACGACTTTCCCGGCGTCACCGCTCCTCCTCTTCTCCTGCCTCCTGCCAGTCTGTGGGATTGTCCTGACGCCAGGAGTTATCCCGAAAGTGTTCGTAACGTCAGGGAGTACGTGACGTCACCTCGGGGCAGGTGGGATCGCAGGAACCCGCCGGCGGCCGTGTTTTGCCGAGGTGGGGGGAGTGTGGGTTGCCCCGGCGTGCTCCGGCCTGTGGTGGGGGAGCCCGTGCCGCTGTCCCCGTGCGCTCCTTACCACGTTCCCTTCACACCGGCGGTGGAGGCCGGGCAGCACGTGTGCGGAGAGTTTCCCGGCTGTGCTGGCTTCTTCAGACAGCCCGGCCACCCCTCCCGGTACCCGGGCCAGGCGGTGCCGGTGAGGCGGCCTGGAGAAGCGGCCCCTGAGCCGCAGCAGGACAGGTGGGGGTCCTTGAGGACCTTCAGCGTCACCGCCATGCGGGGATCCGGCTCCTCGTCAGACCCCTACCCTAGCGACAGCAGCGGGGACTGCGACTGCTGCTGCGGAAGAAGCGGGGTCCGTCCCGACGCTGCCGAAGACTCCAACGTCATCGGACAGCAACCACAGCACGTACGGCTCCACCGACCCCAAAGACTGCAGCGACCTCAGCAGCTGCAACTCTGGGGTGTATCAGGCGAGGGAGGCTGGAGGAGACGGGCGAGAGAGAAGGGATGAGGAGTCGCTTCCTGCGACCCCTCCCCCTGTCGGCGAACCCTCTTGCCCTGAACAGCAGATGGGGTGTTCCTCCTCCGGTGATCTCCGGAGACACTGACGAAGTGACGGAGACTTCACAGCAGGACCGGGTGGTGAGGGTTGGCGAAGGTGAGGACCACAGTCCTAGAAGAGTCAAGGCGCGCGCTAAGGAGGGCGACAGCGTGGTGTGTGATACGGGTTCTCCTCAGGGATCATGTCGGGACCTTCAGTGTTGTGCCTGTGCCCGCCTTCAGGCCTCCCAGAGCAAGACGTTACGGGGTCGGAAGCAGTACTCAGGGGTCGGTCAGGTAAGAGAAAACGTGACGTGGATCTGGACAGCACGCGCCCTCGGAAGCACCCAACAGAGACACGTGTACCAAAGAGTGCAAATCTGAGATCGCTTCGCTGCGAAGAAGCTGAAGCAGTGGACGATGCGACTCCAGTGGGCGCAGAACTTCACGAGGACTCCGGACCGATCCTGTTCTCAGCCAGAACTCCAGAACCCCGAGCCTCTCGCGTTAGCAACGACTTGGGGTTCCCTGCCAGGAGAGTGCGAAGTGCTTCGTGTCGGAGGCATCACTCTCCCCACAGCGCGGCACTCGGGAGTCCTCCCCCTTCCGATCCACGACCTCAGCACGTGCACAATACTCAGCCCGCCGCCCCGTCACCCCAGAAACACGTCCCTTTCTCGCTGTCCAGAATCTCACACCATCATCTTCCGGCTCTGGGCGTCACAGCCGCGTCCACGGCTCAGCTCGTTCTTCACCCCAAAGACCGGGACCTCACCCTTCTGGGTCGCCCAGGAGGTTGTCCTCTCACTCCAGACGACACCAGCGAGCTGTGGAGCGAAGGTCAGGTCCTCCACCACCACCCAGCCACCACCAGCACCACCACCAGCACCTCAACCTCCACCACAACCCCCTCCACTGCCAGAGCCAGCACCGGCAGCGGTGTGAACTGTGCCGACGTCAGCTAGACCTCAGTCACCACACCTCGCCTCTCCTTCATGGACGGGTGGAGGGGTTGTTGAGAGGAGGAGGAGGAGGAGGCTGCAGGGAAGGGGGGTGCAGGGGAGGGGGAGGGGGAGCTGCCCCTCAGGTGGTGTCCAGGGGACCTGCCTCCACTGACTGCAGGCGATGTCTGGGACGACCTCGAAGGCTGGCGCTGGTGGCGGAGCTGTTCCTAAGCGGTTCATGGTGGTCTCCACAGATGCTCGAGGTGATTTGATGTTTGTTGGTGAATGATCCTGAGAACATGACCGTGACTGATGATTGTTCGAGATGATGTAGTAGTTGCGGAAGTAGTACCTAGTAGTAGCAGCAGCAGCAGCAGCAGCAGCAGCAGCAGCAGCAGCAGCAGCAGCAGCAGCAGCAGGAGTAGTAGTTGAAGAAGAAGAAGAGGTAGTAGTAATAGTAGTAGAAGTAGTAGTAGTAGTAATGATTATGTTATTTGCTGTTGATCTCATTGTTCTTGATGCTTTTGCTGCTGTTTCTGCTATCACATATTCAATAATTATAATAATCAAAACGACACTAAACACACATCACCCTACACCAACACATTATCATCATCTTTTTAGTATAGAGTAGTAGTGGATGGGGACGGGATAGTCAGTGGTCGTAGCACTCGCTTTCCCTAGCCAAGTTAAGCGCATCGAGCTGGTTACTACTTAGATGGGTGACCGTTTGCGCGCCTTGGCTTCAGTACAGTCCCCAGTTCACCACATGTAAATGGGCACCTGCCTCTTTAGGGTCAGGGAAGGTAAAGCAGCGAGGAGAGGAGATGGGCGCCGCCTCAATATGCTGGCCTAGAGAAGGGGAGGTCTGACGCCTCGCTCCCTACGACCTTATAGGTTATGGGACCTTTTACTTAAGTTACCTTGTAGTCGTGAGCAGTGAGTAGACGCTGCGGCTGGTCAGTACAGCTATAGTAAGTAGTTCTATTACCATCATCACCATCATTAATATCACATCATTACCATTCATCAACAACAGTATTATTCTTGTTACTTACAACCCCTCCGATCACGGAGATGACATTCTTCTTCTTTTTCCTTTTTTGTCATTTTTCTCCCAGGGGAGGTTTGACATTGATGAGCCTTCTCCATCTAAAGCTGGCAACTCGAAAATATTTTTGTTTTGAAAAATTAACTTTAAAATTTGCAATGGCACATAATTATATGAAAATGTCCGACAATTTCATTAACCTGCAAAGGAAAATCATTCCGAACACATCATTTTAACGATAGTAATAGTCTATAAAAGAGTAATGGATAACTGATTTGCTCGCCAATTATTTCCTTAATTTTTTTCACAGTTATTACTTGTAGAATCATTAGAGTGTGTGCGTGTATTCTTTGGGTTGTTATTAAAAATTTAGTGTTGGGTGTGTTGTTGGTGTGTTTTGTTTCATTTCTTTGTTTTTCTTTTGGGGGGAGAGGGTGTCTTTAAAGGTGAAAGGTTCTCATATCTACCTATAATTCTGCTCATTTAAAGATGGGATTGTTATTGTGTTGTGTGAGGTTTTTTTTTCAGCTTGTCCCTTTTTTCAATCTTTAGTTTAAACTTTAGTTTATGGGTAGTTTATTTTGTTCTAGTCAAGCTTTCTCCAGTTTTCCTGTCTTCAACCCTTAATTGATGTATTTCTTTCCAATTCTAAGCTGTTCTTCTCCATATCTGCTGCAGGAGCTGTGATGACCATTCCTCTGGGCGACGTCTCCCAGTACAACCCCATCAACAGGGTATAAGGCCAGAGAGAGGACCCTTGCCCAGTTGAGTCCTGTCGTCTGTACAGCCTTCTCCAGAAATTAAAAAAACCTGTCAAGGTTCCTAGCTCCTCCTTACAACGCATGCAGTTAATCACACCCTTCCGTGACACAGGCCAAACGCTACGTCAGTTGTAGATTCTAGCAAAGTGCAAAGCCCTACACTGAAATGTTGTCATGCTTGGAAAATGTCATTCTGAGATTGTCTTCAAGCTCTTAGTGTAACAATCTGTATTATCCGTTATAGAAGAAAGAAAAAAAATCCTGTGAAGTCGGAGTAAGGCTGCCTCTATGGCAAGGTACTTGAAAAACGGCCAGCTTCTCACCAAGTGTGGACTTATCGGTCTCACAGGGGGGAAAAATCAACTGCACTGTTTTATTCAACCTGCCATCTGGAACTAAAAACTTGACTTTTGACAGTGATTCCCAGGATGGGTCGTGAATAAGACAGAGCACACCTTCTGTGTGATACTCAGGGTGCTAAACTGAGGAACGCCCAACAACAAAGCCTTCCTGAAGCTTTTGTCCCGTTCCCATGACATAGTTCCTGCGATGGTGTTGAGTGTTAGCCTGAAGAAAACTTGCACGAATTTTTTTTTTTAAATAAATAAATTCATGGCAAACATGACGACCACGCTGTTCTCTCTTTGCATCTGGCTTAGTTTCGACGACTGTATTTTGTTCCAGAAAAGTTGTGTGCAGTGTGTGTCAACTTCTTGAACATTCTGTTATGCCACGGGTTCGATTCCCGCAACGCTTTGGTCCAGAAACGGCAATGTTGCAGTTTTGTCCAGAGTTCCTTAGATTTCTGAAAACCTTTTTTTTCGGTTATGGAGTTATTTTCGGTACCTGCTTTTGTTCAAGAATTTCCTGTGTGCGCCGCAAAGTGTTCTTCTGCTATCACCAGTGTGTGTTGGACCTGATTCGAACAAATTGTGACAGGGTGTGTTGTGGAAATCTCTGCGCGTTCTGTGCACTGTCAGTGAGTGTTTGTGACTGGAGAGGATGTGGAAAGGTGAACTTCAGTTTCAGGGCAATTCTGGATCGGTGATGTGTATGTTTCAGGATCCAGTCAGGGCTTTTTGGTTGTTGTTTTTGTTTGGGTTGGGGGGGAGCGGGGGTTAACCCTCGAGAGGTTACGGCTGAACATTTTGTGAATTTTTTCCACACAAAAAACCCGTGTAACTTCAGTCCCAATTTGGGGGTGTGAGTGGTGTTTGGTAGGTTTTGTTTTTGTTTTGTTGCTTTGGGAATTTTGGGGGCTGTTTTTTTTGTGTTTTATTTTGGTGGGGGAGTATATGTTGATGGGTTTTGGAGGTGGGTGTTTTTTCCAACACAGTGTAACTTGCAAAGCGAGATCGGAGTTCGGGTCACGCTCGCTCACTCGTCTTGTCACGCGCGTCAAAACACCTCATGTGCTCTTACTCACAGAAAGGTATAATTTATTAACTCCAGCTGGGTGAGTGCCTAGATTCTATTAATCAATGCCCCTCGTATCGTGCGCGTGCCTGAAGATATTGACTGCAGTCGCATGAGTGCCTATCTCAGTACTTACAAATTTGGACGCAAAAAAAACAACATCAAGACGATGTGTGTCTGTTCCTTGATGTGGGTAAGGGGTTGGGGTTTGGTTTTGTTTGTTGGCTGTTTTGGGGCTGTTTTGTTTTGTGGGGAGGGGGGTGCATTTATTTGTGTGGTTTTTTTAGAGTGAGTGGTTTGGGCTGTTGTTGTTGGGTTGGTGAAGGGAGGGGGAGTAATATTTTTTTTCTTTTTCTTTTTTTGGGGTAATATGTGTGTTTGGGTTGGGGGAGGGGTGGGGGTGTTGGATTTTTCGCTAAGGGAGGTAGGAGGAAAGACTTTTTTTTTTAAATCCTGGAAAATCAGTTAATGGTGCTACAGAGTGTGGGGGTTTATTGTCCCGTCCCCCCACTCCCACCTCTCTCTCTCTCTCTCTCTCTCTCTCTCTCTCTCTCTCTCTCTCTCTATCCATGAAAGGAATTTTATAACCAGAATACAAAACAGATTAACAGAAAAACAGTTCTTGTGCACGTTTCTTTTGAATCTCATCTCTCTCTCATCTCTCTCTCTCTCTCTCTCTTATCTCTCTCTCTCTCTCTCTCCTCTCATCTCTCTCTATCTCTCTCTCTAAACTAGACCACGAGTGGTGGCCCGTGTGCTAGCCTTTCACGTGAGACGATAAACCGAAGTCCTATGTCCAACACTCTTGGCGCTCGTAAAAAAAAAAAGAAACCCACAAAAAACAAACACACACGATACCGAGAGAGTTGCCGCTGGCAAACTCATGTAGAAAACGAGCCACTTTCGTAAGGGAAACGAACTTATACGCATACATAACACAGACAGGAAATTTTCTTTTAAATGGGTGGCGCTGTTCTTGTGGCGACCCACTCTCCCCAGGGACAGCATCCCGAATTCCTCGCAAAAAATATCTGCCGTGATATACAATTAAATACAAATCAATAAAATACAAGTCTGCAACTCTAGCTTACAACATTTTGACTCAGAAATGACTTTTGTTCTATGTGAGTCTGGCCACACACAAAAACAAAACTGCATATCTAACCATCTCACTGCAACCCACGGTGGAAGGAAGGGTTACAGCTTGGCCCTTTTTCTCGTTTGTTTTCTCTAGGATTATTCTGGGGGAAATGGCCAACGTTTCATGTTTTCTGTGAACAAACTTTCGCGATCTTCGTTCAGTAAAATATAAGATTTTTTTTTTTTAAAGGGGGAAAGATGGAAGCTGGGGGTGGGGGGTGGAAGCGGAGATATCTTTTATGAATATGTGTTCGTCTGTGTAGTGTTTTTGGTTACGTTTCTTTAAAAATTTGTGATGTTGTTGTTGTGCGTTCCCCAGCTTTACACCCTGGGGGTCACCCAGAACATGCCACACTCTGACTCACTCATCCCACCTGGGAATCACTGTGAGACAGGAAGTACACCGGGTGAGAAGTTTGCGTGTATGACTATTTTCAAGTACCTCGCCATATAGGCAGCCATACTCCGACTTCAGAGGAAAAATTTGTGAGTGGCTGTTGTGTTGTTTTGTTTTAGTGGGGGGGGGGGGGGGGGTTGTCGTTGTTGCTGTTTTGTTTGTTTGGTTTGGTTTGGGTTTTTTTGGGGGAGTGATGTCTTTTTGTTGTTGGTTTGTTTTGGGTATTTTTTAGGCTAATGGAACAAGCACTCACGTGCTTTTTTACATCCACTCCCCATGCGTATGCGGCTTTGTAAATTTCGTCATCCGTTCCCACCGGTACAAACCACTTACACTTTTAAAAAGCTGAACAGATTTTAACGTGTGCGCAAGATGTTCTGCATGCGTTGTTAGTACACCCCGGGACATCGCTTTATAGTCTCGACCGAAGGACTTTGAGGGGAATGGAGTCGGCACTGATTAGTTAGGGGGGTCTTTTGTTTGTGTTTGTGCTGGGGTTGGAGTAGTTTTCCGCTCCTAGGATGGCGCTCCGAGGTTCACCAGATCTTTGCGAATGCGACTGTTTTGCCCACCACCAAGGTAGCCGCACTCCGACTTCAGGGATAACAATATCTTTGAATTGGTTCGTTGGGGTGGTAGGGTCATTCTTCTGAAGTCTTGTTTGTTTTGAGGGGATCTTATTTGTTTGCTGGTATTTGTTTTATATTTGTCTTGCTGGGGAGAACACGAAGAGGATGCCTACACAACGGATGCATGTCATTAATATTGTTATGGATATTATACTTGTTATACTTACGGTTGTGTCAGGGCGCTTTTGGGTGCCTTAACATTGTTATGTGTATATTATTTATATAGACTACTGATTTTTTAACCTTACCTCAGAGAGACAGAGAGGGGAGAGAGAGAGAAAGAGAGAGAGAGAAGAGAAGACAGAGAGATAGAGAATCCAAGCCGGAAAAAGAAAGTAAGAAACACACATGCATGCATGCATGCATACATACATACATACATAACACAACACACACACACACACATACAACATACATACATACATACATACATACATACATACATACATACATGCATACATACAGGCATTCAGGCATACAGGCATGCATACATACATGCGCACGCGCGCACACATACACACACACATATCTATAAATTTGTGTGTGTGTGTGTGTGCGCGCGCCCGTGTGTGCGCGCGCGAATGTTATCGGTGGATTGGTTTTGTTTGGGTTTTTTCCTCTCAAGCAGGAGAGAATATATCGCATGGATAAGTGTTAACCAAACAGGAAAGCATGGGAAAGTAACCCATGTGTGCATGTAATTTATTGACAATTATGTACCTCATGTATTCCAAATTGCAATGCAATTTTGTTGGTATTATTTGTAAATACCAGTATTGTAGGCCACTCTTAAAAGAAAAAGAAATACACCCAAAGGTACTTCGTGAACTGCTTCACACTTGATTTTATGAAGGGCATTATTTGTACAAGAGAGAAAGGGGGAGAGGTGGGAGAGGAGAGAGACAGGCAGAGTGAGAGAGAGAGGGAGACAGAGACAAGATAGGGCGTGTGACATCAGAGAGACTGACAGAGAGGGAGATAAGAGAGAGAGAGGCGGAAAGAGAAAGATCTATATTCAAATAGGTCTATATATGTATAACATACTTGCAAATATAGGCAGTGTGTGTGAGAGTATGTTTGTGTGTGCGTGTGTGTGCGTGCGAACGTGCGTGCGTTGTGTGTGTCTGTGTGTTTTTGTGTCTGTGTCTGTGCATGCATGCAATGCCCGTGCACGCGCGCGCACGCACACACACACACACACACACATTTGTCAGAGCATGTATGCATGCGTGCACGTACACGTGTGAACAAGCCATCATTTGCCATATTTAACATCTGGGGGTTTTGTTTCTCGTAGATTTTTGCTTTTTCTCTCTTCTTCTTCTTCTTCTAAAGGCCAAATGCAATGTACCGTGCTAAACCATGTGAGGGCTGTGGATGTGTTGGGGACTTTCTTTCTTCTGTTTTGTTTTGTTTGGTTGTTTTTGGGGGGTGTTTTTGTTTTGTTGGGGGGAAGTTGTTTTGTTGGGGGTTTTTTGTTTGGTTTTTGTTGTTGTTGTTGTTGTTAATTTTTTTTGTTTATTTGTTGTTGTTGTTGGCTTTGGGGGCGTTTTCGTTTGTTTTGTGTGCATCTGTGTTTGTTTGGTTTTGTTTTTTGTTGTGTGTGTTGTTGGGTTTTTTGGGAGGATGCCAAATATAATGTACAGTGCTAAACATCGTGGGCTTTTTTTTAACCTTCATTTTTTTTTTTGGGGGGGTGGGGGGGAATGGCAAAGGTGGGGGGTGGAGGGGTGAAATTTTGGGTTTATTTTTCAAATCTATTTTGTTCAAGTCAAGTCAAGTCAAGTCAAAAACACTTTAATCATCCCATGAAGGGCAATTCAGTAAGCTATCATAAGGCCCTATGCTAGTATGAATGACAATGCAGCCAAGTTTGGTTTGTTTATTTTTTTAATTTCTTCCATTCCTTTTGTTTTTAACAATGAGTTGTCTACCCATCATTTGTTTGCTTTGGTTTTTGTTAACCTTTTCAAGAATAGGTTTTGAGTCGTCTACTTCTTTGATTAATTGGGATGGGGAGGGGGGGGGATTTCTTGGGTGGGATGGGGGTGCTGCTGTATTTTGTCTCTCTCATGTGTGTGTGTGTGTGTGTGTGTGTGTATGTGTGTGTGAATGGGGAGAGAGAGAGAGAGAGAGAGAGAGTGTGTGTGTGTGTGTGTGTGTGTGTGTGTGTGTGTGTGTGTTGTGTGTGCGTGCGTGCGTGCGTGCGTGCGTGGTGGGGTGCGTGTGTGCGTGCTGCGTGCGTGCGTGCGTGCGTGCGTGTGTGTGTGTGTGTTCTTTATCTTTGTTAGGTTTTCTTTGTTTTTAATTGGGGGAGGGGGTTTGTTGTTGGGTTTTTTTGGGGGATGGATGGTATTATTTTTGTTTATTTCTTTATTATTGTTTTGTGGGGTTTTGTGTGTGTGTGAAAGTACATTGTGGGGGGGGGGGGGGTATTCCAAAGCAAATTTGTTTTCCCTTTACTTGAAAATGCATGTTTTTGTATTATAGATATTCCACAACTATGCAAATACATTGATGCTATGCAAATACATTGACGCAAAAGGAAAAAAAATGTTACCTAGCTAATCACGCCAATATTTATGATTGTATTTAAGGTTTATTCAAATCATTGTGACAAAAAAAGTTTTTAAAAAAACTAAATGAATGAAAATAAACAAAAATAACTAAGCACAATGTCTTTCAGCTTGTTGACTATTCTGTCTGTGTGTGCACGTGCGCGTGTGTTCCGGTATACTTATGTGTGGCTATCCTTCAAACAAGCCTCTCTGATAGAGATGTTTCTTGACTGTAAATAATTCACTCACTCACCTGTCCCATTGCTAAAGTCACACACTGACGATATGATTAAATACAATGCATTCCACGATGTGGTACTGGTAGTCACGCCATGTTGACATTTTCTACTGTGTATATGAAATATTTCTGGATTGTTTGTTTTGTCCACAACCCACTGTCCCCCACGTGAAAGGGTTTAAACCCTTCCACGTTAAATCATTTCGCATTCGCAGCTGCATTCTTCCCCTTCACCATGTGAAAGTACCGTGGTCAGGTACACGATTAATCTTGAAGATATTCATCCGTAAAACAAGTCTTAAAACCATAATATGGATTCCATCTTATGATGTGTAGCTGGGTAGTCATGATTATGTTCTTTAATATCAAAAAATCATTGGTATCTGTTCTGAGCCTAATCCCCGTCCCACTGTCTCCTTGTGAATGGTAATGGGCATTAAAGCTTAACATAATAATTTTTCTCTCTCTCTCTCTTCTCTCTCTCTCTCTCTCTCTCTCTCTCTCTCTCTCTCTGACGCTTTAGCGAATATATAAATACATTTAGACAGTCAGTACGCACGCTGAGAGTCAATGAGAGACAGACAGACAACGAAAGGAGAAAAGGGGAGGGGTGGGGGATGGGGGAATCCCACTGAATACAACAAAGAACGACCACCCAGTCTCCCTGACACGTGTGTGTGTGTGTGTGTGTGTGTGTGTGTGTGTGTGTGTGTGTGTGTGTGTGTGTGTGTGTGTTGCGAGAGGGGTGGGGGATCGGCATTTTCTCCCCCTCCTTCCCATTCCCGCGAAAGCGAACACACCTTTAGCGGAATGTCAGTCAGTGCTCTCCTATGCTACCTTAGACACTGTTTACACTGCTTTGTTAAACACACACACACACACACACACACACACACACACACACACACACACACACACACACACACATTCACACACACGCACACACACACTGAGGGAGGGAGGGGGAGGGAGAGAGAGAGAGAGAGAGAGAGAGAGAGAGAGAGAGAGAGAGAGAGAGAGAATGACAATGACAATGACAAATTCTTTTATTTCGAGGATAATGAATAAGCACCCGTGTGCTTTTTTACATCCAGTCCCCGCCCTTAAGGATATATATGATAATAAAATAAAATAAAGCCTATAGCAATACACTTACACAGTGTACGGGGGAAAATCTACACAAAAATCCCCACAAAAATCACTGAAGAGAAGAGAGAAGAGAGAGAGAGAGAGAGAGAGAGAGAGAGAGAGAGAGAGAGAGAGAGAAGACAGACAGACAGACAGACAGACAGACAGACAGAGAACGAACGAACGAACGAACGAACGAACAACCGATTTTTAAAGAAGGTAATGGAGTAAGCATAACATGCCTTTTAAACTTCCAACTCTCATAGAGACATGAGAATGAGAGAGACTCACGGACAGACAGACATGTAAAGACAAAGACAGAGAAATGAAGACAATAAAATGATTTGATAGCCATTGGGCAAAAACTGTGCGACTATTTTGTGTGTGTGTGCGTTTGTGTGTGTGCGTGCGTGTGTGTGTG
The DNA here is from genome assembly GCA_028751875.1 of Rapana venosa. Taxonomy (NCBI): domain Eukaryota; kingdom Metazoa; phylum Mollusca; class Gastropoda; order Neogastropoda; family Muricidae; genus Rapana; species Rapana venosa. The sequence goes on from CM054156.1 coordinate 6,643,421, forward strand.
TGTGTGTGTGTGTGTGTGTGTGTGTGTGCGTGCGCGCGCGCGCGCGCGCGTGCACATTTGGACTTGTTACAACTATTAATTAATTGTTACTGGTTGCATGACTGTGTAAGAATGAGTTGAGTGCAAGCGCTTTGATTTGTCTCTGCAAGATATAGCGCTATATAAATTCCATTTATTATTATTATTTCACCGATCTGCAAGGACAGTCCTGTACTACTCATCATCAAACTTTCAACAGCCTTTCACACATTAATTAACTGGGGGAAAATCTTCCATTCTAACGCGGACTCCTCCTCGTTCTGTGGGTCTGAAACTGCTAAACGTACGAACTGTCACAAAAATCAAGACTATTTTGCAAACCGTTTCGTCAATGGCAGAATTCACATAGCGCTTAACTTTGGTTAGATAACTGGCTATGACAGTTTGCCAATAAGAAGGGGGAGGGAGAAGACGAGGAAGAGGCAGACGACTAGGAAGAAGTGGAGCAGGAAGAAGAAAAAGAAGAGGACAAGGAAGAGAAGAAAAAAGAAAAGAAAAGAAAAAAAACAAATTTTAGGAGAAAAAAAGAGGAAGAGAAGAAAATAAGGAAGAGGATGAACAGCAGAGATAGGACGAGGTAAAAAAAAAAAAAAAAAACACCCAAAAAACCAGCAACAACAACTACTAGAACATCAAACCTAAGGAGAGAAACAAGAATCGAAAGACAAAAAAGGAAAAGAAAACTGAACGCAAGAAAGAGAAGAGAGAAAGAAGAAAAAGGATTGGGAGCAGCAGTATGCAGTATCAGCAGAAGGTGGAGAAGGAGAAAAAGAAGAAGAAGAAGAGAAGGAGGATGAGGAGGAGAAGAAAAACAACAATAACAAACGGGGAGGTGGCGAGAAAAAGAAGAAAGAGAATGAGAAAAAAGAAGAAGAAAATGAGGAGGAGGAGGAGAAGAAGAACAACAACAACAATTACAAGAGAAAGTGGAGGAGGAGGAGAAGAAGCAGAACAAAAACATCAACAATAACAAGAACAACAAAACAAGGAGATGATAAGAAATCCTTCCCCTCTAACTTCTCCATTTCCAACCATACTTATAATTATTATAGCAGGTTTAGACAATAAAACGACAGTCACATTCGATACCATTTCAGTAGGTAAGTAAGCAAATGAATGAAGTGATTCAGTGAATAAACGTGCAAGCAAGCGCGCACACATACTTATGTTATAGCAGGTTTAGACAATAAAACGACAGTCACATTCGATACCATTGCAGTAGGTAAGTAAGCAAATGAATGAAGTGATTCAGTGAATAAACGTGCAAGCAAGCGCGCACACATACTTATATTATAGCAGGTTTAGACAATAAAACGACAGTCACATTCGATACCAATTCAGTAGGTAAGTAAGCAAATGAATGAAGTGATTCAGTGAGTGAACGTGCAAGCAAGCGCACACACAGAGACACCAACAACAACAAAAAGGTAGGGGGGTAGTTGCGGCAGAGAAAGAGTGACTGGTAGAGAGAAAGAGAGGCGTGGGCAGTACAGAGAGAGAGAGGGAGGGGGCAGTAGAGAGAGAGGGGGAGAGAGAGAACATAACTACTTGACAGCTACACATGCTTCAAGAAGAAACGAACCGAACACGACACCGAGAAGTTTGACATGAAAACTACAGCAAACATGCGATCAATTTTTGCCACAGTCGCAGAGACCGAGACAGACTAAAAAGAGTAACGAGAGAGACAGACAGACAGACAGACAAGACAGAGAAAGAGAGAGAGAGGGGGGAGAGAGGGGGGGGGAGGGAGGGAGGGAGAGAGAATGACACTGACAAAGAAAATGACACTAACAATAGCAAACATGTGTTCAGTTTTGCCACAGTTTGAAGAGGCAGAGACAGACCAAAGAGAGAGACAGACAGACAGAAAAAAAAATTTTAATAAAAAAGACAGAGACAGACAGACAAGACAGAAAGAGAGACAAACAGACAGACAGACAAAGAGAGAGACAGACAGTGACAGACGGACAGACAGAGAGGGGGAGGAGGGAGAGGAGAGTATTGTTGAAGACAGAAACAGAGTGACAGACGAACAGACAGACAGAGAGCAAGACATACATGCACGTATGAGAAAGCAACAAACAAACAAAACAGAAAAGAAAGGGATGACAACACAACTTAAAACTTGGCCATGTGAGACAAGGCCATTACAGACCAGGCCAAGCTATTATGAGAGCCCAAACTAGGACAGACCAGGCCAAGCCAACGAACAGTCAAACAAGATGACTTACCCTCACTGTCTGTCTCCATCTCTCTGCAAGGGCGTGTGGTCTTCTTGCAAGGCAGACCCAAACGCGGCTTCTCCTTTATCCAACCACAGAGTATTTTTTTCCTGAAGACGCTGTGCAGCTGCCTGCGCACTCTCACAGTCTGGAAGCTTTCGTCCACCTTGTGGTGTCCTGCACTGTTTTTATTCTTTTTGTAGGGTCTTAGAAATCCTGAATTTTGTTGACAGATAAAATACTTTTTGGGCCAACACTCTCAAACAGTCCCAATTTGGATGGATTTTTGGTATGGGTTGTTTTGGTTGTTGTTGTTGCTGTTGTTTTGGCTTTTTTGTTTAGGTTTGCTTCTGTTTATTTTCATATAATAACCGTGAATTTCATTTTTTTTATTCCATTCAGGGCAGCCTGATGCAGTTCAGACTTTTTCAAAACTGATGTAGCCTTTTTATGGACTGTCTCCACACAAGCGGTGTCTTCTGGGGGAGCGGGGGACTGATACTACCCCTCAGAATTCTGATTTGAGATTCTGGAATTCTTTCCCAACAGTTCTACTGCATCTCGTGATACTTATCCAAGTGTATCTGTCTTGGTTTACACTCTAATATACGGTTTAAGACACACCGACCATATCCCCAATAAACAAGCGCACCGAATCATCAGACAATGTGTATCCACACCAAGATCTGCTGACTTCACTCAAGACAAGAAAACACATTTAATATGGCCACACTACAAGATCCAATGGCAGTTCTGTGGGAAACAGTCGAAGAAGGAAATTGAAGAGTTATATAATTATGGTGATGGCTGGTTGATGGCCAGTCCCTAAATCGGATAGCTCCGCTGGGGTTATATTACAATCAAACCAACCAACTCCAAAGGGGTTGACTAAAACATCTGAACACTAGACTAACAACGTTATAGAATGGCAAGGGAAGCCATATGTCGGGACTCATGTTTTGGTACGTAACTGCCATAAACGGAAGAAGTTTTGGTGGTGGTGGTGGTGGCGGTTGTTGTTGTTGTTGTTTTGGGTTTGGGGGTGGTTGTTGTTTTGTGTTTGTTTTTTGCTGCCTAATCTTCCGTGACGTCCCCGTCCTGCTGGTCCCACGGCGCTCATCTCAATCTCCCCGCCACACCCACACCCAGATTCGTCATGTCTCAACCCCGGGGATAAACGGGTGAAGTTGGTTAACAGCTCTTCCCTGCAGTGCTCAAATCTGTCTCTACGAAGTTCAGGGTGAAGAAGAAGAGTCTGGCTTTCTTCTGACTGCATCACTGCCGACTTCAATCGAATTTGCCAGGGCTGAGTCGATGTCCTCTTCGCGTCTGTGATGGTCCATGTCATTTCTGCCGAACTGGTGTGTGTCGGGTTGCCCCTCTCGACTTTCTTCGAAACCTGCACTAACAAAGAAACAGGGAAGTATCAGTCCTGGGAAAAGAGAATGTGAGAAATTCGAGTGCATATGCGCTCATGCACGCACGCATGCATGGATGCACACACACACACGCACGCGCACGCACGCGTATACATGCACAGGCACGTCGCAAGCTCAAGCGGGCACACACACACACACATACCCACACACAGAGAAGCAAATGTGCCTACCATTAGGGTAGCCGCATCCCGACTACATTAATGTTCAATTCTGGCCCAGGCCAAAAAAAGCTGTGTCAGTTATTGGTGTCAGCTAATTGCCAAAGCCTACACTAATTCAACATGGGCCAGAAGCTGATTCACACCATCAAGGAACTCTACTCAAAGGCCACCAGTGCAGTACTCGTACAGGGCACGGTAGGGGAATGGTTCCGTACCTCAATTGGGGTCCGACAGGGATGTCTGCTGTCGCCGACACTGTTTAACATTTTCCTTGAACGCATTATGACTGACGCCTTGGAAGACCACACAGGCGCAGTCAGCATTGGAGGGCGAACAATCACCAACCTCAGGTTTGCCGATGACATTGACGGCCTGGCAGGAAATGAAGAGGAACTGGCCAACCTAGTGAAGCAACTGGACGAAATATCCTCACGATACGGCATGGAAATCAGCCCCGAGAAAACAAAGCTCATGTCAAACAGTGCCCAGCCAACCACCACCAAGATCACTCTCAGCGGAAAAGAATTGGAGACAGTTGACCATTTCAAGTACCTTGGAGCCATCATAAGTGAGGAAGGATCGAAGACCGAAATTCTAGCAAGAGCGGCACAAACAGCATCAGCAATGGCAAGACTGAAGACCATATGGAGAGACAGAAACATCCCTCTCGGGACCAAGGTAAAGTTACTAAACGCGCTAGTCATCTCAATCATGCTTTACGCATGTGAGGCATGGACACTGAACGCAGACCTACAAAGGAGGATCCAAGCAGTAGAAGTGAGATGCCTCAGAAGGCTCCTTGGCATCTCATACAAGGACCATGTCACCAACAATGAAGTCCGCAGAAAGATCACTCAACAAGTGCGGGACTATGAAGACCTACTGA
>CM054156.1:6653170-7008170 GCA_028751875.1 Rapana venosa
ACGTTTAGATCGTTTTGCCCATATCCCCTCATCCCCACCTTCTTCCACCCTTCCCCTCCACCAGAAAAAAGCAAATATTTTATATCACTGGCTTATTCCCGAAGTCGGAATGCGGCTACCTTCATGGTGGGTAAAAACGGTGGCATTCGCCAAATCTCACCATTCGTCAACCTCGGAGGTCTAGCCGAGGAACCCCCCAAAAAGTATATGTATAAATGATAAATGATGCTTTGCAGTTGATAAGTTGATAATTATACCGATTTAGTTGTTTCATGGGTTATTTCTTATATATATTTATTTTAAGTTTTGCAAATATATTGTTGTGTGTTTTCCACCTTAACACTGTCTCACTCATCCCACCTGGGAATCACTGTGAGATTGAAAGTACACGCTAAACGAGAAGTTTGTGTGAGTGACTCTTTTCAAGCACCTTGCCATACAGGCAGCCATACTCTGACTTCATATGATTTTTTTTCTCCTTTAATAAAAGACTGCCAGCTATTATGCGAACAGCTTGCGTGAGACAATCTCAACGTGATGTTCTCTAAACATAACAACATTTTAATACAGGCCTTAAACGCCTTAACCGTCCTGCCACCTTCCTTTGTTCGATCACCAAATTAACAATTTAAAGAGAGAGAGAGAGAGAGAGAGAGAGAGAGAGAGAGAGAGAGAGAGAGAGAGAGAGAGAGAGAGAGAGAGAGAGGAGAGAGAGAGACCTTCAAAAGCAATTGTTTTCATGGTAAAGAATTGTAACATAATTCATTTAAACTGATATTAGAAGGAGAATGCCTGATTCTCTCAGGAATTTAAAAATATTTTCTGTTGGAACATTGCTGAACAAGATCAACATGTCAGAAACTGTTATACGTTTTCACTATCTTCTCGCACGTGTGTGTGTGTGCGTGTGTGTGTGTGTGTGTGTGAAGGGAATAAAAATGTATGTTACACGTGTGTGTGTTTTCGGGCGCTATGCGAACGTGCGTGAGACAGGATTGAAAAGTATTGGTGTGTCTGTTATGAATATTCATTCATTCAGTCATTATTTCTACTACTATCATCATCATCATCATCATTATTTCTTGTTATCATCATTGCGGTGGTGTTGTTGCTGTCTTTATGGTAGCTCAAAAATACAGAGGGGGAGGGGGGGGGGGGGGGACTTGCTTTCAATTAATGGTGATAAGGCACTTAAAGCCCTTCACACACACACACACACACACGTCACACACACGCGCGCGCGCGCACAACGCGAGTAATAATGCGTTGTAACGATGAGCCTTCCTGGGAGGGCTGCCCAAATGTTCACAGTTTGCTTTTAAGTGTTTTGTTTATTTACTTGCTTGCTTGTTCGTTTTCTCTCTCTCTCTCTCTCTCTCTCTCTCTCTCTCTCTCTCTCTCTCTCTCTCTCTCTCTCTCTGAAAAAAAGTATGCGCATGCTTATTCTGTACCCTTGAAAAATAAAGATTCATTCATTCTCTCTCTCTCTCTCTCTCTCTCTCTCTCTCTCTCTCACGCTCGCTCTCTCTCTCTCTCACGCTCGCTCTCTCTTCTCTCTCTCTCTCTCTCTCTCTCTCTCTCTCTCTCTCTCTCTCTCTCTCTCCCCCATCCATCCTCTCCCTCCCTCTCTCTTTTCTGGGTGTCTCTTGGATGGTTTACATATTATGCTCTGTGTTTATGAATTTTTTTTTTTAATTTGTAAGTACTTTTTTTTTTGGTTGGAAAGCAGCCATTAGCGTGGGAACGTAGCCGTTTTAAAGCAAACACTGACCGGCTAAGCGAAACGGAGTGGATCCAAGCGAAACCAAGTACTGGCGGGCGAGTCCCGAGTTTTTATTTTGTCTATTTGTCAAGTAGAATGGTTCACATGCGTGCGAGCGCGATGCCTGTGTGCTCATGAATGCAGACGCGCATGTGTGCTGCGTATGAACAAGCGCTCTGTGTGTGTGTGTGTGTGTGGTGTGTGTGTGTGTGGTGGTGGTGTGTGTGCGTGTGTGCGTGTGTGTGTGTGTGTGCGCGCGCGCGCGCGCGCGCGCACGTGCTTTTTTTTTTCATTCGTAGCCAAGCCTGACACTAACACTCCAAACTGCAGATATTAAACTTAGTTTTAAACACTTTTCCCCCGAAATTGGAATGCGGCTGCCTAAATATGGGAGGGAGGGGGGAGGGGGGAACGGTCGCATACGTTTAAAAAAATCACCAGAACCTTGGAGCTTTAGCCGAAGACACAAAAACTTTAAATAATAATAAAACCTTTTTCTCGCCAAGAATTAATTGCCCTACATGCAAACATTAGAAATTTGATATTACGAAACAGACAGACAACAAACAGACAGACCAAGACATAGAAACAGACATAGACAGACACTGAAAGACAGAAACAGAAAATCAGTGTTTGATTCTCTTGTGCACGCTCGGAATTCACACACACACATACACACACACACACACACACACACACACACACACACACACACACACACACACACACACACAAATTGGGTAACACATGTTAGAAAGATTTTATGCACCCACGGATTTGGTTATGTTTGGACAATGCAGAATTGTGGTAATTCTTCATCCTTCATGAAAGAATTCCAAATACGAATACAAGATGTGTACCAACAAAAATGGCATGACTCTCTATCAGCATACCCTGACTACTTAGATTATCACCCGATTATTTGTAGAGCAAATTATGTATGTGAAGTAGAATCTTTAGAATACCGTAGAGGTATATGTTTACTGAGGTCAAACAGATTACCTTTAAATGGAATTTCACGTTATGGCACGTTATTACTGATCCATTCTGCTCTCAGTGTGATGGCCAACAAATTGAAGATGTTTGTGACTTTTTACTTGTATGCCCAAAATATGCTGTATTGCGAAGAAAATGTATTCCTCTGTATTATTACAGATTTCCATCGAATCTGAAAGTGCAGCTTCTTTGTATGAACACTAAACCTAGTTTGATGTTTAAAGTTGGATTATTTCTGACTAAATGTTTAGATATCAGAAGTAAGGATGTTCACCTTACATGAAAGTATATGATTAACTGTTGTTCCTATGGGCCATATGGCCTGCAAAAACTGAATTAAAATTATTGTTTATTGTTGTTACACACACACACACGTTTGTTTTCTGAAAACTCCCTCACCAGCATATTCAATAACTGGAAAATGGCATGTCATGTTGTGAAAGGTCTCTGGCACAGTCCTATCGGACATTAATTATACCTTTTACATACGTAGTGACTGTTGTTGTTGTTTTTATGTTTTATCATTCTCAATGTATTGCCAAATGTCTTTGTTATATGTATTTTTTCAAAGCATCCTTTTAAATACGACCCCACCCCCCATACCCTATCTTTTTTCCCTTGTCTTATGTCGCTGAGAGTGAACAGATGTAAAATCGAAGACAGCAACAACAAAAACAAAAGCAACAACACACACACACACACACACACACACACACACACACACACACACACACACACACACACACACACACTTCAGTGCCGACTCCACTCCCTTCAAAAGTCCTTCGAATGAGACTATAAACCGAGGTCTCTTGTGCGAAAGCACGCAGAACATCTTGCGCGCACGATAAAACCCGTTCCGCTTTTCGGAAAAGTAGGCCATTGTGTGCCGGTGGGAACGGATGACAAAATTAACAAAAGTGCATACACACGGGAACTCGATGTAAAAAGTCACATGAGTACTTATGCTACTCTCCTCGAAATAAAAGAATAAAAATAACTACACACACACACACACACACACACACACACATGCTCAAAACTGGGAGAGCGACAGTGGAGTGTTCGGTCAAAGGGAGATAATCCTCCACATTTCACGTGGGTTTTACTACGGTGCTGAACGAAACAACCGCAATAATAATAAGAAGAAGAAATCCCTAAACGGAATGAGAAAAACCCCAACCCAACCAAACAAACAACAGAAAAAGTGCACCATCTTCATCAAAATGTTCTGCGCATGTATGTTTGTCCGTCGTGTCCGACGATGACCTCCAAAACAGCAGAGGAGGCAGCTGCTGTTTTGGAAACTGGGCAGAAATTTGATTATAATGGAGATGCCTTGCCCATAGTACATCCCCACTCTCTCGGCCAAGTGGGCATAAGGACAGTCAGCGTGTTCTCCAAAGGCCAACCAGCCCCCAGGGCTGCAGCACATAAGGACTGTGCGAGTCAAACCTCCTAGTCAGTGAGTCATAGTCGATCACTAAAGACTAAGCTGTAAAATGGAATTCCATGAGTGGGAAAGCCATTGGTCATACAGCCTCTCAATTTGCTGTTGCCCCCAGCGTCAATGGCTTAATCAAGAACTGTGATAAAGCCCAGACACTGACGGCAGGAATCAAAGTTTTCTGCGCATGACACTCAAAATATGAAGACATCTAAATAATAAAAACCATAAGGAATTACATAAGCGTCGAATCTTTACAAAATGCGCATAGGCGCTCGATTTTATTCATACCACTTAAAAGGTCACGGCAGTTTTGACTGCAGTAAATTGGTTGCTTCCGGGGAGAGCGGAGAACGCGTCCGCCACTTCGGCTGCGCACCCTATCACCTTTTTGTTTTTTTCCTGCACTGTATTGTCCCTATCAGAGTGGCTTTTTCTAAGAATTTGCAGGACAACTCCTGTTGCCGTGGGTTTTTACGTGCGCTAAATAATTACGTAAACACATAGGTTTAAACGTTCCATCCGAAAGCTAGCGCCAACCACCACTCATGGCTTAATGGATGGGGCAAATTTACGTCCAAACGGGTACGAACCGCGCACACTTCAGAACCGAACTTTCTGCTTTTAGACAGCGCGTTACCTCTAGACACGATCCCGATTTGCCATCTCTACCACGATACAGGCCAAATGACCGTGTGTGTGTGTGTGTGTGTGTTGTGGGCCGTATGTACGTGAATGTGTGCTGTCATTTCGCATCAAGATATGTTCGTGTCTGATTCTGTCGAAAGTGCTCTGATTATCCCGAAAAATATCCATCTCATATCATGTGGAATTCGCTGGACAAGTTTGTCTCAACTTTAAACAAAATTCTTACTAGCCACAACATTACAGACACTTTGATATACTTACTTGATTCATCCAAAACTGTTGATTCCGTTTGTTTTATCCAAAAACTGCTCGGCTTTTCCGTAAGTTTTTCTCAACTTTAACAAAATTATTAAACTAGCCACATCACGAACAAACACTTAGATATTAGGGTTATACTTACTAGTTTCATCCAAAACTGTTTGATTCCATTCGTTTTATCCAAAATGCTTGACTTTCCTTTGATTTTTTAAATAAACACTGCACTTAAAATCCAAATGCACACAAATATTTGTCAAAAACACGAAAGAGATTATCCATTATCCATTGCACAACCAAGCAGACAACAAGCAGACGACAGTTTGGGTGGATTGTGGGCCGAGTTCACTAGGTCACAGGTCAAGATTCACGTGCGTCTACAGCACTCTAGTTCGTGGCTTTTATATTAAAAAAATAAACTGTAGACACCCACATTTTATTTTTGTGCAAAACATGCGCTTTGCTTTTGTCTTTTATGTCTTGTGAATAGACCTAGCAGCTGCGTAACATGATGATAACTTTTTTTTCCCCCTTTTTAGGCATAAAATGATAGGGTGCGTAAAGAGTAGTTCCCCTTTTTATATATTTTGTGAGGAAAACACGAGTTTTCAATGTGGTTATTTTCCTTTTGTTAGAGACTATCAAAAGCTTTGTTTAAAAAACTCAAGCAGAAGATATGTTTCCTTGGTGTGAAGGAAAGGATTGTATTAACGAAAAAGACATAAACAGATGCTGTCAAACTTAAATGTTGTCCATGAATCGGAAATTCCCGCTACGACCACAAACTCAGATGACAAAACTTTAAAATGCATGCACACAGGTGTCGTGTTGAGATAGCATCCGCGAAGTTGTTACAGCGGCTACTTAATAGTGGGGGGGGAAAACGGTCGCAAACGCAAAATCTTTCCATTGGTGAACCTCGAAGTTGTAGTCGGGGAACCAAATTAAAAAATAATAAATAAATAAATAATAATAATAATAATAATAATAATAATAACATAGGTGTAACCTCAGTTTATGGTCTCATCTGAAGCCAGAATATTTTTGGGGGTGGAGTCACCTCCAATATGACCCCAGATGAGAAGGGGGGAAAAAGTCACTTTGAACTTGTGGACAGGCAGCTCAGCGAAGATCGGAACCAAAGCCCTTCGATATTTATTCTTTATTTTATTTCGAGGATGATGGGATAAGCACTCATGTGCTTTTTGTATCCAGTCCCCGTGTGTAAGCAGTTTTGTAAATTTTGTCATCCATACCCACCGGCACACAACGGCCTACTCTTCCGAAAAGCGGAACGGGTTTAAACGTGTGCGCAAGATGTTTTGCCTGCGTTCGCACAAGGGACCTCGTAGTTATTGTCAGACCACTAGATCAATGTTCTAATCCTTGGTCACCACACACACACACACACACACACACACACCACCACCACCACCAACAACCAACACACAACAACAACTTCTCAACTACAGGCACATTCATTGTGCGCCAGCTCAAGCAGCCAACCGTTCCAGGTGTACAGCAAAATGTAAGGGGCACTACTCAGACGCACATTGAACGTACCATATGAATCACACATAGCATAGCATATCCTTACATAAATCATACACACGCTTGCACGCGTACTCACCAACCATACACATGTGCGTATTCCCTTTCCCCTAACTCCATCCCCCCACACCTTATGGCACTACAAAATCCCGTTGCCACAACTATGTAAATTTACAACTTACACTTGGGGACTGGTTGACTGGGAGGGAGCTGATATTAAAGAGTTTTGTCCCTTATATAAATCTAAATCTAATATAAAATGTATAAAAAGATTTGTTAAACGTACATATAAGACAATAATTAATATAGAATATTATTGAAAAGTATAATTTGTATTAAAACTAAATATGTTTCATGAATAAATTTATCTTAATAAAAATTTGCCTTATATATTTTTTTATTTGATAATAATAAAAGCACGTTACTGTTTACTAAATAAGTTTATAATTCCTTTTACAACGCGTGTGCGGTCTCAAAATTCAAGGAGTTTCAAGGAGTCCCTTATAGACTTCTCTGTTTTTGAAATCGCTACGGCGATGATTTTCTACTAAAAACAAATGTTATTCACCACATCACCCCATAATAGGGTAATTCTAGAAAAGATGCGGTTAGGCCTATTCCATGCATGTGATGTGTGACGAAGAGTACCCTAGGTGGATGGATGAGGTGTTGATAGGCCTAGTCCTAACAGTTTTTAAGCCTATTGTACTCTATATTACATTGTATGAAACGTTAGGCCTATTCCATGCATGTGATGTGTGACGAAGAGTATGGATGAGGTGTTGAGAGGCCTAGTCTTAACAGTTTTTAAGCCTATGTACTATATTGCATTGTATGAAACCTAGGCCTATTCATATGTGACGTGGCGAAGAGTACTGTGGATGATAGTGTGATAGCCTATCTAAACAGTTTATAAGCCTATTGTACTCTATATTGCATTGTATGAAACGTTTTCTTTATTTTCTCTGCATAAGTATGTAATTTTTTCTCCAGGATTTTGCCATGGACAACTTTTCTTTATGGCCTGGGTTCTTTTACGTGCATTATATGAGTTTTGCACATGGGACCTCATCAAAAAGACTAGGCCTAGCTCTATATCTTGTTCTCACAACAAGAGGCATAACTAGCAACCATGCAGATCGAAATATGCACGTTACAGATCCCGCAATTCATGACAGCATTTTGATGAGTTACAGGAACATATCCACCTCTACAATAAAATGAGTTGCTCTGGTGAGAATGTGCACAGACGTGCCCGCGACGCCGAAGGCACCAGCAATGAAGAAGAAAGAAGAAAGATGCCAGCCGACAGACCTCCTGAAAATGTCCTGCACAGAAGACTAGGCAACTACACACTGCACCTAGTAAGGAGAGAGAGAGAAATCTTACAAGTATCAATTGTAACATACATCACAGAAACATGTCGGAAATTACTTAGTTCCATTTTGAGGGGTTACAAAAGCTATGAGTAGGGGGAGATAACCATGCGACTACAAACCGAGGTCCCGTGTGCGAATGCACGCAGAACATCTTGCGCACAGCGTTAAATCCTGTTCCGCTTTTCGTAAAAGTAGGCCATTGTGTGCAGGTGGGAAGAGATGCCAATTTACAAAACCGCATACACACGGGGACTGGATGTAAAAAAAAAAGCACATGTGCTTATTTCATTATCTTCCATATAAGAATTGAATTAAATAAATAAATCCTCTCTCCTGTTCTCTAGCTATTTGCACAAGCCATGGTAAAATCGAGGCATGGTAAAATCACAGTTATACTGTGAGTTGTGGCCAAGTCGATTCCAACAGCACACACTTCAAGATGTAACTGTTTCAAAATGCATACTATCAATGTCTGTGGCATCCATACCACCCGCCATATCTGTCTTGTCTAATTTGCTGTCTGACCTTATGAGCGAAAACTCCCAAGGCAACCGAGAAGGCAGAATATAATATAGACAAAAAAGAGGTAACAGGAAGAAAAAGAACAAGGCAGGAACAAAGAGAGGGATAGAAAAGAGGGGATTTCTAGCACAGACTGTACAGAAGATGGGGATACTATTTGTACTGAGAGACCCCCACCCCCCCCCCCCCCCCCCCCCCCCACCCCCGGCAAGGTCCTTCTGTCTTACTGAGGAAAGTGTAACTCTGCAGGAGGTCTGCCCGCTGGCCTCAGCTGACACATTCCCACTTCAGGGTGGTAGTAGCTCATAGACAGGTTCATAAGAAAAAGTGTTCAGATTTCCTTAGGAAAAAAGGCAGAAGAGTGGGCTGGGTAGGTAGAAAATAGGCAAGAGACGGAGGGGATAGAGAGAGGGAAAAGAAAAGGCAGAAAGAAAGGGATTGATAGAAAAGCGGACACTTCTAGCACAGAATTTCCATAAAGTGAGGATGCTGTTTATACATGTACTTAAAAGAGCCCCTGCCATCCCCACGGGGGTATTAGCTGTGTGATTCGTATCAAATATAGGTTTTCATATTTCCTATTGAGGGACAGGTGTGCACGATGGTATCACAGCTAACTCTGTGCGCGCGCGTGTGTGTGTATGCATATGTGTGTGCATGCGCGTTTGTCTATGCGCATTCTCGATGCCTCAGTTCTGTACCCGAGCGTGTGCCAGTTTGTGAATTGTAGACAACTAATGATCTGGTAATCGAAATGTCGCTATTCCAGACCGATTTATATGCATGTAGGCCTATTATTTCTGTACTTGTGATAGCTGTAATCTATTCCCTTTTTTTGTCATCCATCGTAATTCTTCATTGTTTAATGGGTCGGGTTAGTTTTTACTTTTGTATTATTGGGGAGTTGGTTGGTTGGTTGGTTGGTTGGTTTGTCAGAATTGTTTCACTATGAGAGTGGCTTTATTTATTTATGTATTTATTTTACACAATTTTGACTAGAGGTGGATTGGTAGCCTGGAGGTAAAAACCCATTTAGAAAGCGAAAGGTTGCTAGTTCAGTCCCAATTTGAGCCCAAGCTTTTTCCCCTATCCACTAGACCTTGAGTGATGGTCTGAGTACTAGTATTTTTGGTTGAGACGATAAGCCGAGGCCCCATGTGCTACACACATTCATCCATGCATTGAAGAACCCATGGCAACAAGAAGGTTGTCCCTAGCAATTTTTTTAAAACCCCTTTCACATACACATGCGCTACAACCTCCACCACCAACATTACCACCACTAACCAAACAACACATTCTCTCCCCCCCCCCCCCTCCCCTACCTTCCCCCCACCCCACCTCCCACAAAAGAAACCCCTTAAAAATGAAGAAATCAAAAACGGAAAGTATATATATATATATATATAAATCTGAGGAAAATTTTATTCAAAACCAAAGCACCAATGAAAACACACATACACATGCACACACATATGCACGCACTCTCACACACATATGCATGCCTGCGCGCGCGCGCGCGCGCACACACACACACACACACACACACACACATTCCCTTACAATAAAAAGGTAAAGGTAAAGGAGTCCCATAACCTATAAGGTCGTAGGGGAGCGAGGCATCAGAGACCTCACTTCTCTAGGGCCAGCATATTGAGGGCGGCGCCTATCTCCTCTCCCTCGCTGCTTTACCTTCCCTGACCCTAAAGAGGGCAGGTACCCATTTACAGCTGGGTGAACTGGGGGAACTGTACTGAAGCCAAGGCGCGCAAACGGTCACCCATCCAACTGGTAACCACGCTCGACGCTGCTTAACTTGGCTGGGGGAAAGCGAGTGCTCCGACCACTGAGCTATCCCGTCCCCATCCCTTACAATACAGAGATCTAAAAACCTTGCTACCAAAGACAATGTACTGTCACAAACCTATTATCACCTATGCTATTATGATGTTTACTAGTTATATGAATTGCAAAGTTAGTGTTTAAGCCGTTGTTTCTTTCTCTTCACAATTCTTGTTTATGCTTTTAAATGTTTACAAGTTGGGTTTTTTAAAATTTTTCTTGCGGATGAATAGCTACTTCCACACCCACCTACACCCCCCCCCCCCCCACTCCACACACACACACACACACACACACACATCACACACACACTTCTTCCTTCTCTTGTTGAGTCTTTCACATTCTTCTGTGTCTTTCAAACATATATAAAATGGGTTTTTTTTAAATATTCAAACAAAATGAAAACCCATCAACAACAAAAAGAAAACAAAACATGTCAAAATGTTGTGGACGCAAGATTTTATCAACTGAAATAAGACAATGTCACAATTTTGCACTTATCCCAAATAGGTGGGGGGGGGGGGGGGGGGGGGGGGGGGGGGGGGGGGGGGGGGGGGGGGGGGGGGGGGGGGGGGGGGGGGGGGGGGGGGGGGGGGGGGGGGGGGGGGGGGGGGGGGGGGGGGGGGGGGGGGGGAGGGGAGGGTTGGAGGGGTTTATTGTAAATGTGTGTGTGGGGGGGAGGGGAGGGGGAGGGGGGTTTTGTTCGTGCACAGATACACGTTGTGTGCATACATGCAGACATGCATGCATATGTGCACGCACCCATATGTGTGTTATTAACTATGCACACACGTGCGCATGTGTGTGCATCCATGTGAGTGTGCACAAACATGTGTGTGAATGTGTGCATATGTCTATTGTGTGTGCGTGCATGCGTGGGTGCGTGCGTGCGTGTGTGTGTGTGTGTGTGTGTGTGTGTGTGTGTGTGTGTGTGTGTGTGTGTAGGTGTGTGTAGGAGTGCGCATGCTGAACACATGTGTGCATACATGCATGCAACTCTTTGTTTTATTTACTACTTCTCTCCTACACTAAACCACTTGTATGTGCGTGATTCTTTTAACATGCTTCGCATGTTATATGTATACATTCCTTCATTCCTTCCTTCATACACAAAATCTAATTTGTATGAGTTGATAAAAACCAAACCGGTGGAGGACGGATCAAATCAAAAAGCCAAAACTTTAAATCAAACTCTCCGAAGTCAGAATATGGCTACCTGAATGGCAGGTAAAAGCTTGTCACATACCCAAAATCTCACCTTCGGCAAACCTCGGAGCTCTAGCCAACCCCACTCCAAGAAGAAGAAGAAGAAGAAGAAGAAGAAGAAAGCCAACGTTCAAGCATGTCTGCACATCACAATTAGCTTTAAATTTTCCCCACCACCACCTCCCACCCCAAACACACACACCTCCTCCCCTTCCCCCCCCCCCCCCCCCCTCTCTCTCCTCTCTCTCTCTCTCCCTTTCCTTTGATATAAAGGTCGTTGGGGGAGGGGGGCAGAGGTAGGGTTGTTTTTGTTTTTGTTTTGTTGGTGGTGGTTGGTTTGTTTGGTGGGGTTGTTGTTGTTTTGTTGTGGGTTGTGTTTTTTTGGGAGGGGGTTGTTTGTTTATTTTGGAGGGGGCTGAAAGGGGGTGGGGAGGGGTTTGTCATCATGAAAACACCATTCTCAATTTCTAACTTCTGTGTTCTGTGATTCTCGTCACAAACACAAAGGACAATTCTCGTGTGAATTTCAAGCTGAAATCCTCCATACCCACAAACAAACAACAACAACAAACAACAACAACAAAAACCCCAAAAGCATCACAAGAGATTCTTCTTCATTCATGCCTGTACAATCATTCGTTCGCCTATGAGAATCACCTCTCCTGCAGATTTTGTGCCAAGAACGATTCTCTTGTAGTCGTGGGGTTTCAATACACACGCACTTAGTTCTCGGAGCATAAGGGGTTTACTGTCTTATACAAATGACTCAGACTGCCATATGAGGTCTTGAATTCGGGAATACAGATCCAGATTGAGATTTGAACCACACGCTTTGCAGTCTGGTGCCTCAACCTCTCAGCCCCAAAACTGTCCTTACTCCTCACGCAAAACAAGCATTAACCACGTCATAAACATCCTCAACATTGCACCAAAATTGTACGTTCTATGATGTCACTCAAACTTACTATTCCGTCTCAAATCACCTCAGGTTTACACAAAAATGTCACTCTTCAACATCACTCCCGGTCAATATCTGGTCACAAAACGACCTCAGAATTTTGCCCCCAAAAATTTCACGTTCCATGATGTTAGTCCAACTTTATATTCGGTCTCAAAACAGCCTCAGAACTGCACACAAATTCCACACTATCCAATATCACTCCGACTCAATATCTGGTCGCGAAGGACTTCAAAAGCATGCAAAAATTCCACACGCCTCAACATCACTCCAACTCCCATTTCCAGCCGCAAACCTCAAAAGTACGCAAAACTTTCACACTTCTCAATGTCACTCAGGCCCAGGCCAAAAGCTGTGTCAGTTATTGATGTCAGCTAATTGCCAAGGCCTACACTGACATGTTGTTATGTTCTAAAATGTTGGGTCGAGATTGCCTTCAGCCACGACAAGCTCTTAACATAACAACCTACACTCTTCTTTAAAGGAGAAAAAAATCCTCTGAAGTCAGAGTATGGCTGCCTATATGGCGAGGTACTTGAAAAACAGTCATACACGCAAACTTCTCATCCTGTGTGTACTTCCTATCTCACACGTAATTCCCAGGTGGGATGACGAGTAAGTCAAGAGTGCATGTTCTGGGTGACCCCCAAGGGCGTAAAACTGGGGAACACACAAAAAAAACAACGACGTCACTCTTGACTCAACACCCAGTTCGCAAACGACCTTTCAGATTTACAGTAAAAAAAAACAAAAAACCAACCTCCACACAACCTCAACCTCACTCCAACTCGATATCCGGCCGCCCCAGCTCAGCCAAGATGTCCGCGCACAAGCTTTCCACGGTTTCGCGGTTGAGCGCCCGCTGGGAGATCTGACTCCCTGGGAAGGCGTAGGCCTCTGGTAGCACGATGCAGCGCTGGAGGGTAGGGATGTCCGCGCAGAGCTCCAGCAGTTCCCTAAGCTCCGCCAGGGGAGGGGGGGTGAAGGACTGAACGGCCAGGACCTTCAGCAGCTGGCACTCCTTGCACGTGCGCACCACCTGCTGCATGGCGCCCAGGGAAAGGGAGGTGAAGGAGACGGAGAAGCAGATGACCTTGGCGGCCATCTTGTGCAGCAGCGCCACCACGAGGATGGCCATGGTCTGCAGGTTGTTGCGGCTGAGGTTCAGCTCGTGCAGCTCCGCCACTTTGGGCCACTGTTTGGAGGAGATTAGGGGAGGGGGAGAAAGGTGGGTTTTTTAGTATGAGGTATGGTGTGTTTGAATAGTGTGTGTGTTTGGGGGGAAGGGAGGATGTGTTGTGTATGTGTGTGTGTGTGTGTGTGCGGGGGGGGGGGGGGGGGGGGGGGGGGGGGGGGGGGGGGGGATTGGAGAGGATAGTATGGTGTGTGTTGTGGGTGGGTGGGGTTGGTGTGTGTGTGTGTGCGTGTGTGTGTGTGTTGTGTGTGTGTGTGTGCGTGCGTGCGTGCGTGCGTGCGTGCGTGCGTGCGTGCGTGCGTGCGTGCGTGCGTGCGTGCGTGCGTGCGTGCGTGCGTGCGTGCGTGCGTGCGTGCGTGCGTGCGTGCGTGTGTGTGTGGTGTGTGTTATTCTTTTATATCGAGGATAATGGAATAAGCACTTATGTGCTTTTTTAGCCCAGTGTGTATGCGGTTTTGTAAATTTTGTCATCTGTTCCCACCGGCTCACAATGGCCTACTCTTTCGAAAAGTGCAACAGGATTTAACGTGTGTGTGTGTGGGGGATGGGGGGGGGGGGGGAGAATGTGTGTGCTTTGTGTGTGTGTGTGAGGGGTGCTGTGTGTGTGGTGTGTGTGTGTGTGTGTGTGTGTGTGTGTGTGTGTGCTGTGCGCGCGCACGCACGCGTGTATGTGTGTGTGTGTGTGTGTGTGCTGTGCGCGCGCACGCACGCGTGTATGTGTGTGTGTGTGCGTGAATATGTGTGCTGTTTGTGTGTGTGTGTGTGTGTGTGCGGGGGGGGGGGGGGGGGGGGGGAGGAATCTTGTTGTCTAGTTTTGGGTAAGTTGTTTTTTTCAACTTTTTTGTACGTTTTGTATATACTTCCCCCCCTCCACCCCCCCCCCCCATCCCCCAACACACACCCCTCTCCCCTCCTCCCCCCCCCCCCACCTCACTCCCCACCCCCACCACCACCACCCAACCCTCCACCACCCACCCACACCCACCCACACACCTCACACCCCACCCACCCAAACCCTCCCTCACCTCCACCCACCCACCCACCCCCCACCCCCCCACCCACCCAACCCCACCCACCACCCCCCCCACCCCCTCCCCCCCCCCTCCTACCACCACCAACCCCAACAACCCCAACCACCCCACCACCCACCACCCTTACAAACCTGCAGCAGGGCCTGGATGTCCAGCTGGCTGAGGCGGCAGTCCCTCAGGCTGAGGTAGTCGATGCCCTGGCGCAGACGCAGCGGCAGCAGCAGCTGGTGCAGGCTGTCGCGCAGGTTGCAGGAGGCCAGGCTCAGCCTGCGGAGCTGCCTGAGGCCGTCCAGCGTGTGGGCCAGCTCCGCGAGGGCGTGGGGGTGCAGGTCCACGTGCACCGTGTTGGGCAGGGCCAGGGCCCGCAGCGCCGGCAGCAGCAGCAGCGTCTCCAGCAGGCTGCCCCAGCGGGGGAGGTCCTTGCAGATGTCCGGGTCCTCCACCTCCAGGTGCGAGATGTACTGGCGGCCACACAGTACAGTCAACAGGTGAAAGGTGCCCCTGAAGGCCCATGCAGCAGCACTCTTGGGGGATCAGTGACTAGGTTGGTTAGCCCAGAACAGGCAGGAGTGGAAGGAAGCGGTGCTTTGTTGCTGCCCTACACACCGCTGGGTGTAATGGCTGATGATGATGATGATGAAGGAGCGAGGCGTCAGAGACCTCGGCTTTCTCTAGGGGCCAGTATATTGAGGGCGGTGGCGCCCATCTCCTCTTCTCTCCCTCTCGCTGCTTTACCTTCCCTGACCCTAAAGTGGGCAGGTACCCATTTTGGGTGAACTGGGAGACTACTAAAGCCAAGGTGCGCAAATGGGCGCCCATCCAAGTGGTAACCCACGCTTGATGCTGCTTAACCTTGGCTGGGGGAGAGCGAATGCTCTGACTACTGAGCTATCCTGTCCCCAAGAGAAGGAGAGAGAGGGGGGTTAATGGTGTCTGGTTTTAGAAGGTGGGGTCCCGCGTGTGTTAGGTCAGAAGAGGTACCACTGAAAGCTTGATTGACCGATCATCTAATTGACCAACAGTATTTTTGGCCATGATGTTATTTTCCTCAGTTGGTCTCTTTTCCTCTCTGATTTCTACTCCCACTACTTGTTGTGTGTTTATTCTATGATCAAGTTTGTTTCCTTATGCCATTTTTCTTTTTACATTCACAAAGATTGTGGCCAGTGCAAATCTTTATTGGTTTACTTACACTTTGCAGCTCATGTTAATTTTCATTGCTGAAATGAGCACACGATAAGTTACAAGCCTGTAGCTGCTATGACTCCAAAATGCTGTTTGTTTTCAATGTTTGTTCCTCTTACAGAAAAAAACCCTAATAAACCAACCACTGAACACACACCAAAGTGCTGGGCCCCTCTGGCTGGTGGTCCTACATCGGCCATGATATTGCTAGACTCCCTGTGGACTTCTGACCTTGAGGATGTAACATGATGAGTCTCATTTTTTCAGTGTTTTGGGGTGGGTTTTTTTTAACAGGATGCATGCTGGGTATGTTCATGTATCTGGAACCTACCAAACGCTGCTGCTGCTGCTGCTGCTGCTGCTGCTGCTGATGATGATGATGATGGAGACAACAATGACGATGAGGACATAAAAGAAGTCTTGCAATAAAACCAACGAAGACGATGATGATGATGATGATGATGATGATGGTGGTAGTGGTGATGAAGAAGAAGATGAAGAAGAAGATGATGACGATGATGATGCTGTCTACAACAATGACATCAATGAATGGCAACAGAACCGAACTTACCCGAGGATTCAGGATTTTATGGATGACAGTCAGCGGTACGGACACGTCACTGATTGGCTCTGTCCACACACGCTGGCAGGCGAAGCGGAAGGGTGTTTCAAACTGGAGGGCTAGGCCAATGGGAACGTCGTCCAACGTCACCTTGCAGTCAAAGACGATTGTGATTGGCCCTGTCGCGAACAGACATCGACCAATCAGCTGTCCATGTTTGTGAAGGAGGGTTGAGGGAGGGCGGGAGAGAGGGAGGGGGAGGGAGGGAGGGAGGGAGGGAGAGAGAGAGAGAGAGAGAGAGGGGAGAGAGAGAGAGAGAGAGAGATTGTGTGTGTGTGTGTGTGTGTGTGTGTGTGTGTGTGTGTGCGTGCGTGCGTGCTTTCACACACACACACGCACACACACACACACACACACACACACACACACACACACACACAAGCAAAGAGAGACAAACAGAGACAAAAGCATTTATCCACGAAAGAAAGAGAGACAAAACGTGTAGTTATCTATGAGAAAGAACAGACAGAAAAAGAGAGGCAACTATCTTCAAGACAGACAGACAACACCCCCACCCTCCACCCCTTTCTCCCAAGGAGATGCCTGGGACCCTGTCAGTAGAAACGGTATCCCCACCGTTTGGAAATTCTGTTCCAGAAATTTCCCCCTTTCTACCACTCTTTGTTTCTGTCTTTTACCTTACCCTTCCTATCCTCTCTTATTACCTCTCTTCCTTATGTTCGGCCTTCCCAGTCCGTTCTCCTGCCCTTTTCTTCCAGCAAAGTTTATCTGAGAGGTATTTCCTCGCAATTTTCGCTTGAAGTTTCGAACGAGCTGCTCTGGAGTCAGGCTGAATCAAGTGAGGCCAGCGGGCAGACCTCCTGCAGGCTAACAAAGCGCAGAAGAAGACTAGGCACTATGTATCTCACCCAGTATAGCCAGGGAACACAGAAGAAGACGCTGAAAGAGGACGAAGAGAAAGGCGACGACAAACAGGATGGGAGTCTATAAACTTCTTTTTTTCTTCTTTTAATGCGAGTCTATAAACTTCTTTTTTTTCTTCTTCTAAGTTCCCTGGTTATGCTATATTTTTGACCCGGTCTGGATGGCAAAGTCTGCAACTCTGTCGTAGTAGTGACCCTGCCGGTTCCCCCCCAGAGTTTTTCATGGAGAATCCACACACACACACACACACACACACACACACAGAACATCTTGCACGCAGAACATCTTGCGCACACTTAAATCCTGTTCCGCTTTTCGAAAGAGTAGGCCATTGTGTGCCTGTGGGAACAGGTCACAAAATTTACAAAACCGCTTACACACGGGGACTGGATGTAAAAAAAACAAACACGAGTGCTTATTCCATTATCCTCGATATAAAAGAATAAAATTTTAAAAAATAATAAAATCACACACACACACACATACGCACGCGCACGCACACACACATACACACACGCACGCGCACGCGCACACACACACACACACACACACACACACACACACACACACGCACGCACACTCTCGGAAGGAGACAGACCTGTGTGTGGTCAATCAACTCACCTACAGAGTGACCGTGTCTGACGTGCAGATCAATGTTGGCGTAGATACAGGTGATCTTGTTCACGTAGCGCTGCACCTTGTCTTTACTCACACCTGCGTGCCAAAACACACACACACCACACACACACACACACACACACACACACACACACTCACACACGCACACACACACACACACACACACACACACACACACACACATACATACATACATACATACAGGGTGTGAGATAGCTCTTTCTGTATAAACAGCATCGCCATCTTCCAGAAGTTATATTCTAAAAATGTCCCCTTTTCTATCCCTCTCCTTATTTCTGCATAGCCGAGTGTTGCGCTCGTGATCTGACGGCCCGGGATCGAGCCACCATGGAGGCACCCGTTTTAGGGGATTTTACCCTGGAGTTAACATCAGTACTGACCCCACTCCCCTAAAAGTTCTGTGGATGAGATCATAAACTAAGGTTCCATGTTCAAACGCAAGCAGAACATCAAGCACACACGTTAAAAATCTGCCCCGCCTTTCGTGCCAGTAGGAAGAAATTACCGTTAAAAAAAAAAAATTTAAACGGCTTCCACACAGGTGTCGTCTTTAGACACCATCCCCGAAGTCAGAATACAGCTGCCTTCATGGTGAGCAAAACCAGTCGCATACGCAAAATCTCACCATTGGTGAACCTCAGAGCTCTAGCTGAGGAACAAAAAAAGAGCCCAACCAAATAAAAGCCCCAAAACATAGGACTACATACATGCACACTCTCACTCTCTCTCTCTCTCTCTCTCTCTCTCTCTCTCTCTCTCTCTCTCTCTCTCTCTCACTCACTCACTCACTCATACACACACACACACACACCACACACACACACACACACACACACACACACACACACAGAAACAGAGTCTGCAGCAAGACAGTGGCGTTACAGTGACTGACCCATATTGTGGCGGAGAAGGCTGTGGATGTAGCCAGGCTGTCTGTCTCCCGGCTTCATCCACAAGATGGGTAGCCTGGCTAACTCTCGACACAACTTGCGATCTGATTGCAGCAAAAATCACAACAATCGATCAATCAATCAATCATCCTTAGCACCATCCATGAAATTGGTAACCTGGGTTACACATGGTTATCACCATTATCACTGTAATCGTCATCATCATCATCATCAACATCATCCATTAGTAATCTGACTTATTCCAAGCACAATTGGAGCAAAGATCATAACAATCATTATCATCATCATCATTATTATCACCATCATTGTTACCACTGCTAACATTATTATCGTCCATAAAATCTGGCCTGCTCCCAACACAATATGCTGTCTGATCCTAACAGAAAATCAACGACAATCATTACCATCACTGTCCATAAGGTTGGTAACATGGCTATCTCCCACAAAACCTGAGATCTGGACATGGCAAAAATCAACAACAATCATCATAATCATCATCGCCGTTTTCATTACCGTCATCAGGAGCAGCAGCATCCTCGAAAACATTGGTCACATACCCCCCAACACACACGGTGATCTTATCATAACAAAAACCTTACATGGAATATCAATATCCTCATTATCATCATCAGGACTGTAGCAATAAGAATGATGATGATGATGATGAAGAGAAGAAGAAGAAGAAGAAGAAGAAGAAGAAGAAGAAGAAGAAGAAGAAGAAGAAGAAGAAGAAGAAGAAGAGAAGAAGAAGAAGAAGTTGATGATGATGATGATGACACACACATATATATGACCCTCCTTCCCTCCACACACATGCAACATCCCTTCTCCTCCCCCCCTCCCACCCCCACCCCACCACCACCAGCCCTCTCCCCAACAACACACACGACCTCCCACACTCCCCTACCTTGAACCCACACTATCCCCAATCCTTCCCCACTACTCCACCCTCTCCTCCTCCCCGATCCTTCCTCCCCATTCACTCCCACCTACCCTCACACACCCACCACCCCCCTAACACCCTCACCTTGTTTGAAGCCAGCAAAGTTGACGACCTTGAGGCGAGCGTGGGGCTTGAGGTTGAGGAGGCCCACCATGAAGGCGTCGCACAGCGACATGCCCCCGGGCTGCAGGGTGTCGAAGGGGGTGGTCAGCTGCTGGCACCGACCCAGGTCCTCTGGGGGCAGCACGCTCCGCACGTGCAACACGGCGCTGGGCCAGGTGGACACCAGATGGGACACCGTCTGAGGACATCCCACGGTCAGAACTGGAAGCATCTCTCCGGAAAAGTCGGAATGCTGCTACCTTAATAATTAACCCTTTCACTGCCACACAGAGCGTGATAGTGCAAGGCAGCAGACAATCGTACACACAAACTTCTCATCCTGTGTACACTTTCAGCCTTATAGTGTGGAGTGGGATAGCCTAGCGGTTAGAGTACTGCGCTCATTTTAGGGGATTTTACCTTGAAGTTACCATCAGTACTGACTCCACTCCCCCAAAAGTCTTTCAGATGAGACTATAAACCAAGGCCTCGTGTGCGAATGCATGCAGAATATCTTGGGCACATTATAAACCCATTCTGCCTTTCGGAGGAGTAGGTCATTTTGTGCTGGTAGGAATTGATGACAACATTAAAAAAAATTCATGCACAGAGGTGTCGTGTTTAGACAGAATCCCCCAAGTCGGAATGCGGCTAACTTAATGGTGGGTAAAAACAGCCGCATACACACAATTTGTGCGCAAGATGTTCTGCATGTGTTCACATACAGCCTTGATTTAAAGTCTCATCCGAAGGACTTTTAGGCGAGTAGGGTCAGTGCTGATGTTAACTCAGGGTAAAATTCCCTAAAACTGGTACCTCCACAGTGGCTCAATCCCTGGCTGTCAAATCACGAATACAACGCTCTAACCACTAGGCTCCCTTGCCCCCTGCCCCCTCCCCAAATAATGACACTAAGCATATGCTTTATGTTTACAAACAGAGCCTCTATTTATGGTCTCACCCAAAAGACTTTGAAGGAGAACAGAGTTAAGCTAATGTTAATCTTAAGGAAGTGGGTGTGGTTTGGAAATCATCTTTAAAAAAAACACACACCAAAAATCCCATAATGACACCTACCTGTAGCGATCGTTGGAAAATGGCTTCAGTGAGGAGCGCAGGGTAAAGATCTGAGGGCACCTCATACCCCATCAGTTTTCGGATTCGACATGGTTTCACCACCACATGCTGCATGCTGAGCTCCTTCAGCCCTCTGCCAAGACATAAATTAACAGATGAATAATGCAGGGCCTTTCTGGGGGGGTGGTCTTATGGTGACCTAATACTTATAAGCTCCCTGTGGACTTCTGCCCCAAAGGATACAACACATGGAACCTAGAAATGGTTGGGGCAGATTGGAATGAGCGGCGTAGGAACAGGACAAGACAAGAACACCACAGAAGATAAGGTAGCAGAAAATACATCAATAAAAGAAATGAATAAATGCTAAGTATGTTAATGTCATCTATACCACCAGTCAAAGCTGGCCTACTCTTCTACAAAAGGCAGACCGGTTTTTCTCCTATGCACATGATGTTATGCTAGCGTTCACACACAGGATTCCAGTTTACAGTCTCATCCAAAAGAATGGAACCAAAACCAATATTTTTTTTCAAAGACAGATGTACTGGGCGCCTACAGCAGATAACCATTATACAGTTTCAAGTGATGGTGCTCTAATCCCTTACAACAAATATTTCTACCAGGACTTTGAACCTGCAGGCTCAATTACCAACAGTACCCAGGTCAGGCATTAGAAGCGCTATCCCCAACCACGCAAAAGAGTCAAGACTCAAAATTTAATTTCCTTCACCCCCTTTACCGTATGGAGGATATTTTAAACAATTCAACAGGAGAATAAACCTAACAGCAATACACCCAAAAATATCAATACTAACAGGAACTGAAAAGCAAGAGTTCATCGCAAAATGATAAACAATATCAAAGGCTCAAGACATTTTTTTTTAAAGTATGTCGATTTCTTTAAAAGACACAATCCACACTTGTGAAAGACAAATTAAATTTCAAGAAACACCTGCACATTTCATGAATTTGGAGTGAAACAGGAGAGCTTTTTGCGATTTACATGTCATCAACCTACAAAAAAAAATATTTCTGGGCATGGATTGAAGAAAATGCTGAGAAATTTTCTTCTTTTTTTTTTTTTAGTGGAGACATTCCATGAACACACACACACAGGTCCCTCACACACCTATTTTTCTTCTCTTTGCATGGTGGATCGGTGGTCTAGAGGTAACGCGCCTGTCTAGAAAGCGAAAAGTCCAGGTCGGAAGTGGGCGGTGGTTCAAATCCCGTTTGGACCCGAACATTTTCCCCCATCCACTAGACCTTGAGTGGTGGTCTGGGCGCTAGTCTTTCGGATGAGACGATAAACCGAGGTCCCGTGTGTTACACAAAAATTATTTAGCGCACGTAAAAAAACCCACGGCAACAAGAGGTCCCTGGCAAAATTCTGTAGAAAAAAGCCACTCTGATAGGGAAACAAATGCAGTTGTAGACAGAAAAAAAAAGAAAAAAAAAAGGGTGGCGCTGCTCTGTGGCGACGCGCTCTCCCCGGGGAGAGCAGCCCGAATTTCACCAGAGAAATCTGACGTGACTTAAAGTGATATAAATAAATGCATGTGCCCCCCTTTTTACAAACTTTTGATTTTAAATCATTGTGTGTCTTATTTCTGGGGTCTAAGCAAACCTGAGAGATGTGTAAGTCGAGAATTTCAAATCTTATGTTCGATACCCTGTCAGTCACGTCATGCACATCTCCCCACAGACCTGAGGTTTAAAACTACGGTCAAAGGGAAATAACTACTTATTGTAACTTCTCGCGCAATGATTATTTCCCTGTAGTATCGTTTTCTTGAGGATTTTTTCTTTAATTCGATTGTGGTCTCTCTGGCTATGTTGGTGCTATTCTACTGGCTGCAAGCATTTTTTTTTAGATCTTCCATATATTTGCAAGATCCAGCGCCTCCCCCTTTCTCTGCTAAGTATTGTTAGCATTTGGTTACACTTAGAAAGTATGCATCCAATTTTCCTTGAGATCTAAAGATATATAATGAG
Organism: Rapana venosa; assembly: GCA_028751875.1. Classification (NCBI taxonomy): domain Eukaryota; kingdom Metazoa; phylum Mollusca; class Gastropoda; order Neogastropoda; family Muricidae; genus Rapana; species Rapana venosa. Next base: position 6,676,346 of record CM054156.1, read on the forward strand.
TGGGAGCACAAGAATCTCCAATCTCTTCGAAAAATCACATACCTTTCTTCCTTAGCCCTTTCATTGGCCATTCAAGCCAGCGATCAGGACACGTGTAGATAAATCTACATATTTACATAATCTTACATAAATTCCAAGGCCTACATGAACAAATATATCAAAGATGGCAGCTACGAGCAGACGATTGTAAACAAATCAGGCACGTGACCTATTTTTCGCGGGTAACTTATTACCGGAATATACGTGCACAAAAGGGTTCCTCAACAAAAAGAAGAGTAAGGTTTTAAATCTTCCTTCTGCGTTAAACTGTACTACACTGATAAACTATACTGTACTGTTCTATACAGTACAGTACTGTACAGAACAGTACAGTATAGTTTATCAGTTGTCACGCTTTTGCATTTTGTTACAATATGCTTTTGGTTAAATTATGTTGCACTGACCTATCATTAGTTTCACTGCAATATGGCATGATAACAATTAATACAGTACAACAAAACAGAACGATATTTTTTTTTAATTTAACATAATAAACAATACTCAAAATTTTATCCTTCTTTGCATACATTCATTGCTTTTAGAAATGACAATAATGTCAACAATGGCACCTTTTCCGTCCCTCCACATACACTCACGCGATTGCACGCCTGCTTCTACGTTTGCTTACATTTGTTTAATGTCAAGCCATCCATCAGAACCAAAAGAGCACCACCAAAAACAACATAAAGCAAACAAAGAAACAAGGGAAACAACAACAAAATAGAAAAAGAGGAAAACACACTAACAGTTAGTCCTACCTTGGTGAGCATAGCGGTTCTCCGTCAAAATCGCGTTGAAAAGCCAAATGCCCATCAGCACTCCGATCCAGATGATAGACAAAATGGGCCTCTGTCAGCCATAGTGGATGTTGCGCCAGGGCTTCGTTTTCGTTGAAATTCTGACGTTCGTAGTCAACGTCATCCATGACGTCTGTTAGAGACATTCTGCTTCCGTTTTTCTGACCTCACCTATGAGAGGGAACACACACCACACACACACACACACATAAAAGGTCAAGAAATGTGGGGTGCATCTAACCTGACTTCACCCAAAGTTGAATATGTTGAAAAAAATGTTTATCTATTCTTTTTGATTATCTTTGTGAACATTTTTATTCACGTTCATCATGTTTTACATTATTATCTATTATGATAGTACCAGGATTTTTTTTCATATAGAAAAAAATAAAGAAAAGACAAAAATAACAAACCCAAAGGAGAAAGAGAAGTAGGGGGTTAAGGGATAGGGCTGGAGGAAAGAGAAAGAAGATGAGACAGACTGAACGTGTGGTGATGTGATAATAATGCACCAATCCAATCCTGTTTATAGCCCTGCCGATCAATCCAATCCAATCCAATCCTGTTGTTTATAGCCCAGCCGACCACAGAGGCCATATCAGGGCTGTCACATGTAGGCTACTTCATCAAGTTACCATAGTCGGGATAGTTTTTGTTGTTTGATTTTTTAATTTTTTAAGCTTGCTTTCCGGGGTCTATATATTATCCCGGCTAAAAGCTTTGTCCCTTATTGATGTAAGCAAAGCCAAGGCCAACATTAACAGAGTGTTATTTTTTTAATGTTATGTGGAGGGAAGGGGTCTTGATTCGTGACGAGTTCTTAGCAAAATAACCGGTATTCTATATAAAAGAAGAAGAAAACACTCTGAAGTTGGAGTATGGTTGTCATATGGAGAGAGACAGAGACAGACAGACAGACAGGCAGGCAGGCAGAAACATACAGACACACAGACAGAGAAAAGCAAAGAGACAGAGGGACAGGCAGACAGACAGAACAAACACTACTACAAAGAGACAGATAGACAGACAGAGCGAGAGAGACAAACAGATAGACAGACACAATGAGACAGAGACAGACAGAATAAACATTATTTCCCATAATGTTTTCTTATCATTTACACACCCTGCAACGACCTATACTATACCTAACTAACTGCACGTGTGTCAAAAAGTGAATATACGCAGTTAAGTCCCTCACACACACACACACACACACACACGACAGCCTGGGTTATACTGTGCTACTACTACACGTGCGCGCGTGCACTTCTTTGTCTGCCGTACACAGGGTACAGTGCCAAAAAAAAAACCCAAACAAAAAAGCAACTGACTATATACTCAGCAGCCGTTCAACCACCGAACCCGTCTTGCATCGTTCACAGTCACTATAACTTTCATCTATAATTAATATGCATGCTTCTCTATCTGTGCACTTTCCTTTATAATTTGCATCGTTCTCTGTCTATAATTATGTGTACGTATAAATTTAATAGCTGTTAATCCTAATATTTGTGGACGGTTGCACGCGTGTGATTGATTTGAATGCAAGCCCTTCGATTTGTTTACTTTACAAGATTCAGCGCTATACAAATTCCATACTATTATTTGCAATGTTCTCTGTCTATATGCACTTTCATCTCTAATTTGCATCGACATCTTTGTCTAAATACTTAAGTCTACAATTTAGGTCAATATCGTTCTCTGTCTATGTAGTCTACTTTCCTCTTTCACTTGCGACCTGGAACTGTTTGTATCAGGTGTTTATTGATAAACACACACACTCTCTCTCTCTCTCCCTCCCTCATATCAAAATAACGTTGTTTATGTTTGCTTGAAATTATCAGGTGTGATTACTAATGATAGTCCCTTCTCAGGGCAAGAGCCCCATTTAAGAAGAAAAAAAAGTATGTCAATACTTATCTGTAACCCTTGGGAGTAAAGATTATCAATCAATCAATCAATCTCTCTTTTTCCCAAATGAGGGGAAAACCTATACCACCATTCCTTTTTTCCCAGTCACTTCAGTACCTCGGAGAAAGAAAACAAACAGGAAGAAAGCAAGAAAGCTTGAGAGAGAGCGCGAGAGAGAGTGTGCATGCACGCGAGTGTGTGTATGTGCACGCGCGCTTACTCCCTAAGTAAAGTGGCGTCAAAAATGATGTCAACTCCAAAAGGGACACCAGATGACCCAATGTTAACTCCATAAAGTACCCGCACCCCCCCCCCCCCCCCAAACAAAAAAACAACAACAACAAAAAACAAAACCAACAACAATAACAAACAACAACAAAAACAACCCCCAAACCCTCTCTAAAGCAGATGACACAGTCGCAGCTCGAACCCACGACTTTAAACTGCGACTACAACTTTCTAACCACTAAACTATTCTGCTCCCCCACCCATCCACCCCACCCACCACCCCCCATCCTCACTCCCTCACTCATACCTACCGCTTTTTCCTTTCCTCCTCAATGTTTTCTTTTCTGTCTCCCCCCCCCCCCCCCCCCCCCCCACTCCACACACACACACACACACACATGTGCGCACGACTCACACACTAGTAACTCTCACTCACTCACACACTCGTTCGCTCGCTCGCTCGCACGCAAGCACGCACACACACACACACACACACACACGCGCACACACACACACACACACACACACACACGGGCTTCCTGGCACTGTGTCATAAAAGATAGCCTTTGCCAGAGGGTTGTTGATGCGTTGGCGATGTGACTTTGCTGGTGTGTGTGTGTGTGTGTGTGTGTGAGTTTGTGCGTGCGTGTGTGTGAGTGTGTGTGTATGTATGTGTGTATGCGTGTGTGTGTGTATGTGTGGGTGTGGGGGAGGGAGGGGGGAGGGAAGGCGGTTGTCGCGGTCTGTGTGTGTGTGTGTGTTTGAGAGTGTGTGACAGAGGCAGAGAGAGAGACAGATAGGTGTGTGTGTGAGAGAGACACAGACACAGACGGACAGATAGGTGTGTCTGTGCACCTACGCGCGCCCATATGTACGCACGTATGTGTGTGTACACCAACTTTTTCCCTCCCCTTGTTTTCTTTTTACTGTCTGATCTTCAGTGATGTTCCTATCCTGCTGTTCCCACATCGCTCATTTGTATACCCCCCCCCCCCCCCACCCACCCCCTCCCCCTCCCACACCCATACTTCCCATGTCGGATCCTCAGGACAAGAAGTCCACAAGGAGCTTAAATAAATGTCAAGCCACCATGAGGTCACCAGCTAGAGGGGCCCTGCACTGCTGCTGCTGGGTCACTTTTGATGATGTTTTGTGGTGCCTATTCTGAGCTAACATACGCAGGAGACCATCTACTAAGTCCCCCTACTGACGATAGTAATAGCTTAGTTTCGGAGCTAGACTGAGCGAGACTCCCACCTTGGGTGGTGACTATACCACAACGTCCCTCCAACGACCTTCTCCCGTGAACCTTGCGCACACGTTAAATCCTGTTCCGCTGTTTGTAAGAGTAGGCCATTGTGTGCCGGTGGGAACAGATGACAAATTTACAAAACTGCATACACACGGGGACTGGATGTAAAAAAAGCGCATAAGTGCTTATTCCATTATCCTCCATATAAAAGAATTAAATAGAAATACATTTTAAAAACCTCCAACCCCGAAAATTTTGAAGCAAACTCACCACAGGCACACAAGCGAATGGGAAACCAATACTGAGGTCACCAAGAGACTAGAGAAACCGGGGTCACCAAATTTGAGACAGGTTTGGTTGGGTTTTTTTTTTATTGCATGATAATCAATGGTGATGAGGATGATGTTATGGTGATGCTATGAAAGTGTACCAGATTTGAGACTATTTGACAGGAGTGTCCTCCTGAGAGAAACAGACACCTGCAGTGTTGATGATCAAGAAATTTTGTGGGACACTTTTTGTCGTCAGGGTACACACACACACACACACACCACACACACACACACACATTAGACAGAAAACACACTGAACTGTTATGACATTATATATACTTTTGACCCTTTTTTTACGACATAGATTTCTGCATCTGTCAATCTCCCTTACTTTCGTTATATTTAGCTTACCCTTTGACTTCCAAGCTAGCATACAGTCTTTTTTTCCCCTACATAATTAACTTCTGCTGGTTCCTCAACTTTTGACCCTAAACCATGAGAGAGAGAGAGAGAGAGAGAGAGAGAGAGAGAGAGAGTGTGTGTGTGTGAATGGGGCCCCAATTTGAGGGTTTTCAGGTTTTGGAAAACTTTTGACCTGACACTTTCCCCATACTGTAATCTAAAAATAATTAGGAAAGCAAGCCAAAACGTATTAACGGCAGCACGCGCACGAGCTGATTTGCCCCCTTTTTCTTTGTCTGCCTGAGCTCTCAAAGGCTTTGGCGTTTTGCCTAGCTGTTTGAAATCATCAGCTTGTGCCCCCCCCCCCCCCCCCCCCCCCCCACCACACACACACACACACACACACTTGGTGGTTTTTAGGGAGCCCTGTTATTACTCAAAAGTCGCCTAGAGTTGTCTGCATGTATACAAATACGCAATACGCACATGCATGCATTGGCATCATGGTTTGCAAAGATATATACCACACACACCACCACCACTACCACCACCACCATTCAATGCTGAGAGAGAAAGAGAGAGAGAGAATGGGGGGAGGGGGGGGGGGGGGAGTGAAGATGACAGGGGAGAAAGTGGGGGGGGGGGGGGGGGGGGTGAGGAGGGAGCAAAGGGGAACACACACAAGACTCCTGTCCCAATAGGACAGGTGAAAACATTGTGACAGGCAAATGATTATCAATAAACAACATGAACATGCAAACGCATGCATTCACACACACACACACACATACACACGCACGCACGCACACACACACACACACACACGCACATACACACACACAACACACACACACACACACACACACACACACACACACACACACACACACACACCAAACTAATAACATGATGACCCATAACTTTTGTTTTAAAAGGCATCAGTAAACGAAAACCACCACCCTCCACCACCACCACCACCCAAAAAAATCCCACCCAACCCAACAACAAACAATCAAAACAAACAAATCCACACGCACAAAAACCACCCCCGAAAGCAAAACACAAAAAATCCCTATAAGTAATCAACAACGACAAATGACAATGAATAAAACAAATTATTTGAAAACAACACACTACAATCTACGTTTTAAACAATCCACACTATTGAAGATAAAAAAGAAACAATACTTGGGACCAAAATAAATAACAAACGGATAATAACATTCAACTCCCTAATAACATTTAACAAAAACGAAAACATTCAACAGCATAACAAACAATAATAACAACAACAACAATAATAATAATAATAAAATAACAATAACAATAATAATACATAGAATTTATACAGCACTATATCTTGCAAAAAACAAATCAAAGCGCTTGACAACAACACGACAACAACAACATTAACACCCCAACAAACAATACTCTTACAAAAACAAACGTTTAACAACACAATATACAACACTAGTACAAAACAACTAACTATTCAACATGTATAACATCATAATAATAACAACAAACATTCAATACAATTAACAACATCTCTATAACAAAACCATTCAACATCATAATAAACAACGTTATAACAAAACGTTTAAAAACTTAGGAGAGTTTGAGTGAAAGAGTGTGTTGATGTTGTTGTTGTTGTCGTATGTTCAAAGTATGTTCACACTGATTTAAGTGATATCAGATTAGAAAGAGTGTGAGTGGCTACCCATATGCGTTGGTTGTTATTGTCCAGTAATTTGCACAGTTGTGTGTGAACCATCTTTGTAAGCACTTTAGAGCTTTCACGAGGAAGATCACACCCAGCGCGCGCCCACACACACACACACACGCCATACACGCACGTGCACACAACACACGCACGCACACACTATCTTTACTATCCCCCCCAAAAAAAAACAACAACAACCAACAACAACACAACAACCAAACAAACAAAACAATCAACACCACATAAACACAACAGCTGACCCCAAATATAAAAACAACTGACACAACACACACACACACACACACACAACACAAAACTAACTTTCGCCAGACGACTTTTCTTTCATCAACGTAATTTCGTCACAGATGAGAGACACGTCGACCTCAAAACACTCTTTTATTTTTACGTCACTCTTTTTCTCCCTTTACTCGCTCTCACAGTGAACATTTTCACCCGTTGAACTAAAAACGTTGGAACCTACCCTATCCACACTCAGCTGTCCTAAAAACATACATAGGCTAGGCCTACATATACACATACATACACACACACGTTGAGAGGTTAACACAAACGTCCTAGAAACGACCCTGGATGAATAGCAACGCATACATATCCATGTATCTTTAGCAGCTGAATTCTCTTTCTCTTCTACTAATGGCAACCAGCTTCTCTCCAGTCATACATGCTTTTAGACGTCCTCCTTTTTTTGTTTTGGGTGGGTTTTTTCCTTCGAGTGTGTGTGTGTGTGTGCTGTGTTATGTTCGCTCTCCGTTTCTGGCACGCGCGCGCGTGCAAGTGTGACGTACACAGAACACACGCACTTGACTGACACAAGGCTGGTCGGATGGTGAATTGACTAGCCTACTATAGTTAAGAGAAACGGTTGCACGTGTATGTGTTGTGTTGTGGTGTGTTGAGAGTGGTGTGTGTGTTTGTGGAGTGTGTATGTGTTTGTTGGGAGTGTGTGTGTGTTTGATGGGAGTGTGTGTGTGTGTGTTGAGTGTGTGTGTCTTTTGAGTGTGTGTGTCTCCCCTTCCCTACCCAAGATGTGTTGAATGTTTGGGATCCAGTGTGTGGGATGCGTCACTATCTGTTGGGAGGGTGGGGTCTCTTTCCTAGTCTCTTATCTCTTTGTCTCTATCTCCCTGGTGATTTGGTGTGTGTGTGAGTGTGTGAACCTGCAGTCTGTGCTGTATAGGCCTGTGTGTGCGTGTGTGTGTGAGAGAGAGAGAAAGAGAGAGAGAGACAGACAGACACAGAGAGAGAGTATGCAGTGTGTGTATATGTATGCATAAGAGAGAAAGAAGAGAGAGAGAGAGAGAGAGAGAGAGAGAGAGAGAGAGAGAGAGAGAGAGAGACAGAGAGAGAGAGTATGCAGTGTGTGTATATGTATGCATAAGAGAGAGAGAGAGAGAGAGAGAGAGAGAGAGAGAGAGAGAGGAGAGAGAGAGAGAGAGACAGGCAGACAGACAGACAGACAGATCATGCATCAAACACATTTGTGTGTACATATTATACGATGACCTTTCACATAAACAATTACCCTTTCTTTCTTCTCCATTGTTTTTTTTATATTTTGTTTTAGTATGATTTGTGTCAAAGCATATAAAACCACCAAGATATGCTCTTTCAAGCAAGATTTTCATCTACTTAGATTTTTTTGCCCCCCCCCCCCTCCACCTTTTATAGTTGTTTTTGTATGTTCTCCAGCTTGACACCCTGGGGGTCACCCAGAACATGCACACCAACTCACTCATCCCATTGCGAGATTGTAAGTACACACCAAATGAACAGTTTACCTATTTGACCGTTTTCAAATGTCTCCCTCCTATCAGCAGCCATTTCTTTTTTCTCCTTTAAAGGAGAGTGCAGGTTGATATGCTAGGAGAGCTTGTGATGGCTGAAGACAGTCTCAACATCACATGGTAATGTAGGCCTTGGCACTTACACTAAGGTAAAGGTGTCCCATAACCTATGTGGTCGTAGGGGAGTGAGGCATCAGAGACCTCAGCTTCTCTAGGGGCCAGCATATTGAGGGCAGCGGCGCCCATCTCCTCTCCCTCGCTGCTTTACCTTCCCTGACCCTAAAGAGGGCAGGTAACCATTTACAGCTGGGTGAACTGGGGGACTGTACTGAAGCCAAGGTGCGCAAACGGTCACCCATCCAGTTGGTAACCATGTTCAATGCTGCTTAACCTTAGCTTGGGGAAAGTGAGTTCTCTGACCGCTGAACTATCCCGTCCACCTTGGCACTTAGCTTACATTGATAACTGACCCAGCTTTTGGCCTCAGCAATTTTATTTCATTTTTTAAACACAGTTTTTCCTTGAATCTCCTTGAAATCACATTAAAAACTTAAAACACACACACACACTCTCTCTCCCTCTCACTCACACCATACAAATCAAAACCCATAACAGCCTCTACCCCAAACACAACAAAACCACCAAATAAAATCAAACAAATGCAGATTTTATTGATACGTAACTGTCAATCCAAGCCACTGTTATGCATTTATCAGTAAAGTCTGTCACGACAAAAGAAATTCCTTCATCAAAAAACACAATCCGGTTTATTTCACAACTGCAAGCGACCGACCCTACCCAAAAATCTTTCCCGATCACTGAACATATATACACAAAACATTTCCACTGATCCGCTACCGTAATCCTAGATCAGTAATCCCTTAAAATTTCAGCACATCTCGGTAGCATCAATCTATGTATCAACAGTTACAATAATCTGGAAAAATAAAGAAAAACGAAAACACAAAATGCAGAGCTGCTGCAAAGTAACAAATATCATGTAAAAGTGGAAAAAGTTCTTGAAAAATGATAGCAAGTTATAAAAATACTTGAACCGTTTTTTAGAGATTTTCTTTTTTTTTTCTTCTGTTCAATTCTGACACAATAATGGGCATCAACTGTGACAAATCTATATAAAACATTGGGGGGCGAAAAAACAGGGGGATATTTTTTCTCCCCTGGAAACTACTCAATACCTTTCTACATTTCTTCAAGTCAATATTTCTGTTCCGATACACATCTGTTCATACACATACAAATGCGGCAAACAAACATATTTGAAACAATGAATGAATGCATGAACAAGAAACACAACACAGCTGGACAGGTGAGTAAGAAGATACAGACAGAACTCTGGATGAAGAGCTACTGGATTAAAGATTACACCAGCATCTTGAACCAAGCACAAAGAACCAAAACAAAACAACAACAAAAACCACACCTTTGTATACTATTGATGCTAATAGCCTGCCATACAGTGCACACTACTCCTTTCAGTGGAACTTTTTATAATGATGCTAACAGCTTGCCATAAATATTTACCCTTTGGGTTAAAGAAAGATCACATCAACCTCTTCAACAAAAAACCCTCATATTTGTAGTGATGTTAATAGTCTGCCATATAAGATATTAAGCCATTCAGAGGAACCCTTTATTATGGTGCTAATAGTCTGCCATATAATATATTAGCCCCTTCAGTGGAACCTTTTATAATGTTGCTAATAGTTTGCCATACATATTTACCCTTTCTGTAAACCTTTGTAATGGTGCTTATAGTTTGTCATACATATCAGCTCCTTTCTGAAAACAAAAACTTCAACCCCCCCCCCCCCCCCCCCCCCTCCTTTTGTAGTGATGCTAACAGTTTGCCATACACATTAACCCTTTTAGTAGAACTCTCTATAATGGTGCTAATAGTTGCCCATACACATCAGCTTTCTGGGGAAAAAAAATCTTTAAAACCGCAAACACATCAAAACACAAAACCTAAAAACCCCTAAGAGTCTGTATCTAGCTCACAAGTGAAAAAAGTCCTCACCTCATTAACTTCACACTTTTTTCTTTCTTAACTTCTCCCTTTACTTCTTTTGAAGTCCATGGGGCACCGCACAGGATTTTTCAGGCAAGGTGTCACAGTCAAGACAAACCAGGGACCTCATCCCACTCCAAGGTAATGCAGCGCAGAGCAAAGTCAATCCCTTGCAGGGGCCTCACCAAACCCCTTCTTGCAACTGTGACACAATGCAAGCTGGGCTGGACTGGATTCGTGACCTGCCACAACATCCTGTCCAAAGATGAATCTCCAGGGTACGCTCTGTCACCAGTGAAAAGCTGGATCGTACAGGTTAAGAACGGACACAACTCGCATACGCCAGATCTGGTCGCAGCTGCCCGGCAAAAATGGGATTGGAGATCCCTTGCAAAGTCGGCTGCAGATGTCCAGTCTCTGATGACCACACTGGTCAGTAGGGTTGGGTGAGTGAGGACCACAGTCAGTTAAGTTGCAAAGATGTCAATCTCAACATTGTCAAGATTTCAGAATTTACTTTTAAAGCTCACACAACCAGAGAAACCATAGGGGAAAAAAAGCCCAATATTTATACTCATTCGCTCAACACAGTATTTAAAAAAAATTCAAAGTGTGTAGGTCTGATACTTACACTGCATTTAAGGCAGAAACAATGAAAGCGGATCTGGTTTTTGCTACAATTTTCTTTTAATTTTTTTAAAAAATAGGCAGTCGAAAGCCTGGTGTCCTGAAAATTTTGAATGCATCACTGACACTTTGAAGAAATGTTTGATTTGTACCAATGGAGTTTTGAATCAGCCCCCTGACCTGCATGTCTCTTTTTGTTTTTTTCTTTTTTCAAACTAAGAATGTGTGATATACTTTTCTGTGTGGCTGTTTATATCAAACTGGATTTCTCATGATATTCGTCAATGCATATATCAGTTCATAAACATATAGCACAAGGTTTGGTTTTCTTCATTCCACAAAAAATGCCTTTATGCCTACACTGCTGTTGATATAACAAGATTATTAATGATATGGTTTGTTATTGTGTGAAAAATCAAGACATAATAAACTTTTCCAATGTCTGATGCATATTGGCACACAAAAAAGCCTAGGGCTCTGCAGTTTTACTTATTTTTAAAATAAAAATTTGTCCTATTGGCTTACCATAGCATACGACTGACGTCACAAATTTTTGTAAAAAAAAAAAAAGAAACTCTTGACCGTTCTAGCGTCATTAGACTTCTCCATCTAACTTCCCCAGCAGTTGTTAGCGCACTGCACTGAGTTTTTCAGGCAGTATTTTTCTTTCTTGTTCCTTGGCTAGAGCTCCCAGGTTTACCATTCAATGCTGAGATTTTTGCCTATGCGCCCTTGCGACCTTTTTTTCCCAGCACCACCATTAAGGCAGCCACATTCGAACTTCAGGGATTTCAGACAGTATGCTGTTGGTTAGTTGAAACCTGGCAGACCCCCATCTCTCTCTAGATTTAAAAAAAAGAAAGAAAAAAAGATAAGAGCCGGGACACAACCCACAGACCTCTTGCAGCTACAATTTTCGCTGTACTTTGTACAAACCCTAAACCACAGAAACGATTTACCAAGAAACACGACTCTCCTCCTTAAAATAAGACTTAAAATTCTTATTGGAACCAAAAAAAATTTTTAAATACTGATTTCAAAACAGTTTTCCACAAAGACGGAATGCAGCTACCTTGATGGCGGGCAAAAACGGCTGCATGCGCAAAAATCTCACTATTGGTGAATCTCACTCTTTTCATTCCATAGTGCTTATAGCCCTACCAACCACAAACACCATACCTGGTGAACCTCAGAACTCTAGCTGAGGAACAAAAATCTCAAACAAACCAAAAATCCCCCAACAACTTAAGATCCCCAATATCTTACATGCTTTAACATGTTTTTCTGATACTTTTTTCAGCACTTTTTTTTTTAAGGCAAGTGTCAAACTGGTGTAACGCATCAAGATCACACGTGGACAAAAATGTATGAAGATAACACACACAAAGTATGAAATTTCAACAACGAAGATATCTCCGCGAAACTACATCGTAAACATGATGATATGAAACAACCGCAAAAAAGATACACTAAATGTTACATTTTCTTTTTGCCACATTCACTCTTTCTCCCAAACAAACACCTGACATGTCACAACAAGTGAATTTCTTAACAAACAAAAACCCAAAACCACACACACAAAAACCACTGAAAGAACGTGAAAAAAAAATCCACACATACTTTTTAAAAAAATCACACACAATCCATTTTCTTGGACATATCACTCAAATTAAACCACAATAAAAAGCAACAACAAACATTTTTTTTTTTTAACACACAAAATCTGGCAGCAGTTAACGACATCAAGAAGAAAAAAAAATCGATGAAACGAGATCCGCTTCTTGAGACAAGGTCAACAAGGACTGAACACAACAGGCAACAAAACACAAAACTAACCCACACGGCCAAACAGAATCACAGAAAAAAAAAAAAAAAAAGGTTATTTTACAAGATTCAGCAGATTAAACCTTACACCTATCCAAGTCCTTTCATGCTAAATAAACAATGTGTCTGCTTTTCAAAACTCATGCACAAAAAGACAAAAAAAGTATCTATATTTTTCTAACTCAAGCGCGTGCTCGCACACACAATCACACACACACTTCCATCAAAGACTGAATGCAATTGTTTATATAGAGCCTTTTTTAAAAAAGAAAAAATTACAAAGATTAGACTTACTGAATGTGATGTTCAGCTGCCTGTACTGTAAAGTTTGAATACCGAATACTTGACCTTTTTGTCTCCCCTGACAGATAGAACTTAAACATTGTGGATAACCCCTACCTCAATAAGCAGAAATGGGGGAGGGGGGTTAGAGCAATTCAATTTGATGTAGCAGCAAAGAAGTAGAAATTCACTTGAAACGCTTTCAATATTTCTGGAACAAAAGATTAACAATATAGAAATTGTCCATGAAATATTTTCAATCTTTCTTGAACAAAACTTATAGAAATTTTCCGTGCGATGCTTTCAATCTTTCAAGTAATCTTTAAATACTTTCAATCTTTCCGGAACAAAAGACTAGCAAACAAGACCATCCCTCACTTACCTAACATATCAGATGCCTTTATGTCTGCAAACGTTAGTGAGAGAGAGGGAGAGAGAGAGAAAGAGGGGGAGAGAGAGAGAGAGAGAGAGAGAGGGGGGGAGAGAGAGGAGGGGGGGGGGAGAGAGAGGGGGGGGGGGGGGAGGAGGAGGGGGGGGGGGGGAGAGAGACAGAGAGAGAGCCAGGGAGAGAGAGAGAGAGAGCTACACACACACACACCAGACCAGTACCTTTCATATCGCACTAACTATGCTATTAACCTCTATTAACAAAAAGGAAATAAAAAGAATTTTACAGAAACAAGTGATCTCTAACAAAGTATTCAGAGTATTTAGACTTATTGCAACCTATATCTCTCAAGCAAGCCACCCACCCCCCAAAAACAAAAAATGTCACACCAAAATATAAGCATAAGCTGTGCATATCCTTATAACCCCCCCCCCCCCCCCCCCCTCCACCCCCCAAAAAAAATCCCCTCATCCTTCACTCACATAATTTTGTTCTCAAATAACCTGAATACATACATCTTTAAAATATCAAAACAATTTCTCAAAAAAGATTCTCAGCAACCTGAATAAATGCCAATGCTGCCCTCCGTTCTTTTTTTCTTCTTCTTTCTTTTAATTTTTTTTTTCCTTCTGAGGAAAAAGAAGAAAAACAACACCCTGACATTATGCAACTTCAAAGTGAAACCAAAAAAAACCATGACCGAGAGAAAGAAAAAAAAAGTTAAAATCACGACGATTTTGTCTCTGATGCAATTATGATTTTTCCGAATACAACAAATGGTTGGTAATGCATTCCATAATGTGTAACATAACCATTCCAGTTTGGAAAAGGTATTATGATGTCTTTTCAAAGATGCAGCTAGATTTAACACAGCCCTGATATCTCCGTAATAATAAAACATAGCAAAAATGTCACAAACCAAATCAAACACACACACACATATCTTTACAAGCGCTGAGCGCAATTTTACTGTTGTGGGATAAACTCCTTATCACGGATGGCAAGTCACACTGTTCTAAGTTTCTATGGCAGCACTGCAATAGACAGGGTAGTGAGGTTACGGTAGTACTACAGTCGCTTTGTTAGTTCATTAAAAAATGAAAAAGAAAAGCAAATTACCGCTTCATACAACGCTGCTACCAATCGCAACAGTTTTCAATGGGGGAGCCAACTCCATAACACATTTTCGGGTGAAAATATTGCTTCTGAATCTAACTACATTTAAGGCCACCACCCCCCCAAAACAAAAGTAAGAAGAAAAAATCAGCAACCAGTTTTACTTTATTAAGGGGGAATGGGAGAGGTCGACACACAAGGTTTTTTTTAGTTTGGGGTTGTTTTTTTTAGTCAATTCAGGGGAAAATTGTTCAAACCAGTCTCTTCCAACCTGTCGGCGTAAAACAAACCACTACACAAAAAGTTTACAAACGTATGTGATAAGAATTTATGATTGTTATTTTTTTGTTTTTTTCATAAAGAATAGATACCACTTCGGTAGAGTATAGACGTATTGTCTTGAGGTGTTGTTCAGTTTGGACTAGTACCTGTAAACTGACATTTTTTAAATGACAGAAATAAAAGATTACCAATTGGCACAAACATTAGGTCTGGGTTGATACACCAAGACTGCACAAATGTCCACTAATGAAAATAATTAAGAATCATCCTAGACCGTTTTAGTGATGATGATAATGATTAATAATGTCGATGATAGAGACAATTGTGGTACAAAACCTGCTAATATTTTAACATATACTGATCATCATAATGTCACACTTATGGCAAACGCTACTGACTAATACATTATCTGGCTTTTTATGGCAGCTGGAAGGTAAAATGAGAACAAACCTTAGGCTGAAGGTGGCACTGTTGGCCAAATTTCCAACCCATTCTGTGTTTGTTGGGTCTCCGTCATGTTTCCCTATAGAAACATAAACACCGACAGGCTTACAGGAAACTGGCAGACCTTTTCCTTCATGCACTCAAAGATACACTCAAGTTCACGGAATGCCTCTAAAAAGTGTGCCTAAGGATTCATGGCGCAGCACTGCATTTTTCAGGCCGTATCTCTTAGGGCAAGTTGAACCTGGTGGAGCCCATCCCCCACCTGGCACAGGGAGCATGCTAGGTATGTTTGTGCTTCCAGCAGCTGATCTACCTTAAATTACAGGATCTTTGACCTGTGTACTTCATCTGCAAACACATACCCAAGAGAATTAAGGTACTGGCAGGTCTGCACTTTAAGTTGACCTTGATGATTGCAAAAATCTCCACCCTTAATTCACCAAACACTGCCGCCAAGACTTGAACCCCGAATTTCATGGACCATTACAGATTGAAGTCAAGCACTCTTTCCACTCAGCTATAGAATCCCTGTTTATTTTCTGCTTTAAAAAAAAAAAGTACCGCCAACAACTCAATCTTATGCATCTTTATGAGTAGTTTCAGCTATAAGCAATAGTTCTGATATTACTGGGGTTGTCTTACCTCACTACGATTCTTGGCTTTTTAACATAAAATTCTACATATACCTGACCCCAGGACCAAAAAGATCTACTATAAGTGTGCAAGCTCTGCCGTTTCTTTAAGGCTACATGACCGAGACTTATAAATGACACAAAATGGCTTGAAAATTTGGCAAACAGTTCCACCTTAAGCTTTGCACAACTACTTTTCAAGGTGAAATAACGATGATGATGACGATGTCACATAACATGCAATATTCCTCAGCAGCATGGCAGAGGCACAGAATGAATTAATGAAATTTCCTCCTAAAGCTTATGCACCAATGGAAAACACCGTCAATGGTCGATGCTTTCTAAAGTCTATATGCCGACCACTGTCATTGATCAGTATTTTTTCATTATTTGAACCCAACACACTATGAATGGTTGACAATTTTCATAATCGCTACGCAGTACACACAAAACCCAGATCTGCATGTTTTTCTGATTGGTCTCTAAATCTGGGACAGCAAACATGCATGTCCACCACAGTGAATATATATAGTTTTCAACAGAAAGTAGACCATGAATGACACCTGAAATAGAGCAGTAACTGATACCACATAGACAGGAAAATAATTTGTAACAATGTGGAGTTTACTCAACAGTATTTGGCACAGGCAAAAAGCTTGGTCAATTACTGATGAAAGCAAAATACCAAAGCCTACATTAAACTGTTGTTATGCTTTACAACATTTTGTTGAGATTTTTAAACCAACCCTTACAAAACATGCAGGATGTGGTGAAAAGCAGGGCTTGGCAAGTTACGGTTCCAAATGCCAAACCGAAGCAGAAAAAGCTTTTTTCTTTGTCCCTTAGGACGACTATCAAACTAACACCCCACCCAACAGGAGGACCACAAACACTGAAAGGAAAAATATCCATCACGTCATAATCCACAGGCTGTAAACCACAAACTTTTCCCTTGAAAATACCCCCTGTAGCTTATCCTGTGTTGCAGCTGACACGATGCTGAAAGTAAAACAAACCCCTTGCATTGGATTAAAAGAAAATTTTTGTTTTGTTTTTGCTTCATCCCACAACAGATTCATAAACTGAAAGCATAAACTTGAGTGGAAGCCTCTGATTGGGCTCCTAAATGTTAGACGATAACTGATTGGTTCTCAGAGTCATGTGACTCTTCCAAGATGGCGTACACCATCTCTTGTCTATTGAATTCCAGCATTTGTTTGCTATCGCTTTAGCCAAACTTTTATGCTACTCGCTACCACAAATTCTGAAATGATCAGGAAAAAAGTCAGATTTCTCCATCCAGTCAGACAGAGGAGAAGGGAGGAGGAAGCAGCAGTAGAAAGAACAAAAATTAAATAAACAGAACCAACCAACCAACTAACCATGCTCCGTGTCGATGGACACCTTCCTATGGTTTCTTCAACAATGTGGCTTATACACTGCCATTTTTTGGTCTTCAAATTTCATTAACAAAAGTTTGGGGGTGCTGTACACAGTACACAGAAGTTTGTCATCCATTTATAATAGCAATTCTGCAGTCTAGAAGCTACACTGAATTTGACTGATCCAAAACTTTGGCTTCATTCCTTGTCTGTATTCATGAATTAAGGGTATACCTCTAGCACACAAAGGAGAGGGTGGGGGAGTGGTGAAGTTTTTACATGCATGTGTGTTTTGGGTATTTGGCTGGGGGGGTCAAAATATCACTAACTGACAGGTAGCAAATGAAAAACAATAACAAACAAAACATTTAAAGATTATGTAAATGTGCAACAAATCATCTCAACGTAACATCTACTTATATAACATATAAAACAAAAGGTAAATGTGCCACAATAATGCAACCTATATGGTAAAAAAAAACAACCCAACAACCACCAACAAACAAAAAAAAACAACAAAACTTACATCTGATTCAAAGACAAGATTATCTTCTTTTTTTTTTAGCAATCTTGAAACACACACACACACATCAAAACAGCCTGCCTTCTACATATATCAAAAGATATAAAACACAGGATATTCTACACTTTTGCCTAAAAAGGCCAAAAATTAAACCATGATTCACAACAAGCGCATATGTCCTTTTTTGTGTGCACTAGCAATCCTCAAAATGACAACAAAACAACACAGAAAAAAAAGAAACAAATGTCACACACGTCACCGAGCCAAACCAAATAAACGAAAATGAAAAGACTAAAAGGAAAGAAGAAGACAACAATACTGGGAATGCAGAGGAAAGAAGAAGAGCGATACATGTCAAATATACCAAGACACAGACAAGACACAAACAAGGCAGTGAAAAAACTGTCCTCACAACTTTTCGCACAGATATATATATCACTCGTTAAGTGACAGCTATATGTGACAAAGCAAAGGGAGGCTGTTATCGTTTGTCATGAACTGACCGACCTGTCTACCGTCTTCTTTTTTTCCATATGAAAATGAAAATCAAGCAGGGAGTGGCCTGATACTATGTGAATTCAAAATATGATCTAACAGGCCATTTTGTGGTCAACTTTATGTTGATTTGGCACAACTGAGTGAGTGAGTGAGTGAGTGAGTGAGTGTGTGTGTGTGTGTGGTGTGTGTGTGTGTGTGTGTGTGTGTGTGTGTGTGTGTGTGTGTGTGTGTGTGTGTGTGTGTGTGTGTGTGTGTGTGTGTGTGTGTGTGTAAGAGAGAGGTATGGTGGTATGTGTATACCTGTCAGTAAATCTGACAATAAGTAGATGATAATGATGTAGATGTTCATAAGCACATGTATGTTTTTGTGTGTGTATGTGTGAGCAAGTGAATGCGTGCACATGCATACATAAGCAGTTATGTGTCCATGCACATGAATATCTAGAAAAAGTGTGTGTTTTAGTGTAAATACATATGTGACTGCATGCATGAATCCACACAGACAGACATGTGATTTGTGTTAAAGTTAACACATAAACGAATCTATGCATGCAAACATTTCAATAATTATATCTAGTTATATTTTGTAATTCAAGCTGGCAATAATTTTGAGATGTGATACTTCTCTCAGGGCCATTTCTTCCACAAAATCAAACACATCATCTCCACCAAAACAACACTTGTTTGCCTACAATTTCAATGGTAATATGAGAAATTCTAGGAACACATACCAATACCCTGTCTCTGCCATCTCCAAGTAACTGATCCATCAGCCTCCATTTGCTTTGCAAAGATGGGGAATCGACGACTGGGAATTGTTGCATGTCAGCAACTGGACTTCACATCCCTAACAAATTACTATATTTTCTCAGACACATAAGCTGGTAACTTTTTAAGCCAAAACTAGCGCGCACCCCCCACCCCCCCCCCCCCCCCCCCCAGCTTTTTAAAAAGCCTAGAAATAAATTTGTGGATTTTGAAAAAAAATCAATTTAAAGCAACCACTTTAGTTTGCTAGTGATCTGGACTCATCAACACTGATTCTGCAAGTGTCATGTGCTTGAGTCAGAGAATGAGCAACGTGTTTCAGTATTTGCACCACAAACCTTTTTCTTTTCTGTTTATTTTAAAGCAGCACCACATCACGGACAGAATTTCTCTTTTGTCTAGCACAATGCAGACAGTAAATTCACTGAAGACGAGTTAATGAACAACCACTTGTTTTCATCCTGTAGGCCAGTTAGTTTTGTTTGTTTGTTTGAGGTTTTTTTATATTGTTGTTGGGTTGGGTGTTTTTTTTAGGCTTTCATCTCGTAATGCTCATCAGGTTTCCTCTTTCAACACTATCATGACTTCTTTTCATTGTTCATCTATATCCAAGAAAAAAAACTAGGTAAACCACAAAAAAGACACTATAATTTTTTAGAAGAAAGAGGGGTGGTGTAGGTCACATCTGTAACATTGCTCATGATTATCAAAAATGTTATGCCAAAACGTATCTCTACATGCTCGACAGGTGAACTCCACCTACGATGTGGATGGGCCTTAACTCTTCAAAACTTCATGCAAAAAATACCTTCCAACATCGGTATAACTGTGAAATAACAGGCCAATCAAATTCTAAGCTGGCGCACAGAAGGAATAACGAACAACTGGTCAACACCACCAAAACAACTTCAAACTCTACCAAGCACATGCAACAAAACCCAATCGTCAATCCCCCCCCCAAACTGTCGTCAATGATATTCACATCTTTCCCTGCAAATCATGTACAAAATATATAAAAACAAAAAAAACACCACCAAAAATAATGGTAATAAACACACATGCACACCCTGCACCACAGCCCAGATTCGGCAGGAAAAAAATAAAAAAGCGACAGACATAACAAACAAGATTGGCAAAAAATGTTAAAGCAGCGTGTCCACAAACGATAAGCCCCCCACCCTGGTACACCACTACAACAGCTGTGGCCAGGTGTGGTGACTGTGTGGACTTCTTGATGTTGGTGGTAGCGAATCTCTATCTACAGGATCTCTATCCATCGCACCACCTCCTTGTTCACCATCTCACGGTTAATCATCAGCACCTGAAACCCAACACAAAGCCACCATCAGTCTGAAGCCGGGAGTATGGCTGCCTAAACCGCAAACAACTTGAAAACAGTCAGGCAACTCAAAGCCATCAGTCTGAAGTCAGAGTATGGCTGCCTCAACAGAAAACAAGTCACGCACAGAAAAATTTCTTATCCAGTCTGTACTTACACGGTCTTCCTTGTTGAGACAGAAGAGCATGATATTCTCTGGATTGACTCCAAGAATGCTACACTGGGGAATGCCCAACAAGAAGACCTTGAAACATACTAACGTAAGCATTTGAAAACTGACAACACAAACCAAGGGTTTTTCAAGATTTTGGTCTATCAAACTGAGGTGAATGGCTCAGGGGTAAATATGGCCAAGACCCATTTTCCAAAAATGTGCACTATCAACTTTGGTTGAAAGTTTATCAATATCACTGCACTTTAGTCAAAAGCACAGGCCAGACATAACCAATAGGCCACACCAAAATCTCTGTCAGGTTTTTAAAAAAAATTTTTTTAAACCTCTGTCAGTTTGTATTGCCAGAATAAACAAAAATCGTAAGAGAATCAAGATACCTTGTGGCCCGACACGCGGTAGAGGTGAACAAAGCTGCCAGAGTTCTCTCCCCTGCACACCACCTGCCCCTGCAGCATCTGCCCGGAGGTCAGCTCGACCAGAACGTCGGCCGCTTTCTGGCTGAAGTACTCCTCATCTGCAATAATAATAATAATGTATGGAATTTATATAGCGCTGAATCTTGTAAAGCCACACACAATCCACACAGTGAGTGACCTGTCCGTCAGCCAGGCAAGGCGAGTGGATACAGGCAGCCACATCCACTCTACAGCAACAGGTCACACCCCTACTAATCCCTGAAGTCGGAATGCAGCTACCTACCTGAATGGTGGGCAAACGGTCACATTCATGAAATCTCACCACTGGTGAACCCTGAAGCTCTAGCCGAGGAACTGACCAAAAAAAAAAAAAAAAAAAAAGCATGGAAGCAGATACACTGTATATTCAGACTCAGAACAGGCCACAACTGCCTCAACTACTATGTGTGCATGAAACTTCACACAGACCACACAGAGCAGTGCCTGCCTTGCCAGACTGGCAGCAGCAGCCAGACACCAGACCCTGTGCTGTATACAGTCCTGCCCGCTACATGAGGCAGCAGCACTCTAAAGAAAGGACCTGGCCTGACTGACCCACACCACCCCAGTGGCCAAGAAGCTCTGTGGAAACTGGGAGGGAGGACCTGCAGCAGAGTACAGGTGCCTTCAACGCAGAGACCGAGTTGTTTGTCAATCTGATGAGCACAAAAAGGACAAACGAAAAAGCTGATCTTCTTTCTTGAACAGTTGTAGCACAGTTATCAATATGGTACTCTGAAACATTTTTTTCTTCTTTTTTATCAAATGAAACATATCAGTCTAGTTTGTGCAATCTTGACATCTGAACATGTTTCCCTCCCCCGCCCCCCCAAATTTGTCATTGAATTTTTCATATTACACAATAACAAAAATACAAATACTTACATTGAAACAGAGAAAGAGAGAGAGAGAGAGAGAGAGAGAGAGAGAGAGAGAGAGAGAGAGAGAGAGAGAGAGAAACACACACACAGAGACAAACATATCAGTCTAAGTTATATAACCTTGACACATGAACACATTTGTCTTTTTGGTTCTGCACACAACCCCCCCCCCCCCCCCCATTTTTTTTTCCCATTCAAGTTTTTCATATTACACAATTGCAATAACACAATACACAATTGCAATAACACAAACACAATTGCAATAACACAGTTACATTGAAACAAGAGAGAGATAGACAGACAGAGAGTGTGTGTGAGAGTGAGAAAGAGTGAGAGACAGAGACAGAGAGACAGCCAGCCAGCCAGGGGTAGTGAAAGAGGACAGGCAGGCCGGCAGGCAGGCAGGGTGCTGACCCACCCTGCAGAGGCGTGATGTTGGCCAGGTAACACTCCACAGCCTGGAAGGGCAGGGTCATGAAGTCCATCCTGGAGACCAAACCCACCACACTGATCACACCAACCAGCTACACCACAGCCGTCAGCTTCTTCACCCACTTTCAGCTCCTCCCAGCTGTTACCCTCCCATCCCCGCTGGTGCTGATTACAGCAGGAACTGACCGCACTTGGACTTGGTAAAAGGAAGGGCTGAATTTCAGCACTGGGCCACGGACCCTTGACTGAGTTATGATGGATTTGCATGCTGTGATGCCCCCGTTTGTATACACATCTATACAAAGCACATTCCAACTTGTACCTTTTTAAATTTTTTGTGGCAGATGTTGTACCAAACCATGGGTAGAACAGGAGTGGGGGAGGTCATTTCGGATGTTGGAATTAAAGATTAACAGAAACAAATAAACAACATGATTTTTTTTATGTTTGTTTCTTTTTGCTTGTTGTATACAAACACTTTGACAAAATACATTGAGTGAATTTAAGAAAAAACCCACACAATATGACTTCTTGCAAGAAAATTAAACAGAAGAAAATCAACCACGTCACACTTATTGCTTTAACTCTGACATAATGTATCTTTCAACCGCCCCCCTCAAAAAAAAAACTCCAACCAAACAACAACAGCCCCCCCCCCCCCCCCCAAAAAAAAACAACCACCACCACACACACACAAAAACAGTACTAGCCTTAAAACACATACACAACTTCACTCAAGCATACAACAGCAGGAAAAAATATAAGCCTCCACAAAATTATCAAGTCATAACATATTCAAGGACTATTAAGAAATTTCAAATAAAAAAGTTTGTGCGTGTGTAAGAGGGTGTTCATGTGTGTGTGTGTGTGTGTGTGTGTGTGTGTGTGTGTGTGTGTGAGAGACACAGAGAGAGAGACAGACAGTGTGGTGTGTGTGTGTGTGTGTGTGTGTGTGTGTGTGTGTGTGTCAGACACAGAGAGAGACAGACAGAGACTTGTGTGTGTGTGTGTGTGTGTGTGTGTGTGTGTGTTGTGTGTGAGACAAGAGAGACAGACAGAGACTCTGTGTGTGTGTGTGTGTGTGTGTGTGTGTGTGATGTGTGTGTGTAGCAATGTGTGTGTATGTGTGTGTGTGTAGTGTGTGTGTGGTGTGGTGTGTGTGTGTGTGTGTGTGTGTGTCAGACAGACAGAGACTCTGTATATGTGTGTGTGTGTGTGTGTGTGTGTGCGCGCCGCGCCTGTGTGTGCGCGCACGTGATGTCTACGTCTGTATGTACACTGCACATGCATGCACACGAGTAAAGAAAAACGCAACCACCGCCACAGACCTCATCTGCTTCAACATGGAGGTGGGGACTCTGGAAAAGCCTCCGTAGTCCACGTACTTGACCTCACACTCGTCCTCCACGGGGAACACCTGAGTCACCTGGACACGATACCACTGACCGTCACTCTCCGCCGCGCAGATGGACCCTCCATGTGCTGCACACACACAACACACAGACAGTGACCAACTGACCGCATGAATGAACCGTTTTGTTTTGTATTGTAAGGAGGGGGGAATGGCACTGTGGTTAGAGCATTACTTTCACAGTGATTTGAGTCCAGATTCAAGCCACTTCTGAGGCACCCATTCAAGAGAATTTCCTCCCTGGAGTTAACATCAGTACCAACTCCACTCCCCTGAAAGTCCTTTGGATGAGACTATAAATCGAGGCACCGTGTGCGAATGCACGCAGAACATCTTGCGTACATGTGAAAACACATTCTGCCTTTTGGAAGAGTAGGCCATTGCATGCCAGTTCTCCACCCCACCCCACCCCCCCTTCTGCCATGTAAAACTCTCTCTTGCCTCAGGATTTTTCACATGCATCAATGCATGCTGTGCACACAACTTGGGCATATCGCCTCATCTAAAAGGCTAGCACCTAGAATTCACCTTCTAGCAACAAGTCAATTCACATTCAGATAGGATCGAACCTGCAACCGCTCACTTTCTATGTGGGTGTGTTACCTCTAGACCACAAATCCATTTGTTTGGAGAATATGCAAATGAAAGTGTTGTATCATTTATACAGCAACGGAGAAAAACACCCCGCACACGCTCGTAGGTTCTACAACACTGTAATATGTAGTGTATGAAATATCTGCTGAGAAACTTTAACTGAACAAAACTCTACAGTAAGTATTTAGAGGATTCTTATATAAAAGTTTGTGTGTGCATGTGTGTGTAATTATAGGTAAGACCCACTTGAATTTGCCATATTTAGAATATCTGAAAATGAATGACACCATTTGAAAACGCAATCAAAAAGTTTGTATCATTTTGTTACACGGTGTTCATAACACATGACACCAAACCACATCACAGGACATTGCACCACACCACATCAAACCGCACGACACCACAGTAACCCTCTCAAAACACTGGCCCTACTCTGTCAGTTGCTGATGTAAGCTAAGCGTCGTGACCTACACCAAAAGGATGTCACGATCTCAAATTATATGTTGAGACTGTCTTCAGCCATGACACACACTTAGTACAACAACCTGCACTCTCCTTTCAGTTAAAAAAATAAATAAATAAAAAAATCCTCTGAAGTCAGTGTGTGGCTGTCTATGAAGCAAGGTTCTTGAAAACAAGCCATACACGTAAACTCCTCATCCAGTGTGTACTTACAATCTCACAGTGATTTCCAAGTGGGGTGAGTGAGACAGAGTACATGTTCTGGGTGATAGACCCCCAGAGTGTTAAGTTGAGAAACACACACACACACACAGAGAACACAGAGACCACAGGGACAGACATGTATACCTTCCGAGGCAGGCACGGAGGGAACAGCGGGGTCCTCGTAGCACTGGTTCATGGCGTAGTTCAGCCTCTCCAGGGAGGGGAAGGAGGGGTGGGTGGGCTGCTGGATGAAGATGTGGCCGGCGTTGACCACGGCCGACACCACCACATCAATGGACACTCCCTCCGGGAGGCTCAGCTGCAATGCAGACTGCCCTCATCAACACTTTAGCATCCACACTCCTCCTTTTTTCAGATTCAAGAGCGAATAAAAGGGAGATCATTTTGCAGGAGGTTTAGCATCGGTGGTCTTCCTTTTGGGGATTGAAGCAGGAATAAAAGGGAGATAATTTTTCAGAAGGTGCAGCATCAGTGGTCCTTTTTCAGAATGGAGCATGAGTAAGAGGGGGAGAATTTTTCCAAAGTGGCCTAATTTCTCACGGGGCAAGAGCTGAGATGTAAAGGAATACTAAAGTGTGTCCCTTGGCATAAAAAACAGAGTCTACACAAAACAGATGTTTTCACTTCGACAAAAGACCAAACAATATTGTGACTGTCTTTGTTTCAACAGAAGGCACGGCAAGTAAGAATTCAATAAGAAACAATAGGTCTTTGTTTTGACAGAAGACTAAGCATGACAGAACCTTCTGTCAAGGAAAAACAAAGTGATGTGTCATCCTCATCTCTCTCTCTTATGCATGTGCTTACACACACACACACATACACACACTCTCACTCACTCACATGCATGCGCTATATAAATTCCATACATTATTATTATTATATACGCACACACACATACACTCTCACTCATGTGCACATGCATACACACACAATTACCTAAAAAGGGAAATACTACAGCTTCTTTTCATTCTAACCCCACATCACCTCTCTCCTTTCTCTCACACACACCCCCCTCCCACCCCACACTCCACCCCCTCCCTTCATCATCCACACACCCCCCCCCCCCCCCCCCCCCCCCCCAGCACACACACAGAGCTTCCGACCAATGTACCTCCATGACTTCGGGCAAGACGACGGGGGCAGGAGGCGGTGAGGGCATGAGGGCCACCATATCCAGGCGAGGGTACTGCGACAGGGGAAACTTTCTCCGGATAATCTCCAGGGCTTTGTGCACATCCCCCTGGTTACCTGCCACACGCAAAGCAAAACCACGCATCATGTCTGTGCTGACCGATGCTACAGCCAGGTGGTTAAAACCACAATCCCTTGGGTCATGAAGTCGTGGGTTCGAAGCTTGGCGGGGTCTGGGGAATTAAGGGTAAGGATTTTTACCATCTCCCTTGTCACCTTTTAAGTGCAGGCCTGCCAGTGCCCCCTTTGTGCCTATACACATGAAGATCAAATATACACGTTAACAACCCGATAATCCATGTCAGCATTTAGGAGGTTACAGAAACACAAACATACCCAGCTACCTTCATGGTGGGCAAAAACAGTCGCATACACAAAAATCTCACCAGTGGTGAATCTCGGAGCTCTAGCCGAGGAACGCACACACAGAAAAAGTATTTTTATCTTCCAGACAAGAATCATCTGTTAGGAGAGTAACTGCAAGCATTCAACCACTCACTATTCACGTGTGACTATTTTTGTAGCAAGACTCCTCTGTTGAAACTGCCTAGTTGTAATGATCCTACATATTTGGATATTTTCCCCTTCTTGTCTGTCTTTCTCCACCACACTCCAACTCTGTGAGTGTGTGTGTGTGCATGTGTGTGTGTGTGCGTGTGTGTGTGTGTGTGTGCGTGCGCGCGTGTGTGTGTGTGGTCTTCAAAGGAAAAGCAGAGTGCATGGATACATTTAATTAAGTGTGTGTAAAGTATGTGTGTGCACAAAAGTGTGAGCGTGTTTGAGAGCATGTGCATGCAAGCACGTACTTGTATGGATCAGTGTCTATGTATGCAAGTATAAAGAGTGCCTTGTGTGTGTGTGTGTGTGATGCATGAGTGACAGAGAAAGTGTGTGTTTAAATTTGTGTGTGACAAAGAGAGAGAGAGAGAGAGAGAGAGAGAGAGAGAGAGAGAGAGAGAGAGAGAGAGAGAGAGAGAGAGAGAGAGAGAGAGAGAAAGAGTGTGTGTGTGTGTGAGTGTGTGATTTTTGCGTATGCTACTCCTTTTGCCAGGTAGCAGCATTCCGACTTCAGGGATAATCATTTATGATTTATAAAGGGCGGGGATAGGGGGGGGGGGGGAGGAGAGCAGTCGTATATATACAGAAAAAAATCTAACCAATGGTGAACCTTGGAGCTCTAGCCAAGGAACAAAAAAACCCCCAAAATCTGGCAAAAAAATCGTCCATTGCTTCAGAATGGACAGGGCCAGTTTGACAGCACCTTCAATGAGTTAACCAACCAAGTGGACGACTACACTACCACAGTGCCGGTACCACACGTCCTCCCAGCTGTTAATACCTTGCACGCTGCAGATCTGAAACTCTGGAGTAAACGGGTTCCTCGTCAGGACGATCGAGGCCCCGGACCGATCCTTGATATACTGGATGTTCTTCCCACCACGCCCGATCAGTCGGCCACACAGTTCAGATGGAAAGTTGAAGTCAAAGTTGATCACATCCCCAGGTGGTAAAGACAGCAAGGTGTCTCCTACGCTGCCACCGCGACCGCTGTCGTTGGAGGCCTGTCAAAACACGAGGCCAAGTCTATACTGAGAAATAACAAACACAGATTATGTTTAAGAATTATGTTGAAAAAAGCGCACACACAAAAACCCACACACAAAAATCAACAACAAAAATAGAGTAAGCAGATCAAAGGAAAAGCATCAGTGTCCAGAATAAAGAGACAAAGTCATGTAATTTTATAGTTCAAGGAAATATAACATGCACAAATTGTGAAATTAAAATATTAATATTATTCACACAATAAAAGAAAAGGAAGGAGCAAAGTGTGTTTGGTTTGATTACAAGTTCCAGCAGAGCTATCCGATAAAGGGACTACAGGTACCATCGACCAGCCACTATATTATAGGCAAAGTCTTACATGATTCACAAAGAGTTTAAAAAAATGTTCTACCTAGCAACTGCGCAACTATATCATCATTATGTAATCCATCAATTACTAACTTAGTACTCAATAGTATCATTATTATCAATTTGTAATCTTTCTTTTGGAAATCATTATCATCACTGCCATTGACAGAACATTTTTTAAAACACAATTACCTCCCATCATGATCATTAATCAGTTTAAAGAAATAGTTTCCCTTTGTTGCTCACTATTCTGAAGGTTATCTCTCTATTAATATTATAGAGCAGCTGTTGTCCTGAGCCACTGAGTGCTGTACGAAGCTGAGATGCTCATCACACTGATCAGTAATGATATCTCTCTGTCTGTCTGTCTGTCTGTCTGTCTCTCTCTCTCTCTCACACACACACACACTCCACACACACACACACTCACACACATCACACACACACACACACACACACACAATACACTTACTTACACACACAGTGTCAACTAAACTGAGCACACAAGACTCAGTTTACTGTACACCTGACTTCTCCTTTAAACTTCTTGCTGAATCTGATGTAAAGCACTGAGTTTTTCAGACAGTGTATCTTGGGCAAGCTGAACCTGGTGGAGCCCACCCCATCTCCACATGCATGCTGGGTATCATGTCATCCATGCCACTGGCTATAGCCAACCTACTCTTTTACAAGAGACAGATAGCTTCACATGAGCACAGGATATTCTCTGTGTGCTAAAAAACAGAATATATATATATCAGATGTTTACAGCAAGCAAGTCAAAAATCAATGTAACTTGTAAGAAAACATTCATTCCACTGTGCGACGCTACTACACTTGTCTGCAGGTAGCTAGAAGTGAAATGCCGTAATCATCTGACATTTTGTCTGCGTTGCTTCTCATTGATAAATCATTACGATGGCGTTGATGGCAAAAACAGCAACTTGACTTTTATCATTTCCTGCATCAGCTAACCACAATATGCAAAGTGTAATTCACACAGTCTCATACACACAACTCTCTCTCCTCCCTCATTTACACACTCTGATCCTTTCTTAAAATGTGCACACATCACACAGTGACACACACACTCTCTCTCTCTCTCTCCATGACCCCCATTCCCCACTGCATGACGCTACACAAGCTGGGGGGGGGGGGGGGGGGGAACAAAATTTCTCTCTTGCCTATAAACAGTTTGATTTTTGTTTTTCTGACAACTTAAATCATGGAAGTTAAAAACAAAAATTGCTGGCTGGCTTAGTGCAAGTGGCTGACCTAGATCTCTCCTTTTTTTTTTTTTACCCCTCTCTCTTTTTAACAGCATTTGATCATGACAGGCAATCAGTACAGCACAGTTAATGAAAATGATTTTATTGTATTAAGCACGAACCCAGAAGGCACATCACACGTGACATGACTTTGTGAGTCATTCTGGACACCATGTGTGTCAATAATAGTGCAGTCACGTGGAGGGTTGTACATCATAGCAGATTTCTCTGCGTGAAATCTCAAGCTCCCCTCTCTAGGGAGAATATGTTATCAAAAATGCAGCACAACCTTTCTTTTTTTCTGACACTGCGAGTGTGACAGCAGATGTATTTCGTTACAAATCATATATGATGTAATGAGAATAGGTTTACCTTTACAGAAAAAAGAAAATTGTCTCTTGCTACCATGATTTCTTTGTTTCACATGCAAAAATTGATGAATGTTGCACACAGGACCTCAAGTTACCATCACATCCAAAAGACTAGTACCCAGACCACCACTCACAGTCTACTGGTTAGAGGAAAAGTCTGGCTTCCAACCAGAACAAAGACAAACCCATAATCTCTTAGTCTTAGTCATTTAGTGGGTGAATTACCTCTAGACTATACGTATATAGACCTTCAACGTATACAAAACTCTGCAGCTCGTCTAATCCTCAGAAAGAAAAAATCTGAGCATATTACCCCTCTCTTGCAATCTTTCCACTGGCTGCCTGTGCCACAGAGAGTAAACTATAAGATCAGTACCCTCTGTTACAAATGTCTCCACAAAACAGCACCCGCCTACCTCTGTGAATGTCTTCACTTGTACACTCCTTCTCGTTCTCTCCGCTCTGCTGCAGATACCTTGTCCTTACGAATACCTAGATTCAACCAATCCACCATCGGCCGTCGCTCTTTCTCTATTTCTGGTCCATTAATGTGGAATGATCTCCCTCTCTCTCTCCGCCAAAAGCCTTCTTATGACACTTTTAAATCCAGTCTCAAGACATATTTATTTCAAACCTAAGATTTTCCTCTCCTGCCTCATCTCATAGTTTTTTTTTTCCCCTGCCTTCAACAACCAAGATTCTATTGCCCTGCCAGGGTGTGTGACCTGTGTGTGTGTGTGTGTGTGTGTGTGTGCGTGTGTGCACATTTGGACTTGATGGAACTATTGCTTGTCACTGGTTGTATGACTGTGTAAGAATGAGTTGAGTGCAAGCGCTTTGATTTGTCTCTGCAAGATATAGCGCTATATATATAAATTCCATTTATTATTATTAGACCACTGTGTGATCCATCTGAAATTCAGCAGATCTATACGAAAATCATACATTACAGGACTGAACATAGCCTAAATTTTAGGTTAAACTTTTAAGAGTGCAACTGGCTATATAAAGTATAAAACAGAATAATCCTAAAGAACTTCTTCCTAACAAATTAAAATCTGATTTTTCTTACACCAAATGTCTGGAGTTAGAGCTTTACATTTGTGAGCTGACAGCCAGGGTTCATTCAACCCACCACAGAGGATTCTGATCAAGGGGATGTTTCCCCTGGAGTTAACATCAGTACCAATTCCACAACCCTAAAGTCCTTTGGATAAGATAATAAGCTGAGGTCCTGTGTCAGTGTGTGCCAACACATGCATATCTTGCGCACATGTTAAAACCCATTTCCGGTGTTTTTGCCTTTTGGAAGAGTAAGCCATTGCATGCCAATAGGAAATAATTTTTTTTTAATGCATCATGCACATTGTTATCATGTTTAGACATCATTCAAGTCATCAATCATCCCTTAAGTCAGAATGTGGCTACCTTACTAAATGTGGTCAAAAATGATACATTTACGTGTGTATACACAAAATCTTGCCACTGGTAAACCTTGCAGCTCTACGAAGGAAGGGGGAGGGGGGGGAGAACTATCACACACAAACAGGAATGAAAGACAACAAAAAACAAAAAAGATAAACAACACAAAATGCCAAGGCCATGTACCATAACCCCCTCCCCATTCCCTATCAAATTCAAGAAATAGCAAAACAAAAACTAACAAAAACAAAAACACACACCCCCCCTCCCCAAATATGTTTAACTTTACTATTACTGTATTAGTATATTGTTTACATACATGTATTCATAGTTATTTGTTTGGAGGCAGAGGTAACGATGATAATCAATAGCTTGGGGTGTGTGTGTGTGTGTGTGTGTGTGTGTGTGTTTACATGCATGCATGCGTGTATGTCACTGTGTGTGTGTCACTGTGAGTGTTTATGACCACCCCCATCCTAATGAAGCACCTCCAAAACTGCTCTTTCAATCTCACCATACACAGCCATATATGACAGGAAATCCAGCTAGTCATCTACACTCACTCCAACCTATCCCAAACTTGTACCAGCAGACTACAACTAGTAAAGACATTCATCAGTATTACATTACTGTTACTAATCCCACTCACTTGCAATAGCAGCTTCCTTTGATTGTTTTTTGTGTGTGTGAAAGCCATCTAAAAAAAAACAAATGTCCTGACAAACACTAAAGATAGGTGGGAGGACCTCAGATGCATTTATGACGCAACGCCAGAAGCCAATTTAGTATTTACATGACAGCACATACATCTAATGACGGAGAATAAGTAGAAGATAAATAAATGAGTAAATAGATACATTAACGAATAAATGAATGAACATAGTTTATATTATAATTATAACAATTATATAAGGTTTAAAATATTAGTCTTTAGAAATTATCATTAAGAATTAGAACATACAATAATTTATATGGTTATACTTATAGTACAAAGTTTGAAGAATCAATTGATCAGTCAATAAATGAACAAGTCAGAAAATTAAGATAAATCTAGATAAATATTTTTTCAAATTGTTTTTAAAAAAAAATGTCTGAATCAGTGAATGAATACATATAAAATTTCCCTTATTTAGTCTCCCTCTCCCTTTTCCTCTCTCCTGAAGGCCAGAATTTAGTCATGAAAAGATTAATCACGTATGTATTGTATGGCAATTAATGGAATGTTAATTGGTGATTAAAATTTTTTTTAAATCATTCAAGTCAGCCCACACCACCACCACCACGAATATATCTATTAGTATTATATGTCGTATTTTCTCCTAGCTCCAAAAACATTGTAGTTTATCAATTACAGCAGGTTTTCTATGGTTTACCATTTAGAGGAGAGAGCTCTGAAAGAATGTGTTAGCCCATACAAGAAGGGGTTGCTGATCAATTCACTGAATAATGCCTGGGGAATACATGTTGAAGTGCAGCTGAGATAAATGCAAACAAATCCACGGGGAAAAAAAGCATATGTTCTTACAACGTAATATTTCTTATTTCAAAGGCTTTAAATTAGAATATAACTTTAGCTAAATTTCTAATATTAGAATTACTATTTCCTAGGAGCAAACAGCCTAAATGCAGTAGGCTGGTTGGTATATTATATTTTGCTGGGATATATATTTTTCCTAATGACATTAATACATTAAAGGCAGGACAACTTAAGATTAAATGCACTTCATCTTCTGTTGCTTTATTACAAAAAGAGCATGCTGTATCTGATTCACCAGGTATTCTGTATCTAAGTTTGTGAACATTTATATCCAACACACCCAGTCTGAATTTAGCCATTATTCTTTTAAAATTTCATTTCAAGTTTTAAATCAGGTTAGCTTACATCAGGTAAGCTTATATTTATAAATAAACTGTCGATAAGTTTTGTATATCTATCACTAGTTTGAATTAGAATATATGATCCAATCCATTGTTGCCAATGACGGTCAATCTTTGCCTAAAAATAGCAATAAATTCTTTTAGATTTCCAACACCTTGATTTAATCAGACATATCCAAAGCCATATATTTGAATTTATTTAAGCGGTTATGCATGCATATATTTTTGTTACCCAATTTTTTTTTCATTTACCAAAAAGCATCCTATAAAGTTCTACAAATGGTAGTCTGTGCTCTTCCATGTTTAAAATTTTAAACCAAGACCTAAAACACCTTACAGTAGAAATAATTTTAAGAGGAGATATTTGTTTCCATTTTGTGCAGACAAAATCATTTGGTGCTCGTTTATCTACTCCTAAAAATTACTTCAAAACAAATAATGAAATATGCACTGACTCAATTTGCCTTGCTTCTGCATCCAATCCCCAAATCTCAGAAACATTATAAAACTATGGCCATATGGGTTTGTCACACTTCGTGTATCAAATATCTACCCCCCTCCCCCCAACATAGTGGCCCTATATTACCTCCCCCCCCCCCCCTTCCCCTCCAAAGGCGCATTGTAAGTCAAGTTTACCCTTCCTGGTTGTCCCATAGTTTCCAAGAACAGCCCTACCCTTTTCTCGCTTTCATTTTCCCTTTTAGTTTTAAGAGTTGATTTACATTATACTCCTTATGCAATTTATAAAAAAAAAGTGAATACAATAAATTCTCTTTTTTTTTAAAACAAGAAAGACCCCCCCCCCCCCCCCACAAGAAAAAAACCCAGACAAATTTAAACCTTAACTAGTTTAAGACTTAAAATTTTAAACTACGAGTCTACACCTAACAGAACAGTAACTGAGTAAGTACACTATTACTAGTATTAGTATAGTATTAACTGTCTGTAAGATCAAATAATTAGTAGACGCACTGTGCAACAGTTTCTTTCTCGTAACCTCGATTGCTTATGATGATTTAGATGGTTTTGTGTACATGTATGCAGTTCTATTACATACCCAAATAGGGTGTTTTTTTCTGGAATAAAGATTTTTTTTCTCACTTTCTTCATTTCTTTAAAAAAAAGAAGAAAAAAAAGGACAGGAACAAGTACAATAGCAGCAAAAAACCAAGAGCATCCAATTTTTTAAAAACCACCTTAAGCTCTGCAGTTTAAGAACAACAACAAAAAAGCAAAGGAAAACCCAAATTACATTTTTAAAAGAAAAGCCATACACCAACAAGAACCAACCAATAAATGCAACCATCACCAGTCACTGGATCAGTTCTTGAGCTCACACAATCATATGGGGGACGGGATAGCCTAGTGGTTAGAACATTGCGCTCGCAATCTAACAACCCGGGTTCGATTCCCGTTCAAAGGGACATTTTCCTCTGGAGTAACATCAGTGCAGACTCCACTATCCCCAAAAGTCCTTCGGATGAGACTATAAACCGAGGCCCCGTGTGCGAATGCACGCAGAAATTTTGCACACACATTAAATCCTGTTCCGCTTTTTGTAAGAGTAGGCCATTTTGTGCTGGTGGGAACAGATGACAGTATTTACAAAACCACATACACACGGGAACTGGATGTAAAAAAGCACATAAGTGCTTATTCCATTATGCTTGATATAAAAGAACAAAATAAAATTATAATTTTTTTTTAATTCATCAATATTAAAAATAGAACTGATTTTTTTCCTTTAAAAAAAAAAAGGGGGGGGGGGGGGGGGGAGCTATGGACACCCACCCAAAACTGTTTAAAAGTTAGTTAGTGTAACAGAACTTACTAATCTGTTCAATGCGAGATCTGGCTCACACTCACAGCTATCCGTCATCATCTAAGCAAATAAACAAAGTTTAATGTTAAAAAAATATATTTATAAATAAAATTGAATTAACCCCCCAAAAGTTTCATGTTAAAGACTTTGTGGCTGCCTTTGAACCGAATTTTTCAACTTTTGGGTATGACATTATGAATGCAATATTTGTGTTACTGAAGTGTATGCTAAGGAGTTATCAATCTCTATCAGATTTTATCCTGAAGCTTTATTTCATGATTTGCTTTTAAGTTTAACTTACCAACCATTGCTCCCCCCCCCCCCCCCCCCCCAAAAAAAAAAAAAAATGCAGTCTTCAGTTCAACATATCCTTTTAACTAGCTTTTGGTTTAAATTACAATTTCAGTTGTTACACAAAGGAAAGAGAGAAAGAAGGGACTATTTGCAAGAGCTAACTCCCCCCCACCCCTTCAAATGCGAACTCACTTTGGGCCATGTTTGGCCCATTACTTTGTGTGAAGGAATTATATTTATAAAATAAATTATACAAATTTAGCAAATCCTGTGCTATAGTATAATTTTTCATCTAGAACATTTATTACTTTGTCCAAATCAATGAGTAATTCACTACTTAGAAAAAGTTTGGGTTTTGGGTTTTTTTTCTAATGAGCAAGTTGTCTTTTCTAGCTTTACAGGGTGCACTATTCTTTTGCACTTGAACAGCTCACTATCTTTGCTCAGGCTTTATCAACTAGGGAGAAAGCTCTCCAGCATAAATCATAAGAAACATAGCTCTCCCCAATTCTGACTAAACAATAGAGAATTTTCAAGAACAGTCCCAGAAAAAGAAATCGTCAACCCAAAATCAGCATATCAAATTTAAAGAAAAGATCTTTATTTCTTGAATGGTGAAATGCTTTTAACTCATTCCCTATGATCCACTGCAATTGCAATGGTCTCGTGCACAACACTTGCCTATGAACCACTGCAATTACAGGATGTGACCTTCTGAGTATTTTAGCTCAATCAGTCTTGAAAAGATGTCAAGTTTTGTTTGAAAATCCGGCAGATGGCTTTCAACCTTGACCTTCCACCTACATGTCAACAATAAATCCTGAAAATTCCTTACATGTTTGTACTGATTATAAATCTTTTTAGTTATGAATTTTTCTTTTACTAATCAACACAAAAGGCCAATATACAGAGAGATGCATAGCGGTACAGTAAAAAATCAG
This sequence comes from Rapana venosa, assembly GCA_028751875.1. NCBI lineage: Eukaryota > Metazoa > Mollusca > Gastropoda > Neogastropoda > Muricidae > Rapana > Rapana venosa. The sequence goes on from CM054156.1 coordinate 6,712,651, forward strand.
CCAGTACTAGTAGGGAATGAGTTAGAAATTACAGTTTTAAAGTATTATCAAGCAATAAAACTAAAAACCGAAATTAAGCTATTTTGTGTCAAAAGGCAGTGACAATTTAAAAAAAACAACAACAGACAAAACAACAAAGCCAAACTTGTTCACTGAAAATGCAATGAGATTTTTTTCAACAGACTTGACTGACCAACTTGAGTAGCTGGGCAGACATCAACTGATCAAGGCTCACAATCCAACATAAGATGGAAGGTGGCAGAACAGTTTTAACTTTTATAGACGTTCACCTGCCTTAGTTAACTGTGATGTTCCGAGTTCAAATGTCCTGCCTTGCTCTTTCTTCCCAGTTTGACAGAAAAATCAAACTGAATGTCAAGACTTTTGGAGGAGACACTAAACCAGTCAAGCCTGTGTACAGGTCTATAGGTATGATGAAAAACCCACGACAGTTGAAAACCTGAAAGAGCAAGGTGGTACCTTCCGATTGAGAAAACTGGTACCTAAGTTAAATTTCCAACTGTATCCCCCGAGTTGGAATGCGGCACCTAAATGGTGCCAGGTGGGGAGAAAAATGGTCACACACACAAAAATATCACCATTAGTGTTGAACCTTGGACAGTTGGGGCTCCAGATGAGAAATAGAAAAATAAAATAAATAAATAAATAAACCCCAATCCAATATGAAAAAACCCCATCAAAACAACACCAACTTCTTCAGTCTGTAGAATATGAATAGAGAAAATAATAATAATAATAATAAAATATTAAACATAAAGAATGACTGACCTCACTGTTCGTATCACATATGGGCGAGCCAGAATCCATTCTCCCATTTTCAGACACCCCTGCAGAGGATTTGCTGACATCGTTCTGCTCTTCTGGTTCCTCTCTTGTACTGGACTGGTTCTTTGCTCTGCCACCATGGCTGTTAGCGTTACCAGTCTTTGTGGAAGGAGCAGCAGTCTTTGGTGAGGTCTGTTTGGATTTTGAGGGAGAAGACGATTTGGAATGAGGTGGGGTTGACTTAGATGGCGAGGAAACAGCTTTCTGCTTCTTGGAAGATTTTGACGAGTTTTTGGAATCTGTCTTTTTCCCCGACACACTGCGACTGCTTTCAGTTCTTGCTTCTGAGACTGTGGAGGCTGACGTGGAGTTGGCACTGGAGTCAGCTGAAGATGAGGGAACAATCACAGAACTGGAGCATTTGTTAGGGTTCTCCTCCGAGCCCAATTTTCCATTTTCTACAATGTCCAAACCATCCTCTGATGCCACCTTTGAACTGGTTTTCACATCTTTGTTCAGTATGAACTCATTGTCGGCTCCTCTATTTTTATTCATGGACGAGTCTTTCGCTTCTGCTTTGTTTGATTCCTGACTTTCAGATGAGTTACTAGCTTCTACTGTGTTTAATTCCTTACTCTCTGTTGCTCTAATGTCTGTTCCTGGCAGACCCTGCTCTGTGGCTGATGCATCGTGGCATTCTTCACCAGATTTTTCCCCTGGTGACTGACAGTTTGATGTAGTGATCTTTGCATTCTGTGAGCTCAAAATAAGCGTGGAGACTGACACCCTAGTGTCTTCAGAGCTGTTTACTTCTGGTGTGGAATCAATAGGCAGAGATATACTTGTCTCCTTGGGAATATCTTGTACAGAAACAGATTCGTCAGAATCTGCAGTCTGCACATCACACATGCTGCTGTTTCTGCCCTCCTCCTGGATAATATCATCTGCTACTTTTGATACTTCAGCCGCTGGCTTAAATCTGCTTTCAGTTACATCCGACATTAGCTCTGACCCTAACATCTGAGGGCTGTCATTCCCCTGTTGTTGGCTGGCAGGTTGTAGTGGGGGTGAGAGTGGAGACAGACAATTCTGAGAGACATTTTCAGGAACTATTTCTTGTGCTGCTGGATGTTCTTGGTCTGATGAATCTGATCCTTCACCTGCTATCAAGCTACTACGCCCAGAGTGTCTGACATCAGCAGAGTCCTTACTGCCGCTGATGCCCGGGGACTGAGCCTGAGAGAAGCAGGTAGCTGAGGAAAATTCTTCCTGAATTTCCTCACGCACTGGTTTAGACAGTATGCTGCCCAAAGATGAATCAGACTGCAGGCTGTTGTCTGCAGAACTTGTACCTGAAGGGGACTTGAGTGAACTATCTGCTGTTTGTGCAGAACGTTCTGAAGACACATCTCTCATGAATGACAACCTGGATTCCAAACGTTGCTCTGGAGAATCGTCAGACTTGGTGGCATCTGCACTACCGTCACCTGTGACAGAGCTGGACTGCCAACAGTCCCGTGACATCACTGGAGAGCTTTCAACAACCATTTTTTCTGTTACTGGAACTCCCTGGTCCAGCTGCAAACCTACAGATGAAGGGCTAGTTAAAGTTGTTGCCTTTGATTCCAGTTTTACAGAGTTGTGTGACGATACATAGGCCTGAAGACAGCTCTGGTTTACATCCTTATCCTTCTCTTTCAGCTGCAGCTGAGGATGTTGCTCTGAATGTAAATAGCGGCTGTTTGTTTCTGTTGACTTGGCGGCATGTCTTTCCTGTAGACTGGCATCTCCCTTTCCTTGCAAAACGCTTTGTGTCACACGGAGCTTTACCTCATTATCAGAAGTCTCTGGCATACGCCTGCCTGTATCTTTTTCTTTTGAGACATGATCCCCAACCATCGACTTCACTCCATCTGTTTCTGCATCGTCATCGTCATCTTTGCCTTTTTTGCGTCTCATCATCCATAGTAGTCCTAGTAGTATAACTGTTGTGGGCACACCAACACTCAGAATAATCCCCAAACTGCTGTGATTTAGAGGCTTCATGGTGCTGGTCTTGTCATCATATATTTCTCACAATCTGAAACACATTCAAAGTGGATTTATAACTTACTTGCAAAACACGAATTCTCTCAAAATTTGTGTCACAATGTTTTATATCTTGCGGTTATGGCTTTGTCATAATTGTGCATGTTTAGTGTAGATTAGTCCTTCGTGATTGTGGTTCTTGTTCTGCTTCTTGTTGTGTATACTGCATTGTATTTTTTGTTTATTGGGTTCGTTTGTTTGTTCGCAATCTTCTAACTTCGCTCACAAAGCTGTGATTCCAACAAACCCTTTGAGTCTTTCAGTTTTACTGTTTTGACCACAACATTTTTTTTTTGGGGGGGGGGGTAGGGGCGTGTCAAATGGAGACAATTTTCAAGTTATCTTTTCCCTTCTTTTAATCCATTAACTTAAGTGTAACTTTATTTTAATCAATAAAATTCACAAAGCAAACCATGTGCCGTGACATTATAACCTTCGTAACATAGAAAAAAGTCCAAATCCACGATCAATTCACTAAAACTGGGAAAATTGTCCTTTCTTACTCCACAGCTTTTTTTCTATTCACTGCACACGACCCCTTATTCGTATCACTTTATGATCAGTATCACTTCCCTCATTATCACTGACATCAGATCTACTGAATTAGTAAAGATTATAGTTCCAAATGTTTTATTTCAATACAACTGTGTGCCACCTCTTCACATGTCTGACACTTTGATGATTTTCCTAATGCATGAAATGTCTGCCGCACAGGGTGGGAAATCCCAGAACTGGCAGATCTGAGCTGTGACGACCATACAGAACAATACCAGATCATCCAAACATACATCTTTAACAAGCTTAAAATTATTCCCCAAAGTAAGTGTTCACGTAGTTTGTTTTACATCATTAGACAATGAAATGGGGGTTTGAAAATGTTTGTCCTTTTTCAACCTGCCATCACAGACTGTGAAGGCAACAGGGAACATTTCTACTATCCTACGTAATTCACTAATTGCAGGAACCTGTACTGCCTCTAGTACTAGGTAGAGAAAACATGTTATACTCAGTCCTGCTAGTAAGTCTAGAACAAGTTCAACCTTCCAAAAATGCTGGACCACTTTTACATGTATAATGCAATAATTTAATCCTTTTACTTACACCATGGCTGCTGGCCCAGGCCAAAACTTATTAAACTTAACTGTGTCAGTTACTGATGTAAGCAAAGTGTCAAGGCCTTTGTTACAAATTTGTATGTTTTAAAATGTTATATGATATTGTCTTCATTCATGACAAGCTCTTACTCCTGGCATACATCAACCTGTACTTTCCATTTAACTTTGAAGCTGCCTATAGACTATACCATATGGCCAGGTACTTGAAAACCGCCAAACAAAATGAAACAGTTTAAGACATGCAAACTGCTCTAGTTCTCAGTTAGTGTTACCATCTTACAAAAGCAATGACCCCAAGGTATGATGAATGAGACAGCGTGCATGCCCCAGGTGATTCCTGAGGTCAAGCTATAGAATATTCAATAACAATATCATCCTATGGCGATGCAGAATGCTATTGTTTTTGTTTTGAGCTCATCACTAACTTCCCTATTGGAAGCCCTGGAAGGCCTTAACAGCACCTACATTCATTCACTTATCAGTCTGTATACTGTATCCTTACCAAGCTACTATAATTCATACATTCTGAAATACAGTAAATGACATGGCAAGAAAGAAAAGAAAACCCATACATCTGATACATAGTCTAAGAAAAGTGACATTTGAAGTTTCACTTTCAATGTTTCATTTCAAGCAATTTCAACTTCAAGTTCAAGCCAGATAAATTATGAAAAGACTCCATAACTCAACTGTCACTAACCAAAGGATGTGACCATATACCATTTAGATTGATTATTCTTTGTCTCCTTCAATAACGACCACTGGTCAAAGCTTTGACCTGCTGTCATTTGGTCAGGACTGCACTGCAAAGCTGGGGCCTTTTGGGGCTGCACTGCAAAGAGGTAATGATCAGTAATATTCTAATAATCTTCTGCACACTTACCCAAAACTTTTGTTACACAGGAAAAACGTGTTAGAATCAAATCATGTCTAATCTCTCATGGCACATTAACCTGACACTAGTGACAACCACATGGCAACCAAGAGCACGCGTCAAAAGATACCTCTTTCAAGTGTTGGCGAAACTGAGACGATTGCTAATTCTTATGCAATGTCAAATGCACCTACGCTGAAATGGCCAGTCAATGCATGAATTTCATGTGCGAGTCTTTTAGCCTGCTGCAAGCTGGCCTCCAAGTGCAAACATTTAGATCATTTCTGCATTTTGCAATGGACTGTGGCTAAAGGTCTACTAATGCAGAGTGACTCAGTGACTTCATGAGCAGCCTCTCGTCAAGTAACAACGCATTTTATCTTCCTGCGTCCTCGAACAATGTGTTTAGAACAGATAAATTAAGGATATGTCTACAAAATATGCTTTTGAGTCTAAATATAGTACTGCACGTCATGTCTCCTTGCATGTCCTGATCGTGTAATTTTGTGGTTATTTGGACGGATATCAACGCCAAATGAGAATCCATAATGTATCGCCATTTGTGATCGAACTGAAAGTGGTCCATGTGTTAGGCATACGTGTAAAAAATACGAATGCACATGGACCTAGAAGATAATAGGGAATAGTAAGGACAGTAATGTTTCATCGTACGAAGTCGTAACCTTATTATTGTGAAATTAATTGGTAGTCTCACCTTCGTACCACGTGGTCCTTGTCCGTCAGCTTCCAAACACAAAAACTTCATGGAAATAAATCTCACTAATCTCGCGAGATTTCACGTACGTTGACGAACTATTTTTTCCAGTGCGGACGACGTTCAATCTTATTTGCATTATGTTAATATTTTTAGAAAGAACATATGATATGTCCTTTATTGCACATGTAAAAGTATATGTCAGTTTATTTGCAGAGTTTACATTGATTTCCATTGATAGAATTGTGTATAATGTCCAGTTTCCTACGATTGCAATGATTATTCACAGAACTCTTTTTTTGATCGTAAGAATAAAAGCGCCCAAAGGTCAAACCTAAACATAATCAGGTGGTGTGCTAAGAAATGAGATTTCATGTGGGACGCAGGCTGTCAGATCGTCTATGTGTCCCATCCTAGCAATTGACGATCGAGCTAGTGATCGAGGTCTGTTTTGAAATATGTGTTCCCAATGACAGTTAAAGTGAGCTTTTCTGATTCAGGATTACGATCAAGGGCACTGGAGTCGCCTATGATGTGATCGTTTCACATCTTTCTTCGTAGACGACCAGCTTTCATTCGTTCAATCAATCTCACACAGCAGCGATCTCTTCACAAATCTAAAAAACGATGTCATCTCGGAGGAAAGTAGAGTCAATCGGGGACTACTGTTACGATAAAAAGGAAATTCTTGGACATGGTGCCTTTGCTATTGTGTTCAAGGGATTCAAGAAACAGGTATGCTGTGAATTCAAGATCTCTCTCCCTCCCTCGCTCGATCCCTGCCTCCTGCCCTCCCTCTCTCTCTCTCTCTCTCTCTCTCTCCACACACACACACACACACACACTCACACACTCACATACTCTTTCTCTTGAGTCTCTCACTCACTCTGGCGCGCGCACACACACACACAACACACACACACACACACACACACACACACACACACACACATGCACTCACTCAGTAAATGAATTTCTGTGTTTGACATAAGTATTTGAATTTTTTCTGTGTTTGACATAAGTATTTGAATTTCAACACACACTCTGCATCTATTTTACCTCCTGCTTTTATGTCTGCCTACCAAAATTTTGAAAGGGATCCAGCAGTCAGTAAGACATATTCCTTCCACAACACAGCATAGTAAATTTGTATACATATATATATATATATATATATATATATATATATATATATATATATATATATATATATATATATTATATATTACCATGATACACCTACCACATGTGGCTAACACATAAAACAATGCTTCCAGCTCTTCTAATTCATTTGTTATGAATATCATAAAGAAGTTACCTTGTAGGTGATTAAATAAAACAACAACAAAAACAGTCAAATGGGACTATTTCCAACTACAGTATTTCCAACTTGAACGTTTGTCAATTTTTAAAAAATCATTAGGAAAAAACTGTTACAAGTAAATGAAGTAATCACAATGTGCAGATCTAAGCATCTTATGTATCATATTATGGTATTGCTGATCACACAAACACACAGTGAGACACACACACACACACACACTCTCTCTCAGTCTTTCTCTCTCAGTCTCTCTCTCTGTCTCACACATGCACACACACACACACACACACACACACACGCACACACGTATGCATGCATGTGTACACAAGCATAAACACAAGTTTAAGTACCATTAAGTATTCTAAACACATACATGCAATATAGATCTACTGGACACATACTATGCACAGACACACACACAGTGTGTGTGTTTGATGTGTGTGATGCATTTGCAAATGCTGCACACAGCCAATAACTTGACGTGAGAGTAAGATAGTGGAGTTTTGGGGGGTTATTTTTAAGATTAGTATTATTATTAATTAGTTAGACTATTACATTATTAGCATCAATAGGAAGCAAAATTGCTGGTTTTTGTAAATTTTTAAAAGACATCTAAAAACTATAGTATATATTCCAGTGAAGTCATATTGAAGTCAAGCCCAGGGTGTTAAGCTGGGGAACACCTAACCAACAGGATTAGAGAGGACAGGAACTTTTTCTCTGTTAATAGCTGCACACACAAAATTTAATGTTTTAAGCCTGCAGCAACCTGAATCAGTGAATATTCAACCAGTGTAGCCTTTGTGGAATTGTCAGTTGACTTTTTGTTAGAGGGTTTTTTTTGTGTTTTTTTACCCTGTCATGTTTAAAAATAGCAAAGAATCTTACCAGTTACCTATGCTGCAAGAAAGAAATAGGTGTCTTGGCGCGCCATGTTTACTGACCTGGAACAGGGGCCATTGTATGGTGAAGGTTGACGGCTTTGTTTGGCTGGGACGCAAAGAGAGGGGGGGAGGGGGGGGGTGTTTGGTTCATGATGTAACAAAGGCAGCTGTAAGAGGAATTGATTGCTGTAGCTTTCACTCTAAAATCAAATGATCCCTGTAGCAGTCAGTTTGGTGGTTGTGACAATATGAATAAATGATGCAACCTTGGGACTGAGCTGTGGCTGTAGTGTGTATTGTGTGTTCATATACCCTGTGAGTGTGTGAGTGTGTGTGTGTGTGAGAGAGAGAGAGGTTTGTAAAGTGTGTGGGTTGTGGTTGGTGGTTACAGTAACACTAACAGTGTGTGTTATGTGGGTGGGTGGGTGTTCAGATTTGGGCTGACAGAATGACTGCTTAAATGCTAAACATAGTATACAGTATACACTGTTGTATTGAGTTAAAAATCAATTGAGGGAGAGACATTGTATTGGTCTGAAAATGTCAGGGGCTGGGTGGTGTGGGCAGACAGGGAGGTGGAAGTGATTTTTTTCCACCGAGTCTCCCTTTCTCTTTAAATACAATGTATGTTTGCAAACTGTGTAAGCTCTTTCTGTCTCAATGTCTGTCTGTCTGTCTTCTGTCTGTCTCGCTCAGTCTGTTTCTGTTTCTCTCTGAAGTTTTCTTTCCTTCTTTCAGCGTCAGTTAACCTGAAGCCAAATTTTTTGTTTTGTTGTGTGGTTAGGGGTTTTTTTTGGGGGGGGGGGGGGGGGGGGGGGTGTTGGAGGAGGGTTTTTGTATGGATCCCTAAATCATGAATAAATCTTTGTTTGGAGGTGATGCCTTTGCGTTGAGATTGTTTTTGTTGATGGTGGTGGGTTTTTTTTTCTTTGTTTCTTTCTTATATCTTTGTTTTTCACATGTAGAATAGGTTTTCATCCCCACTTTTCTATTTTCTAAGCCATAACAAATTTCTAGAAGTTTGCACTGTATAGTCTTGCTTCTAAAGTAACACAAAAACAGTAATCCTACTTGTTTTCACTTGCAGACTCCTTCGGTTCCCGTTGCTGTGAAGTGTATTGCAAAGAAAGAACTGAGCAAGTCCAAGGAGTTACTTGCTAAAGAAATCCGAGTGTTGAGGGTGAGTTTCTTTGTGGGTTTTTTGTTGTTTGTTTTCCTGTACAGTTTTTTTTTCTGATATTTTGTCAGTCTGTAAACATTTTTACTCTTAAGTGTGTGTGTGTGTATGTGTGTGTGTGTATGTGTGTGTGTGTGTAACTGTGAATGAGTGAGTGAGTCTAAGTGAGTAAGAGAGAGACTGAGAGCATGTGTGTGTTTTATAGTGTTATGTGTGCAAGTTTGTGTGTATGTGTTTATGTGCACATATTATCCAAAAGTTATGGTTTATGGGATTTGTTAGACATGCATAAAAAAACTTTAATTTATATTAATTATAATTAATAAATATTACCAAAGTAAACTTTATCTGTTTAATAATAAATTGTTCTAGAGTTTATCAATCACTTCTTTTTTTCCTTGCAGGAGTTGTCTGTCTACCAACATGAAAATGTTGTTGCTCTTCTGGATGTTAAGGTATGTGACACATTCCCCATGCATGTACACATTTGTATTGAAAGACATGCATGCATGCTCATGTGTATACTTGTGCATGTGCACACACACATGCACACACTGAAACAGTGAACTCACACACACACACACACACACACACACACACACACACTCGGTCATTCACACACAAAACGCGCACACACACACACATGTTAAGGGATTTTACCGTGGCCCTGTGTGCGAACGTACGCACATGTTAAATCCTGTTCTGCTTTTCGGAAGAGTAGGCCATTGTGTGCTGGTGGGAACAGATGACAAAAGTAACAAAACTGCATACACACGGGGACTGGATGTAAAAAAGCACATGAGTGCTTATTCCATTATCCTCGATATATATTACACACACACACACACACACACATGTGGACTATTGCAATTCTCTGGACTATTGCAATTCTCTTTTGGCTGGTCTGCCAGCATCATCTATCTACTCCCTTCAACGAATTCAAAACTCTGCTGCTCGACTTGTTCTCAAAAAGAAAAAATCTGAGCATACTACTCCTCTCTTGCGATCTCTCCACTGGTTGCCTGTGCCACAGAGAGTCAAGTACAAGATCTGTACCCTCTGTTACAAATGTCTCCATAAAACAGCACCTTCCTACCTCTGTGAATGTCTTCACATGTACACTCCTTCTCGTTCCCTCCGCTCTGCTGCAGATACCCTGTGCTTACAAATACCTAGATTCAACCAGTCCACCGTTGGCCGTCGCTCTTTCTCTGTTTCTGGTCCAGCGATCTGGAATGACCTCCCTCTCTCCCTTCGCGAAAAGCCTACTTACAACACTTTTAAATCCAGCCTCAAGACATACCTATTTCAAACCTAAGACCTCCCCCTACAGTTTCATCTCATAATTATCTGTCCTTGCCTTCAGTGGCCTAAATTCTCATCACCCTGCTGAAGCATATAACCTGTGTGTGTGTTTTGTGTGTGTGTGCGTACGTGTGCGCGTGTGCGCGCGTGTGTTCGTGTGTATTTGAACTTTTTAAACTATTAATCATTGTTGGTTGCATGTGTAGGAGTGGAATGGATGCAAGCGCTTTGGTTTGTTGTTTTTTACAAGATATAGCGCTATATAAATTCCATTTATTATTATTATTATTATTATGCAATATACAGAAGTACAGAAATTATACAATGCAAAAGAAGGAAGGTGGCAGGATGGTTAAGATGTTTGCCCGCCCAACAAGTAAGCCGCGAGGTCCTGGGTTTCAATTCCCACCCTTGCCCTTTCTTCCCAGTTTGATGAAAAAATCAAACTGAATATCAAAAGTCTCTCGATGAGACTATAAACTGATGCCCTTGTGTGAATGCATGCGGAACATCTTGCGCACACATTAAAAATGTGTTCCGCCATTCGGAAGAGTAGGGTGACAAAATTAAGGGGGAAAAACCAAAACATGCACACAGGTGTCATGTTTAGACACCGTCCCCGAAGTTGGAAATAGGGCTACCTAAAAAGAGGGGGGGCGGATGCATACACTAAAACCTCATCACTGGTGAACCTTGGAGCTCTAGCCAAGGAACAGGGGGGAAAAACAACAACAGTGCATGCATGTAAGCACTTGAGTAAGCTTGTAAGTAACATGTATAGTATACACATTCTGAAATGCAAGCAGGCAAAACTCTCTCTCTCACACACACATATGCACAAACACACACACACATATATATACACACACACATATCACCTTAAGTATCTTTATCTCGTATCATGTAATGTAACATGACAAGTGGAAATGTAATCAATTCAAAAACTAAAGCAACGCTTACATAAAATGTACCGCTGCACACAGGCGTATGAAATCTTGGGGCAGTCACATACTGCACGATATATGTTATTACTATTATCATATTTCACCAAGGAGGTGGGACCTAGTGGTTAGAGGGTTGCATTGCTGATCTGACAGCCAGGGATCCAGCCACCACAGAGACACGTGTTTTAGGGGATTTTACATGGGAGTTAACACCAGTACTGATTCCACCCCCCCAAAAGTCATTTGAATGAAACTTTAAACCAAGGCTTGTTGGTGTGTGAACGCACACGGAACATCTTGCACATTAAAAACCTGTTCTGCCTTTCGGAAGTGTAAGCCATTTTGTGCTGGTAGGAACAGATGACAAAATCTCTTTTAAATGGATGCAGGTGTCATGTTCAGTTTAGACACCATCCCCGAAATCGAAATGCAGCTATGTTCATGGTGGGTAAAAATGGTTGCATACACAAAATCTCACCATCAATGAACCTCAGAGATCTTACCGAAGAACAACAACAAAATGAAAGCAAATATATACTTCACCCAAACCAAAAATTGTTGTTTCACTGAAAGCACAAGTGAATCTGATAGATGCAAGAACAATACTTGGATTTTTCTTTCTGTATAAGTCTATGCATCATATAAGCATAGATCATATTCCATAAAACTACTGTTCAGTGCAAACATGCACACATTCAAAGACACACTCTGCATGCATACATGTATGTATACATGTATGTGTGCATGTGAACTTGCATAATTCACATTATACACATGTATGTGTGCATGTGAACTTGCATAATTCATATTATACATGCATACTGCTTCTGTCCCTTTTAAAGGAAGCTTTGCTGCTGCTGTTTGCAGATTATTCCAGAATCCTGCTCAGCATGAGCATCTGCCATGGCATTAAATGCAATGTTAAAAAAAACACCTTTTAACAGACAACCCCCCCCCCCCCCATCCCCACCCCTTGATACCCCCCTCCCCCCCCCCCCAAAAAAAAAAAAAATTCCATCACACTCTCATGCACAAAGGATACAAATTGTAATGATTGCTTGGGAAAAAAATTTGCTGGTGGGGGGGGGGGGGCAATCCGTTACAAAATCAACTCTTCACACTCTTGACCTGTTTAAATAGTCTGAATGGGCTGAGTGGGCTTCATATTTGTGTGAATATTGTATAATATGTGTGAGTGAGTGAGTGAGTATGTGTGTGTGTGTGTGTGACAATAAAAAAAAAAAGCTAGTTACAAAACAGCTTTAAAAAATCATTTTTTTAAAAACCACTCTGAAACAGAACATTAAATTTCAACTCACACACACACACACACTCACTCTCTCTCTGTCTGTCTCTCTCTCTCTCACACACACCTCACTCTCTTTCTCTCTCTCTCTATCACACACACATACACACACACATTCTCTTTCTCTCTCACACACATACACACATGCATTCTTCTCTCTCCCCCCCCCCCCCCCCTCTCTCTCTCAATATCTCATCCCACTTCCCACACATCCGCTCTCCCTCTCTCTCTGTCTGTCTTTCTCTCTCTCTCCCTCCCTGTCTTTCTCTCTCTCTCCCTCCCTCACGCCACTTCCCACACATCCCCTAACAACACCAACCCACACCACCTCACTCTCTCTCTCTCTCTCTCTCTCTCTCTCTCTCTCACGCCACTTCCCACACACCCCCATTCATACACTAACAACAACAACTCTCTCTCTCTCTCTCTCTCCCCTCCCTCCCTCCCTCAAAACATCACGTCATCAACTTGCGTGCATGCCCAGTTACAGCTGTTCATGTATATCACTATTAGCCTGAACTGAACAACTCGGTTGCAACCAGTAACTGACCTCTAGGGTTCAAGGTCGCAGTCGGGGTAGCTGGGTTGCCCGCATTCCCCAGCTAAACTACAAGTAAAGAGGTTGTTTCAAATCACATAAGCCAGAGAGCACTGTACAGTACAGGTCCTACCCCAGCCCCTAGTTACCTGCAAGATTTTTTTTTTTTTTAATGGTGAAGGCCTTCACCGAGTTTTGGTTCTTTGTTTTTTTTTCTTCTTTTTTTGTTCCTTGTCACTGTCCTGTTATTAATGTGCTCTCTCTCTCTCTCTCTCTCTCTCTCTCTCTCTTCTCCTCTCTCTCTCTCTCTCTCTCTGTGAAGTATTAGTCTGTGTCTGCCTGCATTTCATAGCTCAGTTGTCCTGTTTAGATTTTGTCATGTTTAGATTTGAGGGGGTGTGTGTGTGTGTGTGTGTGTGTGTGTGAGAGAGAGAGAGAGAGAGAGAGGAGAGAGAGAGAGAGAGAGAGAGAGTGTGTGTGAACATGAAAACACTTTATTTCCCTCCACCCCCCCCCTCTCTCTCTCCTCTCCCTCCCACTCCCCCTCTCTCTCACTCTCTCGTTGTTTCGTTTTGTTTTGGTAGTCCCTAATTAGGGCATGGACCGGATTTTAAAAAATGTATGTAAATGCTGTAACCCTTGAAAAATAAAGATTATATTCATTCATACTCTCTCTCTCTCTCTCTCTCACACACACACACACACAACACACACACACACACACACACACACAAGAAAACACTTTTTTTCTTTTTCTCAGCAACCCTCCCCCTCCCTCCCTCTCATACACACTCACTCACTCAGAGAGAGAGATAGAGAGTCCCTCATCAGGGCAAGGGCCTCATGAAAAATAAAAGGTCAGTAAATGCTTATCTGTAACCCTTGAAAACTAAAGATCATCCCCCCCTCCCCCCCCTCTCTCTCTCTCTCTCTCTCTCTCTCTCATCCTCTTCCCACTGTCCCCTTGTGAATGGGCTTAATGCTTATCACAATAAACTATTCTCTCTCTCTCTCTCTCTCTCTCTCTCTCTCTCTCTCTCTCTCTCTCTCTTTCATACTTATTCATTATCCTCTAAATAAAAAGAATTTGACTCACTCTCTCCTCTCCCCCCTCACTCTCTCACAACACACACACACACACTCTCTCTCTCTCTCTCTCTCTCTCTCTCTCTCTCTCTCTCCACACACACACACACACACCCACTCTCTCTCTCTCTCTCTCTCTCTCTCTCTCTCTCTTTCTCTCTCTCTCTCTCCATGCTTATTTATTATCCTCTAAATAAAAGAATTTGACTCTCCCCCCCCCTCTCCCCCTCCCCCTCCCCCCCCCTCCCCCCCCCCCCCCCCTCTCTCTCTCTTCTCTCTCTCTCTCTCTTTTCCTCTTCCTCTTTGAAAATAAAAGAGAATATTGGGGCTGAGGCCGGGGCTTCACTACACTACACTAGGCCTAAATTCAGTTCCTTCCTTGGACTGGAGTGGCCACTTGGGTGTTGTAACACTCCTCCTTCTCCCCCCCCCCCCCCCCTCTCCCCAACATCAACCTCCTCTTCTCCCCCTCCCTCCCTACTACCCCCCTTAACACCCCCCAACACACACACCCCACCCCTTCCCTGGCCCCACACGTGCATCGATTCTCGTTTATACAATTCCTTGTCGCTGGGCCCCGCCAGCCCACGAACCCAGCGACCAGACCAGCCTGGGCAGCCAGATATTGATTCCTCTGAATTGTCTGTCAGCTTCCTGGCATTCTGCCTGTTGTGTGTGTGGACAAGCTCCTCTCGCAACCCCCCCCCCCCCCCCCCCCACCACCACCACTACACACTTCTATACGATGCCAGCATAACATCTGACACCCCCCCCCCCCCCCCACCCCTCTCTCTCCCCCCCCCCCTCCCCTTACCCTGTCTGTCAGTCTGTCTCTCCACAAAATCTTTCTCTATCCCTGTCTGTCTGTCTGTCTCTCGCTCTGTCAGTCCTCTCCACCATCTTTCTCTCTCCGAGTCTGTCTGTCTGTCTGTCTGTCTCTCTCTCTCTCTCTCTCTCTCTCTCTCTCTCTCTCTCTCTGTACGAGTCCCACCACCATCCCCATCCGACTCTCTCTCTCTCTTTCTCTCTCTCTCTCTCGTTCTTCACTACTAAACTACCCCACTACCCTTACTAACCCCCCCCCCCCCCCCCCCCCCCCCCCCTGCTGCTTTGAAGTTCTATTTTTATCGACAAGCATCGCCTGGTATATAATAGGCGGGACGACATTGCCGCTGTGTGCAGAAAAAGGATGCCTCTCTCTATAGACCAGATACTCTGCCAGCCTTGAGGGGAAGAATGTTCTTGGAACCTGCGTACTTGTAACTGTTACGTGGATATAGGGCCGCAATAGCTCCTCTGTCTTGTGTAGAGATCTAGCGCTGTGTGTGTGTGTGTGTGTGTGAGTGAAAGAGAGAGAGAGAGTGTGGTGTGAGAGAGTGTGTGTGTGTGTGAGTGAGAGAGTGTGAGTGAGTGAGAGAGAGAGAGAGAGT
Source organism: Rapana venosa (assembly GCA_028751875.1). Lineage (NCBI taxonomy): Eukaryota > Metazoa > Mollusca > Gastropoda > Neogastropoda > Muricidae > Rapana > Rapana venosa. The sequence goes on from CM054156.1 coordinate 6,728,220, forward strand.
GTGTGAGAGAGAGAGTGTGTGTGTGTGTGTGAGAGAGAGAGAGAGAGAGTGTGTGTGTGTGTTGCCCGAACTGAGTGTATTTCGTCCTCTTTTTTGTGGTAGGCTATGTTTGTTCATCTGTCTGTTACCGCGATAAATCGATTGTGGGATTTTATAGTGTGTGTGTGTGTGTAAGAGAGAGAGAGAGAGGGGGGGGGGGGTCATCAGTGTTACGTCTCTTCATTTGTTTTAAAAAAAAAGTGTGGTACAAATCATAGAGCATCATCTCTTCCCCCACAGAGGAGAAAAGGGGGGGGGGGGGAAGGACTTCACCTGCCTCTCTTTTGCAGCCAAATAAAACAGATTTGTTCTTCATCTATTTCTGAGTTCTGTCACTCTAAATGTATGCACCTGCCTGCCTGCCTGCCTCATCGTCTTCGTCCCTTTTCTCTCTGGAATCCTTCAGAGTGGCTCTTCTGTCTGTCTGTCTGTCATGTAGTATAGTGATAGTGTCAGCGTGAGTGTCATAGCCTAGTGTCAGCCTGAGTGCATCTCTGGCTCTTATTCTTAATCTGTGTCCATCCACCCATCCATGGATCCATCTGTCATTCAGTCATTCTGTCTCCCTCTCTCTCTCTCTGGTTTGTGAGTCCGGGTCTGCCTTTCTGGTTATTGCATTGCAGAACCCACCACCACCACCCCACTGCCCTTCTCTCTCTCTCTCTCTCTCTCTCCTTCTCCTGAATCCCTCCACCCCCAGTGAAATTTCTAAGCCTTTGTCTCACTCCTTTGCCCCTCTCACGATCTCTTTTCCCTGGTTTCTATCTCACCCCCCCCCCCCCCCCCACCCCCACCCCGTCCCTTTCCCTCTCTCATTTCCGAGATCGGAAAAATTTTCAATGCCAAGAGTAATAATCATAAATAAACACACGTGTTTGTGTGGTAGTGGTGGTGATAGCCAGAGATAAACTATGAACTGCGACTTAAGTATGCCCCTTCAAATTGATAGTTCAACACGAGGTCGGGAACTGAAAAATATTCGCTGCCAAGGGTAAAAACCATTAAAGCACGCGTGTTCGGCGTGCCATTAAGAGTTATAATTAGCTAAAACGCTAATAATTGGATAAAACGCTAACTACGACTGATGCAATACTACGACCCCCCAGCTCGTCATGTGACGTGTCATATACCATCGCGACAACAAAAACATGTTGACAGATTTTTGTGTGTGTGTTGGGCGATGAATGTGTTCTGACGTAGTTCAGATTGTTATCTGGCTATAAAGTCGGTCGTCATTGCGAGGTCGGTTGGGGTCATGTTAGCGTTATGTATGTATACATACACTTGGTGTCATTGTTAAATTTAGATACGGCCAAAGACTGGATACTGTGAAGAAAAGTAGAGTGTGTGCATATGTGTGTGGGCGGAGGAGGAAAACGGTTTGGAAGAGGGGAATGTGTGTGTGTGTGTTGGGGGGGGGGGGGAGGGGAGGGGGGGATTATATACTATCATACATGCAATCTGTGACTTAGATGTAAATGTTTCTCCCAGTGACTCACTCAAGCAAATATAGAGAGGTGTGCTGGTTGGTATGTGACCCCCCACCCTCGTGTGTGTTTCACGGACTGGCAATTTTCACATTCTTTTCATTATTGTTATGTTAGCTTATTGTGTCTGCCCCCCCCTCCCTTTCTACTCTCTCTCTCTCTCTCACTCTCTGCCTTCCATACCCGATGTCTTCCACCCCACCCCCCCCCCCCCCTTCTCTTCCGCTTTTAGTAGTTCACTTAGTTGTGCGCCCCCCCCCCCCCCCCCCCCCCCCCCCCCATCCCCACAACACACACACACAAAAAATGCATCAACAGAAAGATTTGTTTGCAAAGAACAACGTACGTGCGTTCACAGACGTTTCTTACCAGCTGGCGTTTTGATCCATATATTGACCTGACCCAAGTGAAGACATTCTGGTTATCTTGACGTCGTTCAGTCCAAGGTCTGCCATCCATCCTTGACCCCAATGACCCCGACCAGGTCACGAGGGCGACAGACATTTTAAGTCGTTCGCGTTGGTTATTTTTCTCACAGAAAGTCGTGTTAAACGTTCAACAGTTTCCGGTAGAAGAGTGTGCGCGTGCTTTTTTTTTTACTTTCCATTTTGATAGGCTTATCTTGGTTGACGAAGAATGTGGAATTAAATTCTGCGATACAGCATAGCCTTGAAATTGCTTGAAACTTAATCACATGTTTATATCGTATTCTCGGATGTTTTTTGCAATAAAGTATCAAAGAAGTAGATAAAGTCGCTTAGATTCAAGTCTTTAGTGGTGTCTATAATTATCATCTTAACTATTTCAAAGTTTTGCTGTTTTTTTTGGCCTTGTTTTCTTGCCTTGTTTCAAGTTCATGCTGTAAACAAAGGGTAGCGTGGAGTATCCCGGAAGTGGCAGGGTGACCGGAAGTGATTCTCTCCCCTTCTGTTTGGGGGGGGGGGGGGGGGGGTCGTCCTCATAATTATGATATAACATTCAACCAAACAGATAGGAATAGCTGTAGTTAAATGTTATGCACCCTCAAGGTATTTTTTGTTTCCTTTGAAAACAAAGGTCACATAGCATTATCCCAAGCATTTACTGTAGTGTAGGCAGAACGGACATGTGCATGTATTGATGAGGATGGACATAAATCTCTCCAAGCAGTACTGGGAGGGGGAGGGGGGGTTTGTAGGTCATTGTATATTCAGCGTCCTCAATAATGACTTACCATATGCCAGTCACCTACAGTTACATTACCAGCTGCAGATCATATAACTGACCCCACCCCCACCCCACCCCTTCTCCCCTTCTCTTCCCATTCTGACAACTCCCAAGACATCCCTGGATGTGAGCTAGCAAGGCCAGAGGTTGGGGAGGGGGGGGGGGGGGGGGGAGGGCCAAGGGAGACTGCATGCAGTCAGTCGCTTAGACGTGGCCAACATGGATTCAGGGTCCTCCAGCTGATTATCATGCCTGTTCCGCTTTGTTGCACAGATCAGCAGAATAGTCAGTTTGTCCCCCCTTACTCTCTCTCATTCTCTCCTCTCTCTCTCTGCCCTGTGCTTATTCTGTTATCCTCAGAAATAAATTCATTCATCCTCTTCTGGGTTTTTTGCATTCTCTCTCTCTCTCTCTCTCTCTTCTATCTTCCTCATATCTCTCTCTCTCTCTGTCTCTCTCTGTCTCTCTCTCTTTCTCTCTCATCCATTCTTGTGTTTTTGCCATTCCTCTCTCTCTTCTCCTCTCTCTCTCTCTCTCTCTCTCTTCTCTTTCTCTCTACTATCCATTCTTGTGTTTTCTGCCATTCTCTTCTCTTCTCCTGTCTCTCTTCTCTCTCTATCTCTTCTCTCTCTCTCTCTCTCTCTCTCTCTCTCTCTGCGCTTCTTTCCCTCCTTAGACTTCCATCTTCTTCTTCCTCACACTTTTTTTTTCTCTCTTCTCCACCTTGTCTCTTTTCCCCTAGAGCTCTGAGTTTGTCCTCTGTCTGGTTTCTCTCTCTGTCTCAACCGCCATCCTTCTCTCTCTCTCTCTCCTCTTCTCTCTCTCTTCTCCCCATCTCTGATCCTTCTCCCTCTGTCCCTCCCTCCTTCCCTTCTTCTTCTTATTTTTTTCCCCACCCCCATACCTTGTGTTAAAGGATAGTTGGATGGGTAGAAACTACAAACAAGGGTTACTTACACTGGCAGTCAGATAACTTCTGTATAGATTAGATCTTTCCTACGCAACAGCAGTTTTTACTTAGGACTGTTGCGATGTATGGGTTTTCACTTTCACCAGTGTAGTACCAGTAGGCTAAGGAATCCCCCTCATTACTTTGTGTGTGTGTGTGTGTGTATGTATGTGCCTGTGTGTTTGTGTGCCTCTGTGTGTATGTGTGTGTGTGTGCACAAGCACATGTTCCTCGGCAAGAGCGCCAAGGTTCACCAATGGTGAGATTTTCATAATATATGCACGTGACACCATATTCCCCCTCTCCTCCCCCTACCTGCTCCATAAAGGTAGCCGCATTGCAACTTCAAGGAAGCTTGACTTCTGACTGTGACTTCTCCCATAACTCCTGCAGGAGTCATTAGGGCACTGACTGCGTGTTGACTGTGGCGGATATCGGAGCCCATCCTTCTCCTATCACTAGCTTGTCTGGCAGTCTTCTTCTTTTTATACTTTTGACCGTGTCGCTTCAGAGCGATACCGGAGCAATGACATTGCTTCATCGCATCGGTGTCGGGTTTTTATTGTTATGTGGACGCTGTCTCATTAGTGCTGTCTGCGTTGTCTGTTTCTGAATTAATTGATGATGTCTTGTCCTGTTCGCTTAGTTATTGCTGCCTGATTCTTCCGTGTTTTTTTTTCCCCTCCCTTTTTCTGGATGTTGTTCGTCTTTAAGCGTTTTGTTTTTTTTCTTTTCTCTTTTAGTAGCCTGTGTACAGTTTGTCTTCCTTGTCTCTGTCTCATCTTCTAGTATTACCTGTTTGTCTTAGTATGGGTTTTTTTCTGTGTCTTCTCTTCTTTCCTCTCTCTCTCTCTCTTCTCTCTCTCGTCTCTCTCTCTCTCTCTCTCTTCTCTCTCTAGTCTGTTCTATTCATCTTTCTTCTATCAGTGTGTGTTGAGGGGGAGGGGGGTGTTTTGTGCTTGTGCTGGTCTTTTGTTTTTTGCCGAGTTTGTCTTTTTTGTCATTTTGTCTGTCTCTGTCTCTGTCGCTCTCTCCATCCAAGTTTGATGGAAGGTATTAATAATGATGTAAAAATGAATTTTAAAAAATATATACTCTGCATATTCCTTTTAGCCTGCCTATGCCTTCCTTTATCACAGCTCAATACTCTGTGTACAGGTCTGTCTGTCTGTCTATCTCTCTCTCTCTCTCTCTTGCTCACTCTGTGAGTGTGTGTGTGCATGCGCAAGCATGCGCATGCACTCACGCACGAGACTCTCTCTTTTTATCCCCCTACCTTTCCCTCCCTCCCTCTCTTTCTCTCCCTCCCTCCCTGCCTTCCCCTCTCTCTCTCTCTCTCTCTCTCTCTCTCTCTCTCTCTCTCTCTCTTCCTCCCCTCTCTCCCCCTTTCTCTCTCCCTCCATTTATTCCTGTCTGTCCCTTTTCTCTTCTTCGCTAGTGTATAATTAAGACAGTTGAACGGAAATTTATCTTCTCACAGTTTAAAATAAAAGTGTTTCATGTCTGCTTTGTTGTTGTTATTGTTGCTGTTCATCAATCAACGTTTGTTTATATGATTGTAGCTAATTATACATCTAAAAAAAATCGTTATAAGTCACCTATTTTTAGGTAAGATAAGAATCTCAGTAACCGAATTATTTTAACCCAGTTTTTTTTTTTAAATGGTGTGGTTGGTGTACTTGGTGAGGGGTTAAGTGTGACTGGGGTAAGAATAGGTTATAGAACAAAATGGGTAGTGCAATGTGTCTGGGCAGGCCCGCCTTTCTCTGGCTTGCTTTGTCTCTGTCTGTCTGTCTAGTCTGTCTCAGTGTCTGTTTGTCTGTCTGTCTCAGTGTCTGTCTATCTCTGTCTCAGTCTGTCTGCCGTTGTCTCTGTCTCATACACACACACATGCATGCACGCGTGTGCTCACACACGCACACACACCTGGCCTTTTTGTGTCTAATGTCACATTAATTTTAGTGAAGAGACATAAAATGAAATTGAAAACACACACACACATGCACACACACACATGCGCATACACACACACATCCACACACACACGCACGCACGCATGCACACACACATGCAAGCGCATGTACCCCCCCCTTCCACACACACACACAGTCACTCCAAACCATACCCTCACTTTACACAGGTTTGAACTTCACACCTTTGCCATCTTCTAAAGACAATTGCCTTAACCAGCAGACCACCACCTATACATAAATTTATTACTGTAGTCATACTAGTAGTAGTAGTAGTGGCAGTGGTAGTAGTAATGGTAGTAGTAGTGGTAGTAGTAGTTGTAGTGGTAGTAGTGGTGGTGGTAGTAGAGTAGTAGTAGTAGTGGCAGTGGTAGTAGTATAGTAGTAGTAGTAGTGGTAGTAGTATAGTAGTAGTGGCAGTAGAAGTAGTGGCAGTAGTAGCAGTGGCAGTAGTAGTAGTGGCAGTAGTAGTAGTAGTGACAGTGGTAGTAGTAGTGGTGGTAGTTGTGGTGGTGGTGGTAGTAGTAGTAGTAGTAGTAGTAGTAGTAGTAATCATCTAATGGTAGCGTTCCTACTGGGACACATTGCTAAGAGGTGAAGGAACTCACGGATGGTGATAGAGAGTTTGGACTGGTACCACATAATGGCCACTGAAACATTGACCTTAGGTGTGTGTGTGTGATGGTGTGTGTGTGTGTGTGTGTGAGTGTGTGTGTGTGTGTGTGTTGTGTGTGTGTGTGAGGGGGGGGGGGGGTAATTAGGTTGGCAGAATTGCCAGAATATGTCTTGTGTTTCCACAGAAGGAGAGTAGGAATGGAGAGAAGTGATGTTGACAAAAGGTGAATAACAGTTAATATCATAATGGGTTAGACTTAGAGTTCTGGTGTGTTTTTTCGTTCCTTGGCTAAAGCTCAGAGAGGTTCACCTTGGGTGAGGTTTTGAGCATGCAACCATTCTACCCACCATTAAGGTAGAGAGAGGCTGCATTCTGATGTTAGGAGATGATGTCTAAACATGACACCAGTGTGCATGCATTTTTAAACAAAACTTTATGTCCCCCATTCCTACCAGTATGCAATGACCTACTGTTTGGACAGGTGAGACAGGTTTTAGTGTGTGTGTCTCCATCCATGTGTTAGATATTTTGCTTGTAAAATTTGTAGCTTGCATGGGACCATGGTATATAAGGTCTCATTCAGAATTAAAGGCCTTGCATTATAATGTATAAATGCATGTGTGTGTGTGAGCATGCACATACAGAGGCACATGCAAACACATGCGCATGTAAGCACGTGTGCGCACTTATACATATGTTGACAACTCACACACACTCCCTCTCTCTCTCTCTGGCCCCCCCCCCCCCCTCTCTCTCTCTCACTGTGTCTCTCTCTCTCTTTTTCACACACACACATGTAAAAGACATTTTACGGTGTTGAAGTAATTCAGTACAATGAAATAGTGCCCATTTCCATAACAAGATCAACAGCTGTTTTTGATCAATGCATTTAATTAGTTTATGGCATATTTCTGCTAAACCTGCATTGTTAGTCATTAATAACCCCTTTGCTGCCTAGGAAATAAGATAAAGGAAAACCTATACATTTGCCTCGGATATATAATAATTAATATGTAGGTGGTTTTTTTTTAAGTTTGAAAGGGTTTCTTACTGGATAAACACCCAGAAAAGTATCAAAATTGGTACAGGTAAATGATAAAGAACACTTCTTTTGTCAAACGCTCAGACAGCAACTATTGTCTGTTATAATTATGAGGGAAAATGCATCACGCTGCCGTTAAGTGCCTGACAAGTTAGGCCCAATGCATCGACTTCAGCATAAGAAAGTATACAAAGCATATAGTTTTATTTTACAGTTTTCCAGACATACTGAGTATAAATCTACCCTGAAGTTACTTCATCGGTATGGCGTCAAAGTTCAGTGTTCACTACAACGCCAACGACTGAACAAGTTTGAAAGCAGCCGAAAGATTAGAACTTCTTGTCTTGTCTTCTCCATTCTTTGTTTAGTAGACTGTTGGGGCACCACTGAAGATTTTGCAACCAGCTTCCTCTACTCCTTGCGGCTCTCAGCTTTTCATACATTCCATGCATTAGAACTACACGCTTACGTTTATAGTGAAGAAGATTGTTGTCTGTATATATATGCGTTTTTGCTGCTTCTTTTCTCATGCAACATAGCTGTCCTGCTGTTCTTATGCCGCTCATTCTGATCTCTCCACCCCAGCTGTGCCCAGACTTGTCTTGTCATATTCTTAAGGTTAGACCTTAGTCCAAAGAGAGCTCATAAGTATTAATATGCCACCTCAAGTGACTGACCAGAGGAGCCCTGCACTGCTGTGGCCCATTTTGTTAGTGTTGTTCTGAACCAATATACACATGACTTCATCTACTAAGCTTACTACTGATGACAATAATCATTTCATCATGGAGCCAAACTGAGTGAGGCCCCCCTCCCCTCTCTTCATCCCCCCCTACCCAGCCTGGGATGGTGACCACAACATCATCCCTCTATTCTAACCCCCCTTCTCCCATGAACCTCCAACCCTGAAGACTTTGACTTGTAAAAAACAATAAATTCACTAAAATGCTACTTTATTTACTTCTTTTTTTTTAATGGGAAAATAACTGGTTTTGACGATGTTCAGTCACCATAGTCTCAGAGAGTCACTGACTTCAACAGTTGATACAAGGAAGACCAGAAGCACCCACCCCCCAAAAAAAGAGAGAGAAAAGGTTTTGTTAAATGCAGTAAGGAACAAAGTCCATGGCATAGAATTGAAATAGGTTAGTATGTAGGTACACTAGACACAGTCAGTCAAACACCCTGTCACACCCACATGCTTGCACGCATGTATGGACACACACCATACACAATACTACAGTACTGCCAGAAGGACAACACAAGTGCACCTGCCCCTATCTCACTTGTCTCTATCTGTCTATCTCTGTGTGTGTGTGTGTGTGTGTGTGTGTGTGTGTGTGTGTGTCTTTTCTCATGCACATGCACGCACACACACACACACACACACACACACACACACAGACACTAAAAAAACCACCACACACACACAGAGTACATACGACAATAAGTACAGAATATAACTTGATCCCTCTGTGTTTGTGTGTGTGTGTGTGTGTGTGTGTAAAGAACTAAATATATCACACTACGTCATCATGAAAGTATGCAGTGCACTCATGCAGACACCCACAAAAAACAAAAAACAAAATGTGCAGATGTTCAAGAAAAAACACACCCTCCCCCCCCCCAAAAAAAAAAAAATTTTAAATTCAGCAAGAGTTCATGAGCTCCAGCACTTTCCAGTTGTCTTTTGTAAACATAAAAATTGATGAGTAACAGATATTGATTACATTAATTTTGTAAACAAATTTGTAAACAAATGTTTTGGGGTTGGGTTTTGTTGTTCCTTGGCTAGAACTCTGAGGTTCACCAATGGTGAGATTTTTGGATATATGCAACTCTCTCCCCCCCCCCACCCCCCTCCCCCCACCCCCACCATTCAGGTAGCTGCATTCTGACTTTGGGGATGGTGTCTAAATGCAACACGTCTGTTTGCATGCATTTTTGAAATGTCGTCGTCTGTTCCTGTTAGCATGGAATTGCCTACACTTCCGAAAGGAAGAATATGATTTTAACGTGTGTGCGAGATGTTCTGCGTGTTTTCACATATGGGGCCTTGGTTTATAATCTCATCCAAAGGACTTTGACATTCAATTGAATTTTTTTGTCAAACTGAAAGGGCACACACAATAAAGTGACACATGCTCGAGGCAAGGCTGGGAATCGTACCCAGAACCTCACTGATTACTTGTTACTAGGCAGGTGATTTACTTCTTCCTTTGGGCTATAAAAAAATCCTTTGGGCTATAAAAAAATGCTTGTACCTGCTTTTTTCTTTCCTTCCAAAAAAAAAAAAGGATTTAAATCTTATTTTCAAGTGATTTACATTACACTTACAGTCAGCCATTCTATCTATGTCTTCAGAGGGGTTGTAATCATGTCTTCTTTTGTTTTCCATTGTTGCAGGAAACAGATTCCAGTGTTTTTCTTATGATAGAGGTGAGTTGTCCGTTTATTTGATTATATTACGGTGAAGTACCTGAGAAACGTTTGATAAATGGTCTAGCATATTTTCTGTCTTTAAGTAAATTGTGTGTTTGTGTATGCATGTGTGAGTGCATGTATGCGTGTGTGTGTGTGTGGTGTGTGCATGCATGCGAGTGTGTGTTTGTGTGTGTGTATGCGTGCTTGTGTATGTGTTGTGTGTGTATGTGTTATAAATAGGTGGAAATACTATACATCAGAGTATATAATCTATATATCCACATTGAAGGCATGAAGCAGTGATTAGTGCTTATAACATTATATATATATATACAATATATATAAAATGAAGGACTAAATAGTTTATTTTTAATCTGGTTTTTATGGTTTCAGTTTTGCAATGGAGGAGACCTTGCAGATTATCTTCAAAGTGAGTCTTTTCTTTCTTGTGTTTTCTTTTGTACATGTATGTAAATATTCGTTAGTCTAGTGGCTGCTTGAGGGAGAAATGAGGGTTTGCGTGTGTGCATGCATTTGTGTGTGCGTGCGTGCATGCATTGTGTGTGTATGTTTGTGTGTGTGTGTGGTGGCTGTTTGAGGGAGAAATGAGCGTGTGTACATGCATGCGTGTGTGTGTGTGTGTGTGTGTGTGTGTGGTCTGGTGGCTGTTTGAGGGAGAAAAGAGTGTGTGTGTGTGTGCATGCGTGCATGGGTGCGTGTGTTGTAAACATGTGTATAAGTGCCTATGAGACCAAAACATTTTGTTCACAGCTGTTTCAATAACTCAAATCAGTGCTAAAATTGTTAAACCAAATTTATTTATTTATCTACAAGCATTTCAAGCGCTTTGATTTGTTTGTTTTACAAGATTCAGCGCTATATAAATTCCATATATTATTATTATTATTATTATCATTATTTTCACGGTTAATATTAAAGATTATCTTATTTTGATCTGCAGGCAAAGGAACTCTGTCAGAGGATACCCTGTCATCGTTCATGCAACAGATTGGTAAGTTTGTGACATTTTCATAGTCTGTCTTGTCTGTCTGTCTGTCCCTCTCTCTCGTTCTCTCTCTTCATCCCTGTCTATCTGTCTGTCTGTCTGTCCTCTCTGTCTGTCTGTCTCTCTCTCTTTAAAATTGTTTGAAATAGTTTAATATTCAGAGTTCTCTGTCTCTCTCTGTCCACCCCCATCCCCCTTCTCTCTATTTTTTTCTTGGGGGGGTATGTATTGTACCTCTGTTCCAAATTAAAATTAAGAAAATAAAATGTTGCCTTTGTATTTTTCTGAAATATTTTTTAGATGTGTAGTTTTATGCTAGATTTGGATTAAGAAAGTAAATAGAAAATGTACTTGTATCCCTTTTTAAAATAAAAATTAAAAAATTATATTTTGATATTTTATGGGTCAGATTGTCAAGGAGGTGTAGACTTTTTTGGGGGGTAACAACCAACACATCCATTAGATTTCATTCAAGTAACAAATCTTTTCATAACTGATAATGTTGTTGTCATGTTCTCGTGATTTCGTGATACAGCTGCAGAAAAAAAAAAAAAAAAGGGTGAAAGGGTGGCGCAGCGCTAAGTGGCGATGCGTTCTCCCGCTCTCCCCGGGGAGAGCAGCCCGAATTTCACGGAGAGAAATCTGTCATGACTTAAAGTGGTATGAAATAAAATCTGAGCGCTTTGATTTGTTGCTTTACAAGATTCAGCGCTATATAAATTCCATACATTATTATTATTATTATTATTATTTCATGTTCTCGCAATAGCTGTGTTTGCAAAACAGCCCAATGCACTACACTCCATAATCTGAGTAGGAGAGAAGAGAAGAGAAGATATGAGAGAGAGAGAGAGGGGGGGGGGGGGGGGGGGAGAAGAGAAGAGAAGGCAGAGCAGAGAAGAAAACAGCAAAGAAGAAAAGAGCAGAGAAGAGCAGACAAGACAAGACGAGACAAGAGAAGTTAAGAGGGGAGAGAGAGAGAGAGAGAGAGAGAGAGAGAGAGAGAGAGAGGAGAGAGAGAGATGTTTGACATGTGTTCTTTTTTCTGTTCACAGCCAGCGCGTTGAACGCATTGAATGACAAAGACATTGTGCACAGAGACATGAAACCCCAGAACATCCTCTTGTGCTACCCTAAGGGAGGCAGCAAGATGTCCACCCCTCCTACCCAACTGCAGCTCAAAATTGGTGAGATTTTTGTTGTTGTTGTTGCTGCTGTTCTTGTTGTTTTGGCTCGTGTGTTTGTGCTGATGGGTGTCAAGTTGATTTTTTGTTTTGTTTCGAGTAATGTGTTTGTGTATGGTGTGAGATCAGTTGAAGGTGGTGTGATGGGGTGTAGTTGCTGTGTGTGTGTGTGTGTGTGTGAGAGAGAAGAGAGAGAGAGATCAGTTGGCAGTGATGAAGAATGTGTGGGTGTGTGTAATAGAGAGAGAGATCAGTTGGTAGTGATGTAGTATGTGGATGTGGGTGGGTGTGTAACACAGAGAGGGAGAGAGAGAGAAGGGGGGGGGGGAGAGCAAGGAAGAATGCAAACTTGACAGAAAGGCCATTGGCCCACACATGAAAAGGGGGGGGGGGGAGTGGTGCCAGACTCTTTAGAGCTCTGTTGAGTTATAAAGAAGTTTTTTAAAAAGAGAGTCTGTAGTGAGAATTGTCAGTTTCTAGAACTGTGACTGAAAATACCCTGAGAAAGAGAGAGAGAGAACAAACAAGCAAGAAAGAGAGAGAGAGTGAAGAAGATAATAATAATAATAATAATAATAATAATGTATGGAATTTATATAGCGCTGAATCTTGTAAAGCAACAAATCAAAGATAATGTGTGGGCATGTGAGAGAAAGCAAACAAAAAGAGAGAGAGAGAGAGACATGCCTATAAGATTTGTACACTATAAGTCGCTTGCTTTGTTTAATTCTCTCAATGTTGATGTTATTCCTTATCATTGCAGCTGACTTTGGATTCGCAAGGTTTCTGGAAGAAGGGAAGATGGCGGGCACGCTGTGTGGGTCACCTATGTACATGGTGAGTTTCGTTCACTTTCCTGTAAGAACCTGCGATACATAGCACTACCGTGTAGTTAAAAAATCCACTTATCAATCAAAGACGTTTCTGCTATCAAGCTCCAGTCATCTGGAACTTTCTATCTCATCCTCTCTCAGAAATGTTTGAAGCACTGCACGTTTTCAAAGCTAATTGTAAGACTTGACTTCTTCTGAGAAAAGCTACTGTTCTAAAGTACCAACACTTTTTCAAAACTAAGTGGAAGTACTGATTTCTTCTGGGGAAAAGTTATTGATCTGAACTACCAACCTTACAGTAGAACATACAGGAAGAGAGACAGATGGCTGATGGTATGTGTGTCCCAATGCCGATGTTGGTTGCACTGGAGGAGACAGATGGCTGATGGTATGTGTGTCCTACTGCTGGTGTTGGTTGCACTGGGGGAGACAGATGGCTGATGGTATGTGTGTCCTAATGGTGGTGTTGGTTGCACTGGGGGAGACAGATGGCTGATGGTATGTGTGTCCTAATGGTGGTGTTGGTTGCACTGGGGGAGACAGATGGCTGATGGTATGTGTGTCCTACTGCTGGTGTTGGTTGCACTGGGGGAAACAGATGGCTGATGGTATGTGCGTCCTACTGCTGTTGTTGGTTGCACTGGGGGAGACAGATGGCTGATGGTATGTGCGTCCTAATGGCGGTGTTGGTTGCACTGGAGGAGACAGATGGCTGGTGGTATGTGCGTCATAATGGCGGTGTTGGTTGCACTGGGGGAGACAGATGGCTGATGGTATGTGCGTCCTAATGGCGGTGTTGGTTGCACTGGGGGAGACAGATGGCTGGTGGTATGTGCGTCCTAATGGCGGTGTTGGTTGCACTGGGGGAGACAGATGGCTGATGGTATGTGCGTCCTAATGGCGGTGTTGGTTGCACTGGAGGAGACAGATGGCTGATGGTATGTGCGTCCTAATGGCGGTGTTGGTTGCACTGGAGGAGACAGATGGCTGGTGGTATGTGTGTCCTACTGCTGGTGTTGGTTGCACTGGAGGAGACAGATGGCTGGTGGTATGTGTGTCCCAATGCAGGCCCCAGAGGTGATCATGTCGCACAAGTACGACTCCAAGGCGGACCTGTGGAGTGTGGGCACCATCATGTTCCAGTGTCTGACGGGCAAGGCCCCCTTTGTGGCCAGTACCCCACAACAGCTCAGGGCGTTCTACGAGAAAAACGTCGATTTGAAACCCAAGTAAGCCGCTGCCTTTTTGCCTCCTCTGATTTAGGAAAATGTCAGTTTTTTAAATTTTTACTTTCTTTGGTTAAAGCTTCGAGGTTCACACACACACACACACACGCACACACACACACACACACACATAAACTTTGATGAAGATAATGTGATAATAATCTTTATAGACATGCACGAGGTTTAAGCCTACAGGGCTGTACCCTACGCTTCCTATCGTAGTATATCCCAGCATCAACCAGAACTGAGGGACACAGACATCTGCAGTGTTGGTCAAGTAATTTGAATAACACTCTTAAAACTGCATCTGTCAAGTGGATGATGCTCAGTTGTGCAGTCCCAGTCTTTTCAATGAGCCCCTAGCAAACTCACTCTGGGTAGGAGCTGGCCAGAGTATGGCTCTTATTGGATTTGAACCTGCATCTTTATAGTCTGGAACCCACCCCACTAACCACTGCACCATGGCAATTGGTTAGGTAAAAGAAAATCTATGTGTGATGAATATTGTGAATTTTTTTTCTCTCTTTTCGTTTTGTTGTTTATCACAGTATTGTGATCTGAGTTTTAATGTAATTCTGGTTTTTTCCCCTTCCAGAATTCCTGAAAACACATCTTCAGAGCTGAAAGACATGTTACTACGTCTCTTGACGCGAGATGCATCCAAAAGAATAGCTATAAGTGAGTACACCTTGCCTGAATGTAGAAATTGTATTATTTGTAAGCTATTCGTTGGAGCGCGTTTAACATGAGTATGAAGGAAAAAGAGAAATTGTATTGTCATGTATTGTAGTGTGATGTGGTGAGGTATGGTGTGGTATTCTAGTGTATTGTGGTGTATTTTATTGCATTGTGTTGTGCTGTTTTGTACTGTACTGTATTTTACAATACAATGCAATGCACAAACACACGCACACACATACACTCTATCTCTCTCTCTCTCTTAACTTTATCTCTCTCTCTCCCTCTCTCCCTCCCTCCCTCCCACCCTCCCACAGACAACACACACACACACACAACTTCAAAGCATATTCCAAATAATAATATTTCATGTTGAGAAAACAAAATCCCTAACTTTTTTTCCCCCTCATCATGTGTTTTGCAGAGGATCTCCTACAACATTCATTCCTGAAAAAATTCAAGAGAACGCCCATCAAGAGAGGAAGCAGCTGTAAGTATTTTTCTCCGAAAATGTCTGTGTGTCTTTGTATTAACCACTTCTTGATTACTAAAGACAGAAAGAGACTTCTTTCTTTCCCTCGAAAGCTCTGGGTTCACCTGGAAACTTTGCGTAGCGCCCAGTTTTTTTCCTCCCCCATCAAGGGCAGTGCATTCGCTTCGGGGAAGATGTAAAAACACGTACCATTGTGCTGAGGTTTTACCAGTTTTGTCTTTTTTCCCTACGGCTCGCAATGGCCTTTTTCTTCAGAAAAGGGGGAAAGGGTTTTAAAAATGCGCGAGATGTGCATAGTTTTTCACCAACGGCCCTCGTTTATAGTCTCATCCAAAGGACTTTCAGGAGAGGAGTTGGACTGATGTTAACCCCAGGGGAAAATCCCCTCGAACAGTGCCTCTGTGGTGGCTCAAACCCGGGGCCCGTAGATCTGAACTCTTGCTCTAACCCTAGGCTGTCCTGCTCCCAGTAGAAGCTGGGATGTCAGTAAAGCTAGCTTTTACATTCCCAAGTTCAAGAAAAACTTGGTTCTCTCACACAGAGAAAAGTTGTGGCGGGTTTGAGCACCACCGAAAAAAGGCAACAAAAACATTCAGCACAAACATGATAAAAAACCTTGACACAGATTTTTATTTTTTATTTATTTTATATATATATATATATCATCGATTCTTGCAATATGAGTAGCAAATTATGAGAAAAAAAGCAAAAGAGCAAAATATGTGTTGATTATGGTTTCAGATTAGATATTTGACACTGTATGACTTGATATTGCAAGTTTTTTAAAACCAGTCACTTAAATTCCAGTACCTTTTTTAAAAAAAAAAATTGTTTTTTTTTTTTGTGGAGGCCATTTTTTTAAAAAAAGCATTCAAACAAAAAAGTTTAGTGCTGTTTATTATTGGGCATTCCCCAGTTAACACCTGGGGGTCTATCCCCCAAAACAACCTCTGTCTCATCTTTCCCACTGGGAATCACTGTGAGATGTAAGAACATGGTGAAAAAGTTTCCCTGTATGACTTTCAAGTTCTTCCCCATGTAGACAGCTATACTCCAACTTCAGAGGTTTTTGCCCCTTTTCAAGAGAATACAGATTGTTGTGCTAAAATTTTTCGGGTGCGACAATCTCAAAAACATTTTAAATAAAAACTTTTCAATTTGGATTGGCATTAGCTGAACCTTTAAACTGAACGTTTTTTGGTTGGGCCCGTTGTGCTGTCATGTATGAAAAAATTAGATTCGAGCTGGAAATTTTTTTGTTTGTTTTAAATATTGTGTGAAAAGAAAGACTGAAGTGTTTTTTTGGGTTTTAGCCTCCCCCTTCCCCTCCAAGTCGTGCAGAACCCACGTGGCTTCCGTAGCTCCACCCCGGATCCCCCGTTGAAATGTACCCCTTGTAGACAGGTGGGTGCACAGGCGACGCAGGAGACAGACGACAGTGTGTATGTGTGTTTGTCAAAGTATATGTTGTATTGGGTATTTTAGATGTGTGTTGTTCCCCAAAATTCCCTATCCCTTGTTCTAAAAAAAAAAAAGAAATGTAACAGAATGAAAAGATTTGCAGGCCCTTTCACCAACAAAAACCAGGCAAAATTACAACTATTATACTAGCTCCAAGTGGCCAGATTTGGAAAAGTAACCAGGTTTGACACAAACACCATTTATGGTGGGGGTTTTTTCTTCATTAATCATCACATCGTATAACATATCCCATAGATTCTTTGACCCTAAAGGCACAATGGATAACTTGACAACCAGCCATCTTCATCAGAAGGACAGCTAAAGTCTCTGTGATGAAGGCAGCTGTACTCTGCTGCAGGTCCTCCCTCCCTCCCAGTCTCCACAGAGCTTCTTGGCCACTGGGGTGGTGTGGGTCAGTCAGGCCAGGTCCTCTTTCTTCAGAGTGCTGCCTCATGTAGCGGGCAGGACTGTATACAGCACAGGGTCCGTTGTCTGGCTGCTGCCAGTCTGGCTCTGTGTGGCCTAAAGGGAGTTTCATATAGCCGTATATAATGTGATTTAGTACTTCACGAAATCTGGCACAACAGAGCTGGCATACTGGTTGTAACTTGCGTCTGTTTCATTCTGCATAGTATACACATCTTGCAGGCAACATACTTCAACTTTTCCCTTTTGGAAAGGAAAAAAAAAAGATAAGAGGAATTTTCTTATAAATTTCTGTGTACATTTTGGCTCATTAGAAGGAGGGAGAGAGAGAAAGGGAAATTAAAAAAAAAGAAAAAAAAGAAAGAAAGCAAGAACTTCAACTAACTGAAAACAATCAAGCAACAAAGGTTATACTACTGAAAATCTCCACCTGCTTATAAATCCCAGATATAAAGAATACATTGTTTGCAGCAAAAGCAATACCAGAACTGCTGAGAAATTTGAATATCTCCTATTTATTAATATTTAAATGTTGGCGATATACATATGTGAAGTATACATAGATAACTTAGGCAATCATTGCTTCTGTCTTTATGTTTGTCTTTTAGAGGTTTTAGGCAGTAAAATTTATATCACAGTAGATATATTGAAGATAAACATTTTAGTTGGTTCGTTAAAACAGGTATCCTTTGCCTTGTTTTCTTTTTGGTTGGCTTTTTGTGTGTTTATTTTGTTTATAGGTCAATATTGATAAACAGAAGATACAGGTAACTAATCATCGAGTAAGATACAGATAAGAAATTTAAACTATCAGTTAAGTAAAGTTGATACACTGATGTGTAGGTGAATGAACTAAAAGATGCATTTATAGCCAAAGAAGTAACTAACGTAGGGATGACCTGTAAACAGATAAATAAGTCAATCCATATTTTATCAAGCACAATAATGACCACATAATTCAGAGAGAAAAAAAAATAGCCACTTAGAAAAAATAAACTCCTCATCAAATTCTGACATCATACGCTTTAGGCTTGTGATCCTTACCCAAATCCTCACAACTGCACGGTTCCATTATTGCTGAGATCCACAAACAGTTTGTTGGTAATTTTTTTTGTACCTTTTTTTTTTTCTGCTCGGCACTTAGATGGCTGTCGATCCCGATAAAGATATGGTCGCCACCTTAACATCATCCCGCGATGATGAATGTAGCTTCACCAAAGGGGAAAGCTCTGATTCGGGCCACAAGGTAACTGACGAGGTAAGCTGTGCATTTGGATCTTTCGCCTCCATTTGTGCTCTGCCTGTAAAGAGTTAATGCTTTAGTTTGTCATGGCTGTGTCTTGAAAGAGTTAATAATTTCGTTGTCGTCACTGTGGCTTTAAATGGTAACTGTCCTTAATTGTGTAATTGCTGAGTTGACGCTTTAGTGTCCTAACTGTGCCTGAAAGATTAATGATAATTGTCCTTAATGATCTAAGTTTTGCCCTCAAGAATTCAGTAAGTGATTGTCCTAACTTTGTCGTTAAAGGGTTTTAAAATAACTGTCTGAACTGTATTGTTGCTTGGCTCATGCTCTAAAGAGTGAATACATTATTAACTGTCTTTAAAAAAAGTTTCTATTAACTGTTCTGCCTGGCTCTTGCAGTTAACTGTTAATGTTCTGATGATGCATTAAAAGTTTAACAGTAATTGTTCTAATGAAAAAAAAGTGTTCTAATGGGGAGGTGGGGGGAAAGTAATTGTTCTAATGGTATTCAAACAAGTCCATTAGTTTCCTTTGTTTTTAAAAGCATTAATATCTAGTTTTTGAGTGTTTTAGGGACACTTTCTGTGCTTATTACTAATGTAGATTGCTCTCAAAGAATGCTTTATTCGTGTGGTTGTGTTATAATTATTAATAATTATTAATAATAAGAATTAATAATAAGGGGGGGTTGATGCTAATTATGCAGGCTGTTTTGAAAGAATACTTCAACTGTTGTTATATGATAATGAATTAATGACTATTGCCCTGAGTTGAGTGCTCATGGCCTAGGCAGTATCAAAAGAATGTTTAATTGCTGTGGTCAGATTTTTAAAGAATTAATGAGAAATATCCTTACATTAGTATCAATTGTCTAGGCTGTATTCAAAGAATATATAACTGTTGTGGTCAGATTTGTAAAGAATTAATGACAATTGTCCTAGGATTAATACTGATTGTCCAGACTAATTTAAAGAATTTCATGTTAATTGTGATGGTTTGTGTCTTAATACATAATTCGCCTGGCAGTCTAAAATAATAATAATAATAAATAATAATATATGGAATTTATAGAGCGCTATATCTTGCAATTACAAATCAGAGCGCTTACAAACATCTTGTTCATCTGACAGTAAATTACAGTTGATATCGATGTCCTACTTTATCATACAGAATATACAAGTATCTTGAAGGTTACATGTAACTTTGATTCCTTTGTGTTAACAAACAGTATCTCTACACCTTCAGTTTGAAAATTGGAAAAAAAAAATCTGAATCTTTATAAGTTTTGATTGTTATCCTAAATTAACTATCATTTACCCTCCCCCCCCCCCCCCAAATTAAATAAATAAAGCATTCAGAATTGTGCTTAGTATTTTAAGGACATAGAATTTGTCATCGGGACATTTTATTGAAACAGAAAAAAAAAAATTAGCATAGAGTCAACATTTCAAGCTTGGCTGCATTGTCACTCTCCCTCCTTGCAGCCGATGGAATTTTTATTTATGTTCATGACATTTTTGTTTCCACTGGGATTTATACAGTCAGAGAGTTGAGGAATCTTCTCCTCTCTCTGCATTCCCATAGTGCCTGGTCTTTTCCTGTGCTTGTCACTCTGCAGGAGGTCTGCCCACTGGCCGCAGCCTGTCAACACACAGATTAAGATTTCATCTTCTGCAGGGGATTCGCTCCCTGATCCCCACAAGGGGATTTTGATCCTGGAATCTTCCGGGGGAGCCACACACAGTCCCACCCCCTTCCCTCCACTCCACAGACCCTAGCTGAAATTGTCCTTCTTTCTTCAGTTTCTTTTTTAATCCTCCTTTTCTCTTAAACTTGAAGGAGATGCTGAAGTGAGTTTTTTTTTTTTTTTGCAGGGATTTGAGCTGGTGTCGAAAGAGCTGCCGGAATACAAGACTTCAGGTAGGATGTGTGTGTGTGTGTCTCTCTGTCTCTTTGTCTGTCTGACGCTCTCTCTCTCTCTCTCTTTAATTATTTCTTTCTGTTTTAGGATATTTATATCTAACTCTTTAATCGTTTTGATTTTTTGTGTGTTCTGTTTTATGAACTTTTTATTATCATCTCCTTATTGTCATGAAGACAATATCTACATAACATTTGAAAGCATAGCAGTATTATGGTGTAAGCTATGGCATATGGCTGACATCACTAACTGAGTTTTTGACCTGGGCCAGAAAAGCATACAGTATGCTTTGATTCTTACTCCTGTCCACTGAATTAGAGATTACCTATCATTGTCAATTGAATTTAAAAGAACAGAGATGGATTTTTTGTTCACAGCTGTCAGTTTCCCAACTCTCAGCTGCTATCCATCCCAGCCCAGCTGGTGCTGATTACAGCAAGAAATGACCACACTTGGACTTTGTAAAAGGAAGGGGTGCCCAAAATTTCGCCTTTTGACCGAAAATGTTGGATTTGTGTACTGTGTGCTGTTAAATGGTTCATCATCAGCATTTTGAAACACAAAACGATATTTTGGTTTACCAACAAAATTTTTGGAGTCAACATGTAAACAGAATGTATACTCAGATTGATGTGTGGGGGTGGCATGAATGTCGTTGTGAGTATATGAAGACTTATAACGGTGTTTCTTAAAATTCACATTTCCAGGGGGAAAGAAGGGGAAGACAGTGAGAGCGCCTCTTGCAGAGGAAGAATATGATGCTGTGGAGTGAGTATCTTTCTATGTGTGTGTGTGCGTACGTGCATATGTGTGTGTACTTGTGAGTGTCTACATCTAAAATCTGTTAAACCTTTTGTAAACGATTGCATATGTGTGAATGGGTCAAATGGAAGTGCTTCAATTTGTTTGCTATACAAGAGTCAGCACTATAAAAATTCCATTTATCACCATCATTATTATCATCTTATTTCGTTGTATTTATTGTAATTTAAATTTGAGAAGGTCATTCACTTTGTTGAGTAATATTATGCTTCTGTTCTGAATAAAAGGGTATGGGAGAAAGGGAAGGGCATTAGAACGCTTTAGATGGAAGAAAAACACCAACACCACCACTTCTACACACACGTTAACCTCTTAACTGCCCAGTGCAAGTGCACCCTATATGCCGGGGAATAAAATTCTTATGTACCACTGCTATGTTCATATCCCTCTTACTCAGAAACTACCACATGAATATTCCTGATAGTCTGCCTAATGACAGTATGTATATCGTAGATTACTTCGAGGCAAACTCAAATTAGTTAGCATGCTATTTCACTGCGAAAATATATTTAAAATGTAAAAAAATTGACCAAAAATACGATTTCTTTATCACCACTGTCATTCTGAGTACTCCCGATCTCAATAACGTCAAACATAAGTCTAGGCCAAATCTCTTTTTTTTTTTTTTTAAATGCACGATCAGCTGATTCATACACGATCGTTTTCATCACTGTTAGGTAAATCTACAGTTTTATTTGCCAATTTTACAGCTGTGTAAAGTTATTTTTTGCCTTCAACAAGAAGTGTCAGCCATTTTGAACACGAACTTCCAAAACAGTCATGCATAAAACACACAAAATACGAGCTAAAAAACGATCGTTTTTGCTACGGTTTTTGCAGCTGAATGTTGCCAAGCAACAGGAGAGTGACCTCCATTAAGTTTGGAGTTCTTTCCCTTTAACTGTAGTCAAGGAAGCAGGCTTGTTTACTTCGGTTCGACACCCCGGAAATTTTACGGGTTGTTGGCGTATAGGGTGCACGTTTAGCCCCAGAAAATTTCCGGGGTACGGCAGTCTAGTGGTTAATGGAGGCCTGAATACTTGACTTACACCAATAACCAATAATAATAATAATAATGTATGGAATTTATATAGCGCTCAATCTTGTCAACCAACACAGCTTTCGGACAGGGAGCCAGTCTCAGATTCAAAATAATAATTAAAAAAATTCATTTTCCTAACAGCGAGAGCATCCACAGCTCCATCAAACCGGTCAAAGTCCACACAGAAGACGGCGGCAAAGTCACCTACCGCAAGGACCAACAACACCAACAACAACAACACCAACAACCACAGCAACAACCCTCACCCACCAAAGCCCCACCTCCCCTCCCCCCTCGCACCTCCAGCCCTTCGACGCAAGCCCCCTCCTCCCCAGCTCCCAACTCCCCCGTCATCCAAAGGTCGGGAAGTTCGTCGTCGTCGACGACGGCCCCCATCCCCGTGCCCTCCTTCTCGCGCACGTCCAGTCTCTCTCAGCAACTTCGGCAGCGCGAAGGGGGCAGCCCCAGAGCGGGAAGCCCGGGCCGGAGCAAGAAGCGTCCAGTGTCCACGGGGAGTGCCGAGAAAGTGTACCAGGTGAGGGGGTTGGAGAGGGAGTGAGAGAGAGAGTGTGTGTTGTGGGTGTGTGGTGTATGTATGTGTGTGTGAGAGAGAGAGTGTTGGTTGTGGGTGTGTGGTGTATGTATGTGAGAGAGAGAGAGAGAGAGTGTGTGTGGGTGTGTGTGGTGTATGGTTGGGTGTGTGTTTTGTGGGTGTGTGTGTGGTGTGTGTGTGTTGGGTTTTGTGTGGGGGTGTTTTGGGTGTGTGGTTGGGTGTGGGTGTGTGGTTGGGTGTGGGTGTGTGTCTGTGGTTGGGTGTGGGTGTGTGTCTGTGTGTGTGAGAGAGAGAGAGAGAGTGTGTGTTGCTGGTGTGTGGTGTATGTATGTGTGTGTGGGGAGAGAGAGAGAGAGAGAGTGTGGGTTGTGTGGGTGTGTGGTATATGTATGTGTGTGAGAGAGAGAGTGTGGGTTGTGGGTGTGTGGTGTTGTATGTGTGTGAGAGAGGAGAGAGAGAGTGTGGGTTGTGGGTGTGTGGTGTATGTATGTGTGTGTGTGTGAGAGAGAGAGAGAGAGTGTGGGTTGTGGTGTGTGGTGTATGTATGTGTGAGAGAGAGAGTGTGGGTTGTGGGTGTGTTGTGTATGTATGTGTGTGTGAGAGAGAGAGAGAGAGTGTGGGTTGTGGGTGTGTGGTGTATGTATTTTGTGTGAGAGAGAGAGAGAGAGAGAGTGTGTGGGTTGTGGGTGTGTTGGTGTATGTATGTGTGAGAGAGAGAGAGAGAGAGTGTGTGTGTGTTGTGGGTTGTTGGTGTGGTGTATGTATGTGTGTGAGAGAGAGAGAGAGAGAAGAGAGTGTGGGTTGTGGGTGTGTGGTGTATGTATGTGTGAGAGAGAGAGTGTGGGTTGTGGGTGTGTGGTGTATGTATGTGTGAGAGAGAGAGTGTGGGTTGTGGGTGTGTGGTGTATGTATGTGTGTGTGAGAGAGAGTGAGAGTGTGGGTTGTGGGTGTGTGGTGTATGTATGGTGTGTGAGAGAGAGAGAGAGAGAGTGTTGGGTGTGCGTTGTGGGTTGTTGGTGTGGTGTATGTATGTGTGTGAGAGAGAGAGAGAGAGAGTGTTGGGTGTGTGTTGTGGGTTGTGTGTGTTGTGGTTGGGTGTGTGTGTTGGGGTTGGGTATGTGTGTTGTTGTGGTTGGGTGTGTGTGGTTGGGTGTGTGTTTGATGTGTGTTGTGTATGTATGTGAGAGTGAGAGAGAGAGAGAGAGAGAGAAAGTGAGTGTGTGAGAGAGAGAGAGTGTGTGTGAATGAGTGAGTGTGAGAGAGAGTGTGTAGTGAGTGTCTGAGAGAGAGTGTGTGTTGGGTTGTGTGGTGTGGGGGTGGTTTTTGGTGTGTATGTGTTGTGTGAGAGAGAGAGAATGAGTAGTGTGTGAGAGAGACAGTGTGTGGATGAGTGGTGTCTGAGAGAGACAGTGTGAGTGAGGTCTGAGAGAGAGAAGTGTGTGTTGTGATGTGTGAGAGAGAGGAGAATGAGTAAGTGAGTGTGTGAGAGAGAGAGTGTGTGTGTGAATGAGCGAGTGTCTGAGAGAGTGTGTGTGTGGTTGGGTGTGTGTGTGTGTGTGTGTGAGAGAGAGAGAATGAGTGAGTGAGAGAGAGTGTCTGTGTGAATGAATGAGTGTCTGAGAGAGTGTGTGTTGAGAGAGTGTGTGTGAGTGTTAGAGAAGGGGGGGAGGGAGAGAGTGTGTGTGAGAGCAAGAGTGTGCGTATGTGTGTGTGTACATGAGTGCCGTGAGTAAGAGAGAAAGAGTGTGTATGTGTGAGTGTGTGCATGTCTGTTCTAAAGTTTATTATTGGTACTTAACAATAGCCCATACAGAGAGACTCAGACAGATGTAGAAACGGTAAACTCCGATAACTGTGCTGTAAAAACGCAAAACAGTTCCATGCAGCCAAGACAATGCCCTGCCACATTATACCACATCACAACCACATCACCCAGACCACACACAACCACAACCACATCCTCACCACATTCATGCCCACATCACCACAACTGCACCATCACCCCTACCATATCACAACCTTATCGACGCACATACAGTAAAAAATTGATTATTGACACCAATGTCTGACCCTAACAGGGAGAAGCGGAGAAAGGCGTAGAGAGGGCCAACTCTGAAACGGGTCTAGCGGCACCTGACGTCACTCAAGTCTCTCCCCCTGATGGTAAGTCACCCAGATGTAGACGATGAAGACCCGTGTGATAACACAGACTGTTCGACGTTAAAGAACCCACGGCAACAAGAGAGTTGCTCCTGGCAAAATTCTGCTGTAAATTGCATTTGCAGAGTCAAGGAAAATGAATAATAAAAGATGGTGCTGCTCTTGTGGAGACACGCTGTCACTCCAAGGAGGGCAGTCAGAATGTCATGCTGGGAAATCTGCCATGGCTTAATTTAAAGAAATGTACAAACTTACTGATGAAACCAGAGATTCTCTTATTTTGAAAAAGTGCTTGGTTTCTTCCCCCCCAACTCCCAACCATTCCTGATCGACTTCTCCTTCAACTCCTTTGGGAGTCATTTGGGCTCTGCGTAAATTTTTCAGATGATATGTCATGGGAAGGTTGAACCTGGCGGAGCCCATCACTTTGCAGGATGCATGCTGGGTGTGCTTGTGTCATCCATCCTACTGGCCATAATGTTCTATGAAAGTTGAATCGGGGTTTTTACATGTGCACAAAGTATTCTGCGTGCGTTTTCATAGGGGTTGTCAGTGTACAGTCTCATCGGATGTACATGATGAGAATTAAGGCACTGGCAGGTCTGCACTTCAGAGTTGACCTGGGAGATCGTAAAAGCCTCTACCTTTAATTCACCAGACACTACTGCTGAGATTCAAACCCACCACGACATCATAAACCTACAGGATTGAAGTCAAACCATTCAGCTACAGCATCCCTCAGATTGTTTCAAGTTTCTAAAAGCCCTCTGGATGACTAACGGTCTTATACATCCCACTTCTTGTTGTTGAAGACATGTCAAAAAAAGGTAAAGGTGTCCCATAACCTATAAGGTAGTACGGAAGCTAGGCGTCAGAGACCTCAGCTTCTCTTGGGGCCAGCATATTGAGGGCGGCGCCCATCTCCTCTCCCTCGCTGCTTTACCTTCCCTGACCCTAAGAGGGCAGGTACCCATGTACAGCTGGGTGAACTGGGGGAACAGTACTGAAGCCAAGGCGCGCAAACGGTCACCCATCCAACTGGTAACCACGCTCGACGCTGCTTAACTTGGCTGGGGGAAAGCGAGTGCTCCGACCACTGAGCAGCTATCCCTACCCCCTTTGAGGACATGTAGAAAGCGGGTATCATTTCTGTTTACAGTTCAGTTTTCCATCGGCACACCGCCCAACACAGGCGTGTGGAAGCGAACCAGCAGTTTCGGCAGCTGTCCGTCGTCGCGAGCAGACGCCGCCTCCCAGAATTCGCCATTGTCTGGATCGCCCCTCAGGAGATCTTGTGAGTGTTTGATGTGTGTGTGTGTGAGTGTGGGGGGGAGGGGGGGGGGGGGGGAGGCTCGCACACGCGCGTGTGTGAGTGATAATATATTGTCAACAGTTTTGTTTTTTTAAGTGATTGAATACAACAAGGTAGTTGAAACAGATTTCTGAATAAAATTCGGACCAAATGTTGATTAGAGATAAAACTGCACCACGCCACAGTATACTACACACCACACTGCACTACAATAAAATATAAAACACTGTTATGCAATGCAGTGCAGTACAGTGAAGTGTGCTACACTACACTACACCACACCACACGACAACAATAAAATATAAATAATAATAATAATATATGGAATTTATATAGCGCTGAATCTTGTAAAAAAACAAAAACAAATCGAAGCGCTTAACACTTAAAACACTTGCTACATATGGGACGGGATAGCTCAGTGGTCGGAGCACTCGCTTTCCCCCAGCCAAGGTTAAGCAGCATTGAGCACGGTTACCAGTTAGATGGGTGACCGTCTCCGCACCTTAGCTTCAGTACAGTTCCTCCCAGCCGTAAAATTAATGGGTACCTGCCCTCTTTAGGGTCAGGGAAGGTAAAGCAGCGAGGGAGAGGAGATGGGCGCCGCCACCCTTAATATGCTGGCCCCTAGAGAAGTTGAGGTCTCTGACGCCTCGCTCCCCTACAACCTTATAGGTTATGGGACACCTTTACCTTTATGTACTACAATACAGTACACCACACTACACGACATGACACAACACTACACTATACTGTACCATACCATACCACACCACCCCCACCCCGCCCCCCACTACCACCATTCTCTCCGTCTCCAGCCAGCGGCTCTCCGGCCTCCTGCGGCGCCCTCCACCCCACCGGCAGCGTCTGTTCCTCCCCCTCCCCCCTCCCCGCCGTCCCGGGCTCCCCCACCCACGCCTGCCCCCACCCCTGTCACTCCCCGGTGACGGTGGTGACAGCGGCAGCGGCAGTGGCAGTGGCGGTGACAGGGGAGCGATGCAAGCTGCAAGACACCAGGTGTCACCGCTACTCCTCCAGCGTCGAAACAGCCGGTGTGTCTGCCGCCTCTGCGCAGATGAGGAGAGAAGGTAATGGATGGTGTTTGTTTTTTTGTCGGTTTTTTTTTTATTTTTAGGGGGTGTGTGTGTGTGTGAGAGTGTGTGGAAGAGATGGAAGGAAGAGTGTGTGTGAGAGAGAGAGAGAATGTGTTTGTGTGTGTGTTTGATTGTGTGAGTGAGTGTGTGTGTGTGTATTTGGAAGG
The DNA here is from genome assembly GCA_028751875.1 of Rapana venosa. Classification (NCBI taxonomy): domain Eukaryota; kingdom Metazoa; phylum Mollusca; class Gastropoda; order Neogastropoda; family Muricidae; genus Rapana; species Rapana venosa. Next base: position 6,755,574 of record CM054156.1, read on the forward strand.
TGTGAATGTGTGTGTGTGAGTTTGAGTGTGTGAGTGAGTGTGTGTGTGTGTGTGTGTATTTGGAAGATGTGCTCGTGTGTGAAGGGGGGTTGGGGAGGGGGTAGAGGAAGAAGGGGATGTGAGAGAGAGAGAGTGTGTGAGAGAGAGAGAGAGTGTGAGAGAGAGAGTGTGTGAGAGAGAGAGAGTGTGTGAGAGAGAGTGTGTGTGAGAGAGAGAGAGTGTGAGAGAGGGAGAGTGTGTGAGAGAGAGAGTGTGTGTGAGAGAGAGAGAAAGAGTGTGAGAGAGGGAGAGTGTGTGAGAGAGAGTGTGTGTGTGAGAGAGAGAGTGTGTGTGTGTTTGGAAGATGTGCTTGTGTGTGAAGGGGGGTTGGGGAGGGGGTAGAGGAAGAAGGGGATGTGAGAGAGAGAGTGTGTGTGAGAGAGAGAGAGTGTGTGAGAGAGAGAGAGAGTGTGTGTGAGAGAGAGAGTGTGAGAGAGAGAGAGTGTGTGAGAGAGAGAGAGTGTGTGTGAGAGAGAGAGTATGTGAGAGAGAGAGAGTGTGTGTGTGAGAGAGAGAGTGTGTGTGAGAGAGAGAGTGTGAGAGAGAGTGTGTGTGTGAGAGAGAGTGTGTGTGTGTGAGAGAGAGAGAGGTGTGTGAGAGAGAGAGAGTGTGTGTGTGAGAGAGAGAGTGAGAGAGAGAGAGAGAGTGTGTGAGGAGAGAGTGTGTGTGTGTGTGAGAGAGATTACTTTGATGAAACAAGAGGGATGCGTTTCTCTGTGTGTGTGTGTACATGTGTGAATGAATATGTCGTTACAGTAAATTTGCAGGGATGGGTGGAGATGTGTGGGCATACATAAATGTGTGTGTCCTGTCTTTTTGTTTTTCAGATGGTATTATTGAATACCTATACCTATGCTTTTTGTTGTGTGTGTGTATTTATTCATGTAGGTTTGTATGCAATGAGGAGAGAATTTTAATGCGCAGTTAATTGAAGGAGATAATTGTGTGTGTACATCGATGTATGTATGTGTGTGTGAGCGAGTGTGTATGCATTGATGTATGTCTGTGCACGTTTAATAATACAAACATAATTTTCATACATTTATCCTCCATAATAAAACCCAACAAAATTCTAAAAATAATAAACTCAATAACTCACATAGTCAATCCATCAAAAAAAACATAAAAAACCCCAAAACCCCCCTGATATATACTCTATACTCTAAAGTCATGATCCTGGTTTTGTGGGGGAAGCAGGACTGGAACCTTGTCACCGCTGTGGTACAGAGCCTGACCTGCGATCCCAGCCCTTCCATTCCCAACACATTCTCCGCGCGGCCTATGCCAACCACCACCAAGCAGCTGGTGAGTGTTTGCACTACCAAAAGTATTTGTTGTGTTTGATGTTTTGTGTGGTATGAAAAGATCAGGTAAAAGAAAAGGATATGGAACCAACGTGAATATTCTGATGTTATTCGGTGATTTGTCATTTTGTAGTTTAAAAGGTAGAAATTAACTACTATCACATACAGACACTATGTCTCTGTCTCTCTTAGTCACATACACATGTGCATGGATGCACGAATGCATATGCGCGCACACACACACACACATACGGATATGCATAGGATGAAATTAATGCAATGTGTAGACTTTTCTGCTTCAGAAGAAATCTCTCTCTGTCTCTCTCTTTCCATATGTGAAATAAGTAAAAGAGAATAGAAAATATAAATAAAACAAAATTGGATGCTGAAACTCTCTCTCTCTCTCTCTCTCTCTCTCTCTCTCTCTCTCTCTCTCTCTCTCTCTCTCTCTCAGTGTGTGAAATAAGTATTAAAAAACCCAGAAAATATAAATAAAACAAAATTTGATACTGAAACTTTTTCTCACCACAAATCCTCTTAAAACATTTTTACCACTAATCACACCTCATACTCATAATTTTTTACATTCATAAAAAAAACCAACACCCAAAACCTAACAACATACTCACAATCCATCTTTTGCCCAATCCAAAAAAAACAACCTCAGGTCTGGGAGCACTGTTGACGTACGGAGGAAGTCGAGACCGGCTGTTGTCTCAGAGCGGCGACAAAGGTCGAGGGTCATCGCCATCATCCATGGACCAAGACCGAATCCTGTCGTCCTCACCGCAACACAGCCAAAAGGACATGCCTCCATACCTCATGATGAAGTTTGCTGCCTCCCCTCCAAAACTGGATAGCCTGCCCTTCATTCCTCCCGAGCTGTCGGAGGATACTCTGATGGACGTAAGTCGAGGGGTGGATTGTGGGTTTGGTTGGTTGACTTCTGACTTTTGACTTGACTGTGAGGTCGTCAGGCTGGGTTAGTTTGACTTGGCTTGACGTGACTTGACCGAAAGTTCATTTCTGTTTTGTTTTATTTTCCTTTCCATTCTATTCATTGCCATTTTATGCCATGCTATTTTGTTCTTTGAATTTTATGCCATACCCATTTCTTTCTGTTCCAAGCCTTTCTCTTTCTTTCCACTCCATTGTGTTTCATTTTCTTTCCATTTTGTTCATTGCCATTTTGTGCCGTACCTTTCTGTTTCTTTCCGTTCCATGCCATTCTGTTTCTTTCCATCCCATGCTGTTCCTTGCCATGTCATTTCTTTCCATACCACACTGCTCCTTTCCATTCAATGTTATTCCATTCCTGTCCAATCCGTGCCGTTCTTTCTTTCCGTTTTGTGCCATTCTGATCTTTTCATTTACACTGCTTTCCCTGCCATGCTGTTCCTTTCCATTCAGTTTCATCCCTTTCCTGTGAAAGTGTCTGTGCTGGAGTCGGTACGATCCTTTTCAGTTAACCAAATTTTATTCCACTCCACTCCATGCTGTGTATGTGTGTGTGTGCATGCATGCATGTATGTGATGTATCCACAATAATCACAACCACACAATAGCCAAGCTAAAACTCCATGAAACTAATAACAACAAATCCCTTTCTTTCAGTCAGAACATGGCTGTTTACATGGCCAGGTATTCCACAATCAATCGTACACCCAAAAATCCCACCCAGTGTATAAGCAACACAAGAGTGCACATTCTAGGCAACCTCAGGATGCTTATGCTGGAGAATGCCCAACCTAACATGTGTGTGTGTGTGTGTGTGTGCATGCTGATGGTTTCAGGACGACCACAACCAGACCATGGCCAAGCTGAGCTTCATTCTGGACGTGGTGGAGTGTGTGGTGGACCTGGCTCGCTCCAAAGGGGCCGCCTGCAATCCCATGGCTACCTCCGTGTCCACCCGACTGGAAGACACCCTCCAGCCTGTGCAGATCACCCGCTTCACCGAGTCGCAAAGGTGTGTGTGTGTGTGTGTGAGAGAGAGAGAGAGTGTGTATGTGTGTGTGTGTGAGAGAGAGAGAGAGTGTGTATGTGTGTGTGTGAGAGAGAGAGAGACAGAGTGTGTGTGAGAGAGAGAGAGAGAGTGTGTGTGTGTGAGAGAGAGAGAGACAGAGTGTGTGTGTGTGTGAGAGAGAGACAGAGTGTGTGTGTGTGTGTGAGAGAGAGAGAGACAGTGTGTGTGTGTGAGAGAGAGAGAGAGACAGAGTGTGTGTGAGAGAGAGAGAGACAGAGTGTGCGTGTCTGTGAGAGAGAGAGAGAGAGAGAGAGACAGAGTGTGTGAGAGAGAGAGAGAGACAGAGTGTGTGTGAGAGAGAGAGAGAGAGACAGAGTGTGCGCGTCTGTGAGAGAGAGAGAGAGTGTGTGTGTTCATACATGCATGCACAGACATACAGAAATGTGTGCGTGCTTACACACACACTTCATAGTTACAGAGGTCAGTATCTACACACACACACATATACACACACTCACACTTATACATACATGCATACATACCTTAGCATCACTAATGGAATCGAGACTAAAAGTAGCCAAAATATTGACAAAGTTGATTTCATGAAACTGAAAAGCTAGTGCTATTTTTTAGGGCAATGCAGATGACAATGATCATGGTGATAATGACAATGACATATACAAGGTACTACTGGAACAGCTTATGGCGGTATTTGAGGGCCATGCAAATAACACTGGTGATGATAATGACAATGATGAAGATGATGATGATCATGATGATGTATGTAGGGTGTTGGAGCAGCTGGTGCTGTACCTGAGCCATGCAGATGATAATGATCATGATGATGATAATGACCATGATGGTGTGTGCAGGGTGTTGGAACAGCTGGTGCTGTACCTGAGGGCCATGCAGATGATGGGTCAGAGCATCAGTCTGGCAGAGCAGGAGCTGAAAGAGGACAGGCTGCAGTACGTCACCTCCCTCAGAAATGGTAGGTGGACCTTTCCTGTGGGTCATTGTTGATATGATAAGCAGACATTTACAGTACGTCACCTCCCTCAGAAATGGTAGGTGGACCTTTACTGTGGGTCATTGTTGATATGATAAGCAGACATTTACAGTACGTCACCTCCCTCAGAAATGGTAGGTGGACCTTTCCTGTGGGTTATTGTTGATATGATAAGGAGACATTTACAGTATGTCACCTCCCTCAGAAATGGTAGGTGGACCTTTACTGTGGGTTATTGTTGATATGATAAGCAGACATTTACAGTACGTCACCTCCCTCAGAAATGGTAGGTGGACCTTTACTGTGGGTCATTGTTGATATGATAAGCAGACATTTAATAATAATAATATATGGAATTTATATAGCGCTGAATCTTGTAAAAACAAACAAATACAGTACATCAGCCCTGTCAGAAATGGTCTATAATTATTATTATTATTACTTTTGAAAGGATGAGACCCAAAAATTGAGAATTATGGAAAGGATCTAAGAGAAAAAATTTTTTTCTCATGCGTTCGTTTGATATATGCATTCAGTTATAAAGCACACTTTAGCCTAAACTACTGCCAGTATTTCTAGAAATGTTTAAAATTATTATCGTTATTGAAAATCTTGGACAGAGGCCTTTGTGGTTGGGTGTAGACATTGTTTACGTGTGTGTGTGTGTGTGTGTCTGTGTGTGTGTGTGTGCTCATGTGAGTGTATGTATGCATGCATACACACACACATACAGGCCTACTTCACAAGCATGTTGTGTTCATACATTATATTTTTACCTGCAACTTTCTTATCTCAGTCCCCTCAAACCTCCCCCATCCCAACCCTCCCTTTCTTTTCCACTCTTTCTCTCCCACTACAGCAACTGCATCTACAAATGTGAAGATTCTTCTACTCTCAGTAATAAATCTTACATTCATTCAATCCTTCCTTCCTTCAATCCTTCCTTCCTTCAATCCTTCCTTCATTCATTTCTTCAATCCTTCCTTCGTTCAATCCTTCCTTCGTTCAATCCTACATTCATTCAATCCTTCCTTCATTCAATCCTTCCTTCCTTCCTTCATTCAATCCTTCCTTCCATCAATCCTTCCTTCCTTCAATCCTTCCTTCCTTCAATCCTTCCTTCCTTCATTCAATCCTTCCTTCATTCAATCCTTCAATCCTTGCTGTGCAGTGCTGCAGCAGCAGAACGAGCTGTACCTGCAGTGTGTGGAGGAGTGTCGCAAGCTGTACCAGCAGCTGGGCTCGCTCTGCAAGACGCCCCTCACCTCCCAGCTCGTCATCAACACCGCCGACAAACTCATCTACAACTACGCTGTCGAGCAGGTGAGTGTAGTGTGGTGTGGTGTGGTGGTTATGGAGAGAGGAGTTTTTGAGTTGTGTGGGGGGGGGGAGAGTTGGGGGGGAGAGAGAGTGTGTGAGAGAGAGGGGGGGGAGAGAGAGTGTGAGTGAGTCTGTGTGTGTGAGAGAGGGGGGGGGGGGATAGAGAGAGTGTGTGTATGTGAGAGAGAGAGGGGGGGAGAGAGAAAGTGTGTGTGAGAGAGAGTGTGTGTGTGTGAAAGAGAGTTTGTGTTTATGTGTGTATGTAAAAGAGCAAGAGAGAGCTGAATTATTTTATTGTAGAAGCTACCGGACCCATTACAATTTCACACACTACCTTCCTCCCTCTCCCCCCCTTCCACCTCAAGAGAGAGAGAGAGTGTGTGTATGTAGTGTGTGTGTGTGTGTGAAAGAGAGAGATGATGTGTTTTTGTATGTGAGAAAAGTAAAGTGTGTGTATAATATGCATCACAGAGAGAGAGAGAGGAGAGAGAGAGAGAGAGAGAGAGGAGAGAGAGAGAGAGAGAGAGAGAGAGAGAATTTGAATAGGTGTGTGTATGTGTTATTTTTGTAAAAATGGCAGTTATTTTACAACCCATATTCAAACGAACTGTTACATCTCATTTGATGACATTGCTGCTTTAGACAATGTTCATCTATTCCTTTTTCATTCATTCATTCACTTGTTGATCTCTCTATCTATTCATTCATTCATTCATTCCCGTCTTTCTGTCACAGTGCCAGGCAGCTGCTCTGGATGAGGTGGCTGGGAACACTAAAGAGGTAATAATAATAATAATAATGTATGGAATTTATATAGCGCTGAATCTTGTAAAGCAACAAATCAAAGCGCTCAGAGGTGAGGGTTTTTTTCCTTTTTCATATAAGGGACAAACAAATCAACGTTACATTTTACAACATAACATTCTGACTGAAGGCCACGGCACTTAGCTTACAGCAACAACTGACGCAGCCTTTGGCCTGAACGACATACATTCATGAGTGGGGGGACATGGTAGTCCGGTGGTTAGAGTGTTGCTCTTGTATCTGTCTCTTCCTCAGGTTCAAGCCACCACCAAGACGCCCTGTATAGGGGATTTTTCCCCCTGGAGTTAACATCAGTGCCAACTCCACTGCCCCAAGAGTCCTTCGGATGAGACCGTGAACTCAGGTCCACTGTGCGAACACACGCAGAACATCTTGCGCACACGTTAAAACCCGTTCCATCTTTCAGGAGAATAAACCATTTGTGCTGGTGGGAAGGGGTGACCAAATTGACAAAACTGCATGCTCACAGGGACTGGATGTAAACAAGCACGCGAGTGCTTGTTATACTTGAAATAAAAGAACAAATAATAAAAAAGATTGTATATAAAACTCAGTATAATCATGTGTGGTATGTGATGGCGTCATATGAGAAAAGTGCAGATGCCAAACATTAACAAACAAAAAGTCATGATTGTGATTACTGTATGTTACAGTGTTTCCAGCGGTACACGACAGCTCAGGTTCTCTTGCACAGCTTGGCTCAGCTAGCTCGCAACGACCACGACAAACTCCTCCTAGAAAAATGTAAGTTTTTCCCCTATGCTTTCCCTCGTTTTGTTTCATTTAAAGTCTGTTTGCTATTGGTGATACTACGACTTACACAAATTCTGAAAATAAATAAAACAAACAAGACAGTTAATTGCAAAATGAAACCTACAATTGAACATTACTATCGAGACCTAGAGAACGGAGATAACCCTGCAAACCAAGCTGTACGGCCCACGAGAGGAGCTGGAAAGGACTTGTCATTATTTTTCCCCAGACACATTTGATGGTGTCAAAGCAAACAAGAGAAGAAGAAGAAAACCTAGAAAAAAACCTTAGCAATAGCAATAATTTCTAGTCTACAAGTGAGTATACTTGCAGATTGCCTTTTCAGATCTATAATACAAGATTCATTATATAATGAGTTCAAGATTGGTGAATCAAAAAGAATATGCTCACCAGAAAAAGACAGCAATAACTGTATACCAAGAGATTAAATGTAATTTATATATATGCTCTAGATGCAACTTCCACATACACATGTACAAACATGAGCACATTCATGTACAAACATTTCACACACACCCCTTTTCACACACACACAAAGAAAAGGAAAAAAAAGAACGGACAACTTCTAACACCATTGGTTTCTTCACAGATCGCAAGAGCGTGGAAGTTCGCCTGCACAACATTGGCATGGCCAGCATGCAGTACCCCTGCGAGTCATGCTCCTGATGGAACCACCACCACCACCATCTCCCTCCTCCCTCTCCACCCCCATCCCTCCCTCCGCTGGCATTCCACAACGCCAGAGCAGCCGGCATTCCCCCGACGACCAACCGTGTCACCCACCCACCCACCCACCATCACGATACTGTAGACATCCCCCCCCCCCTCCCCATTCAATCAGCCTAGATAGACCTCTTCAAACCTTGCTCAACTCAGCAACCCCAGAAGACGGAGTATGGGTGCATGAAAGGCGGGGTGAACATGGCTGGCTGTGAGGGAGTTTGGTGCGCCGTGTGGGTGCAGAGAGAGCAGCCTGGGCTGGAGTGGAAGGAAGACTGTGAGGTATACGGTGCAGGCCAGTGGGTGTCTCAACTCTCGTTTGTTACGTACGTAGTGTGGGGCAGCTGTTCAAAACCCTGTTTGACACTTTTTGCCGTTAGATTCAGAACCTCGGTTACGAGACGTAGCTTACTCTTCGACTTTTCGTGTAGCCTCGGTTATGAAACAAACGGTAACTGTGTTTCTCCTTTTTTTCGAATACGATTGGCTCACTAACGTCTTCTCTTGCGTTTTATTTTTGACAATCATGGAAAGATCTTGTATAGACGTTTTGGGGCTCCTTCAAAAATGTGGGTGATTGTTCACACAAGGTATTTAATCTCTCACCAGTATCCGAATTTGGATGTACCAGCTGTCATTGTGGACGCGACTTTTCGGGACGTCAGTTTTTGATTTTTCGTATCCTTGACATAACGGTGGTCACATGGATATCAACACAAAACCTGCATAATGTGGATTAAACATGGTAAACATTCTTCCAGCTGTTTAAAAACAACAACTAAACCATCTTGTACAGCCGTCTCTCATCTCACGTTTTCATATGGATAGGAGAATAATAATGATTAAAAAAGGGGATGTGATTTTATCCGATGAAAATCAGGAGTTTACTTTTTTCCATGTACAGACCACTGTTTTGTGGAGTAGTGTGTTCATATATTGCACAAAGTCTTAAGGCTGGCGGAGACCAGGTATGCTGGCAGGTATAAGGGTTGGAGACATCTGTAAGCTTTAGAAGAGAGAGAGAGATGAAAGAATCACGCTCACAAAGTTACGTAGCGCGCACAACTACCACATAGCAGTTTTCTCTTTTTCGAATGAATCGATTCTTCCATGTGTGCATAATGCCTGTATGATGTGTGACCATGTGAATTCTTGCGTCTTTGAAGGGCAAATACGAACATCATGTTTCGCTGAACAAATTGTGAACTGTAGTAATTGACCAACAAACACATTTTTTAAAGTCATCTTTGATTGGTCGTCGTCATGTATTTGTGATAGCAGTCACTGCCAAACCTTGCCTCAAATGTCGGTAGAATGGAGTGGAGTGGCGTTTTATCGGACAGCGACGACATCGGCTCACGGTAGTTGTAAATCATGCAAGAACGCAGGCTGCGCTGCTGACAGCAAGCAAAGCTAACAATCCTAAATGCATTCATCGGGGTTTTTTGTCGTGTGAAATTAATATTCATAATGCATTGCCTTCATCATCATCATTAAAAAAAAAATTAATATTCATAAAGCATCATTTTCTTCATGGGGAAATGGATATTCATTATTCATTGCATCCATCACAGAGGGGAGACAAACCCAGAAATATATCAAGGGGAGATAAAACCCGGAATACATTACGGGAAGACAATACCCACATCGCCTTCATTGAGGGGAGACAATACCCACGATACATTGCCTTCATCAAGGGGAGTTAATACCCATCTCGCCTTCATCAAGGGGAAACAAAACCTACACTACATCGCCTTCATCATCAAGGGAAGTTATTTCCCTTTAAGTGTCATCGCCTTCATCGATTTCCATTCCATATCTGTCATTGGCTGAGAAGGCGAGTCGCCTTCACAGCTTGAGTCAATTTCGATGCATCTCTCGCTGACATTGTGTGCATGTGTGTGCGCTTACATCGTGTGCTGTGTGTGTGTTGTATGTGTGTGTGTGTGTGCAACTTTCAACAGCTCTGCTCTCTACAGACAAATGTGATAATGGGCTGTCCACCAAGTGAAAATCAAGTTGTCATTATGTGTGTGTGAAAACTGGACAAACTATGAAGCAACGTGCGTTGCGACTGACTCTACTGCTGGTATGTGCGCGACGAGCATGGACTCTGAACGGCAAAGCCAAATCAGTGCACTGTACTGTACTGACTTTTATTATCAGGGATCATTAGAAATCAACTTGGCTTGGCTTCGCTGTGAGAATAAGTGCGCGTCATTGTTTCGGGTTTTTTTGTGTGTGTGCATTCTTTGTTTGAACATTTACCATCTTGAAATTGGACCTACCTTTGATGTGGAATGGAAATTGCTTTGTTCAATAGTTAAGTCTAGAACCTGTACAACTTTGTATGTGCGCACACAGTTTACTAAGTTGCATATTTCTGGCTAAAAATGAAATAATTTCAACTGGATGCACAGATTAACAGAGTTGCATTCTTACTAAAGTACTGCATTACATTCTAAAAGAATTTCACCTGAACAGGTTATTAAAAAGATTACAGAATACTTTACCTAAGTTGAAACAGACACAGTTAAATAATTTGAAACAGACATGGTATTAAAAAAAAGGTTTGCAAGTTCACTCTACAGTCATCCTACAGAAAAGATGGCGCTTCCATCACCCATAATATCTTATCATTCCAACAGTGTGGCATAATATAAGAATAAGATTCGCTTTCCCTGGAAAGTGGCTAACCCTTGCAGCCAAGCAGACGTCTGTAATGTACAAACCCCAGGAGAAATTGGCCACTGCAGTTTCTGTGGCCTCACAGGTGAACAAAATAGAAAGCAGAAAGAAAGGGACATAGAAGGCCATGGAGAAGAATATATAGCTTAGGAGGACTGAAGCACAGCTGTGGAGGGATACACAGAGGTGACTGACTACATAACATCTGGAGAGGAGGGACTTCACTTCTGCCTTAGCTTTTGGAGCAGTTGTGAGGGTACTACACTTAATTCATTTTGGTGGTGGGGTTTTTGTTCTGTTTTGTTCCTCAGCTACAGTTCTGAGGTTTCACCTATGGTGAGATTTTTGCATATGCGACTGGTTCCCCCCACCATTAAGGTAGCCACATTCTGTCTGTGGGGAACTGCCCTGAAAGTTTCAGGCAGTGTGTCACAGGCAAGTTGAACCTGGCAGAGCCCGCCCCTCTCCAGGCTTGAAATTGAAATAAGTGCCACTGTCAGAAAGGACAGGTTTATAATGGAATAAAACGCCAACAAAATCCAGATATACACATAAATTCCGTTATTATTATTATTATTATTATGTACAGTGCCTATTGTTCAAAGGACAGGTACATGAATTCGACTGTATTCATCTACAAAAATATACACCCCAAAAATATATAGGATTTGATTCCTAGGTAAATCTTTTCAGCTCAGAACAAAACTGAAATTTTCATTGCTGGTGGTGGTATTGATATGTTTGTTGTTGGGGTTTTTAAAAAATTTGTTTTACGCCTGCACAGCTTTTACGATCTCTATCAACCTTGTCCTTTTCACTTTTATTTTCTTGTTGCTGATGGAAAACTTGTTTTGCTCGTTTTTAGATGGTTGAAATGATCCCATTTTTATTGCTTGGTTGTTGATTAACACAGAATGTATGTGGTTGGTAATTAATACATGTATGTTTGTACATATATGACAAGGTTGTACAGAGAGCATAATGATGACAAAGGGTTTGTGTCGTATGTGTGTGTGTGTGTATATATATATATATATATATATATATATATATACACCAGGGTATAATTGTTGTCTGCCTCGAGGTGTACATGCATCTGTAAAGAGTTGAGTGGATGTGGGTGTATGTGTATGCGTGCATGCATACAGTGTGTGTGCTTGAACATGTGTGTATGACATCAAGATGGATATTTTCTCATATACAGCAAACTTGCTACTCCCACTTAAACTAGCTTTGACAAATTTTCTTATCTTTCTTTTCGCATTTCTTTGCTGCTTTTTTTGTTTTTTTCCTTCTTTAGATCTGTGGTCCTGTCTTCATTGTTATGTGCATAAACTCGGTAAAAAGATACATCCTTTTTTTTATGTGGACTTGTATCAAAATCATAGCAGTAAAAAAAATACATCATAATTTGAAAAAAAGAAGACATTGAAATCATTGCTGTAAAAATTATCAAATCATTACCTTCAGTTTAAGGAAAAAAAGAAAGAAATTGAAATCTTAGCAAAAAAGGAACAGGTCATTATTTCTAATAATGAAAAAGAGAATTGAAATATAGCACTGTAATTGAATAAATCCTTTCCAACGGTTTAAAAAAAAAGAAAGAGAAATTGCAATTATTGCAATAGCATTGAGTATTTCATTACCTTTCGTTTATAAAGAAAATGAGAAATTAAAATTATAGAATTAACAATGAATAAATCACCACTTTTCTAAAACAGAAAAATCAAAACCACAAAAGTAAGAATAAATGAACCATCACCTTAACTTACAAAAAACATAAAAAAGAATCTTCCTGACATAAAATATTTACAAGAAGTGATAGTGATAATCATTCTACTTTTCCGTGTATGTGATTCGCAATCAGTGTCATATTCATCAAAGTAGATGCGTTTTATCTGTGATGTAGGGCAATGTGCTTTTAGCTCTACACATTACGGTCAGTCAGTATTAACGGTTTGTATCATATCCTTCATATTGTTTAAAATCATAGTCAGCAGTTGTCTACTGTATGTGAAATTCAGGCCTGCTTTTTTCAGGGAGAGGTTACTGCCCTTGCAAAAGCCCCCCCCCTTCTTTTTGTATGTTTGAGTATATCTATTTTGTATAATGGTTTTGTTTATGTAAAATCGTCAGAAATAATTTCTATTTGAATAACAACATGCTGATGTAATTGTTCAGCTTTTCCACATTCTTGGTTTCATTTATTGTTACGGTTGTTGTGTGTTTGTGTGTGCGCGCATGTGTGCATACTGTATCCTTGCTCTTCTTGTCTTTGGCCAAAATACACTTGCCATCATCTTTTCCTGATGAACTTTCTTTGTTTTTCCTTTTTAATAATTTTACTGTTACAACTGGTATGAGAAAACAAACCAACCAACAACAACAACAAAACAGACAGTAAAACTTAAAGATTTTTTTTTAAAAGCATAAGTGGTGATTTCTTAGTGTTATGGTTTCTGACCCAGGTAGATTTTTTTTAAAGGGGTGGGGTGGGGGGGGGGCGAGGGGCGTTTTGGGCTATGTATCATTGTAACAATATCGGCAAGGAATATCAATCTTTGCTGGGTGGTTGAAAATGTGTAAAAGCGTAATAACAGATGCACCTTTTTACCACAAAACTCCAGAAGACCATTAGAACTTAATCATAACTGTGATTCCTTCATATATCTAACGCCAACACTCTGATTTTTTTTTTAAAGCATGCTAAATGAACATGCTTGAGAGCCACTGGCAAAGCCCATAACTGATGAAGAAAGATCACACTCAATGCTACAAAATAAAATTCAATTCTGTCATCAATGATACTGCTCACTCTCTATAGTTTTTTACACACCTGTGTCCTCTCTTGTTGCTCAAAGCTTGCAAATGTGGATACGTATTTGTTTGTGTATACGATTGTATACATGCTGTCAGAGATTTCTGTTCCGTTTTTTTCCACCCTTGTTTCATTTTTACCTCCCCTCCCATCCTTCAGTTTCTTCTTTCCATTCATTATCCCCCCTCTTTGTCTGTATACTTTGAAGAAAAACAGAATCGATGTTGGACCCAAAGCGTGCATACATGTGAAAATGGTGTAATCACTTCAATGCTGACATATATAAATTTATAACCTTTTTGAATATTGGGTGTTATTCTATATCAATATCCATGTGATCTCTGTGTTCATATCGATAAACACTGTTGTTGGTTTTAGATGAGGAAAACTCCTTAGATCTGATTTTCACTGTTGTAGATCAGCAGTTTTGGTTTGGTTTTTTGGGACATGATGATGCACACTACGTTTCCATCTGATAGTTTGCTCATGTTTAAGGTTTGGGTTGTCTTTCTGTTTCTATGCAATACTGTCGATGGCGTCTGCGTGAGCCATCTTTCCAAGCAAATTCCCAGTTGTAAGAATTTTGTGGTGTTGGTTCGTTAACAAGCATAAACCTGTAGCGTCTATTTTTTTCTTTTTTTAAAATTTTATTCATTGCGAGTTTATGTGTGTTAACAGCCAGTTGAATTCACTGGTGATTTCTGTTGCAAAAATAGAATTTGTTTTGTGTTCAACTTTTGTTCGCTTCTTAGTTCTATGTCACTAAAATAAGTACTTAACTGAAAAATATACATTTTTCCTCCTTAACACACACACAGTTTCATTATCTTTCAAAACTTTATAGCTTTCATAATACTTCATACCTTTTATAAAAAAAATGTTTTGAAAAAATTCCTATTTTACTTAATGGACTGTCTATGAAACGCTATGTAAATTCAGCTTGGCATTGCTAATTGTTACACAGCTTTGATGATGAAAAGAAAAAAAGAACAGTATTGAGGAGGCAGCATGGGAAATGTCACTGAACTGCGATCGGTTAGCTATAGCAAAAAGTACACACACACACACACATGAACACTGATCAGTTAGTATGGCAACACACACACACACACAGAGTCACTGAGTTGCGGTCAGTTAGCATGGTAAAAAGCACACACACACACATGCATGGATCAGTATGGCAAAAAGCGCACACACACACAGACACACACATACACAGAGTTGTGTGTGTGTGTGAAATCTATCCCCACACAGAAAACTTGTCCTAGATGCCAGTCTCAATGTAAATATTGAGGGTTATAGATCATAAACTAATGATCAAAACTTTCTCAAACCTGCACAATTCCTTTACCCTTTGAGCGCTGCCAAAAAACCCTGTGCCAACCCTTCTCTCTACAAAAATACACATTTTATACACAGATCGGAGAAAAAAACCAACAAGTGAAGACCTGTCCTCATACAAACAGCTACCAGTCTCGCATACATCAAGAACTCCCTGGGCATTGACATTGCCTGGAGTCTCTTACCTCTTCAAACATGAGAGGAAGAGTATCGTACTATCACTCTCGTTATGTCGCACTTTTGCAACAGCCGCAATGACTCACCCACTCATGTTACAAAAAAGTGATAACCGCTTCATGAACATAGTTCCCATCTTATTTCCCCCTTTTAAGTCTTTTTTTTTTTTTTGGGGGGGGGGTGGGGGGGGGGGGGGGGGGCAAAGGAGTCAGATATTCATTTTGGGGGTGGAAGAGAGAGGATGGGGGAGGGGGGAGGATATCAAGCCATGTTCTCGCAAACCATCGCTCATTTACACAGCGGCTATGCTCAGATCTGTTTCACCTTGGTTTTAGGGGCCAAATTCTCACAACCATCGTTATCCTGTTGTCAAG
Source organism: Rapana venosa (assembly GCA_028751875.1). Lineage (NCBI taxonomy): Eukaryota > Metazoa > Mollusca > Gastropoda > Neogastropoda > Muricidae > Rapana > Rapana venosa. The sequence continues at coordinate 6,770,929 of CM054156.1, forward strand.
CAATACGCTCAAATAGAGAGATAGCGAGAGACACAGAGACAGAGAGAGAGAGAGGGGGATAAAAGTTTGGAAAAGGAAATCAGGATTATGGGACTATGCAGGTGGACAATTACTACATAATGACACCCCCACCCTCCCAAGGGGAAAACCCCCCAGCCCACTCTTACAGTGATACACAGGTTGTATAAATGTATAGGCAGACGAGTTAAAATGTATACGCAAATGTTTACATGTGTGTGAGTATGTGTAATAACTGTACAAATATGGGCTTCAGAGCCAAAGGCATATGTGCGTGTGTATGTGGTAAATTTTTTTTGGGGGGGGAGTATATGTAATAACTGTACAAATCTGTGCTTCAGAGCCAAAGTTATATGTGTGCGAGTATGTGGTAATAAATGTACAAATCTGTGTTTGGGAGCCAGGATAAAACACTGACACCCCCCCACCCCACCCCGAAAAAAGTGGTCATAATTATGTAGAAAACCATACACCAGAAACACGTTTGGCTCATCAGGAAGGATGACAAAAGCCAATGCAATAAAATGTTTTGTCTTTTCAACAACAACAACAAAAAGTTTGTATATATCCTTCCTGTTAACTTTTGCCGTCATTCATTCTTCCCCATTCTTCCCCCTTCTCCCCTCTTCATTCCCCCCTCCCCAACATGCACATGTGCATGCTATACACACTTCACAAAAACGCTGCATTTTAAACATCTTTCCAGATTTGGGGTGGGAGGTGAGCACACTGGTTGCAATAACATTGTTTTCCATATAATTTATATCTAACTCTTTCTGTGCCAAGCCAAATTACATCATCACAGAGGGAAATGATCTTCGAAATAATTCTTGCAAGAAATGCTACGGTTGTGAAGTATAGAAATCCCATGTTTTGTTTTAGGGGGAAAGATATCCTTAAAACTACCCCACTCATTAGAAATGAAAGGAGAGAAAAACTCGTGGATACCTTCATTTAGCTTCATAGATACATCACGACATTACACAATATGATTACTTATTACATACAGGTCCAGTATGAGGTGTGGGGCAATGAAAACAGAGCAGTCTTTTCAGTACACAGGTACAACAGAAATTTCACACCCCCAGACAATTTTCACCCATGGACAACACAAACTTACAATCATCTCATCTTTGTATAGGCAGGGTTACCTCCGTCCACTAAATATTGCTTTGAAAAGTTCTGAATATGTGCATGGCGGCGGCAACTGCTGTCAACAAGGGGCCCTGAAAGGGTTCAAGTTTCGGTACAAAAGCTGCTTTAAGTGTAGTGGTGGATAACCTGCATTTTTGTTATTTGAAATCATACTTGCTGTTCTTCTTACTATATATTGCATGTCGATCATGCAAGTGGGTCTTGAAGAATGTGCATGACACCCCCAAAAGTAAGAAATGCTTCCCCTTTAACATAAGAAAATTGATCGTTAACACAGTATGTCAATACAATGTGTTGATAATCTGGTTTGAACACAGTTTCATTCATTCACAATGGTTTTGTTGTTGTTGTGTTTTTTTTAAAGATCAAGTCATAAATACAGATTTTCAATCATAGTCATGTACTAATCTGATGGTATTGGTATTTGCAGAGAGTAGACAATTTATCGTAAAATGTGTGATATACAGGGTGTGGTACTAGACAACTATTCTGCCTCAAATGCTCCCTTACCCCAACATTTTTTTTTACATTTTGAATATGGATTTCCCAACAATGTACTTTGAAGGTATAGTAGACGAATAGATTTTAATCCTGAAAGCTTTGTGGATAGATTATTTTCATCTCGTCATCAGAAATACACGGTACACACACTGAGTGATACGTTATCCCCCAAAGTCATGACTCGCTTCCTGTAAAGAGTGATACGGTTGTGGACATGAGAAAGGAAAAATAGAAATGTTGTGAAAATGCGTTCCTTGTGTTCTGAAATAAAGCTTTGAAAGACGTTGTGAAGTAGTTAAGAGTGCAGTATTCTTTATTTACTCCTGTGATGTTGAGGTACTTACAAAAATGTCTGTACAAAATACCATGACTGAAAACAATGCAAGTGGCCAAGGAAACTGCTTCGACAGATGGTCACAGGTCTTCGACACAAATTTTTCACAAATATCTTACAGATATGAACTGCAAATATGACCGTTTTCAAATGTTTGTCAAATTGTTATTTTCCATGCATTACATCACAAAAGTTCTTGTAGTGTCAAAGTGAACAAAGAGTATATATATATGCATTAGGTCATATTGAAATGACACAGTAAACAGCAAATATTTCTGTACGACATCATAATTTTTGGTTTTTTATTTTTGTTTTGTTTATATAAACGTACACTTGTATCACATGTGTAGAACTCCTGTCATCATCATCCCTCTCTGGACTAAGCCCCCCCCCCCCCCCCCCCCCCCCCCCCCCCCCCCACAAGTCATTCAAATCAAAATCAACGGACAGGTTTTGGGTTTTTATTTGGTGCTGTTTGTTCATTATTTGTATTTCTTGTCTAATCTGTAATTGAAAGAATATAATGGACTTACTTGATTTATTTTCAAGACGACAACTAGTTGGGGTGATAACCAAATCGTTTTTCTTCAACCCTCTGTTCCACAATAAAATCATAAAACAGAAAAAAACAAAACCCCAGTGTTTTTTTTCGTGTCTTGGGGTGAAATGAGTGTTTTCTGCTGTGTGTGTGTGTGTGTGTGTGTGACTGTGTGTGTTACTTTGTGTGTGTGTGCGAGTTTGTGTGTGAGTGTGAGTGTGTGCGCGTGAGTGTGTGTGTGTGAGTGTGTGTGTGTGTGTGTGTGTGAGTTTGTGTGTGAGTGAGAGTGTGTGTGTATGTGTGCGCGCGAGTGTGTGTTTAACAATAATAGTTTGTTCATCTTTTTGCAAGCTATCTGGCCCATATCAACAGGAGATAAGCGTATATAATACATGGTGAGCAATTAGGTTAGATGACAACAGACTTTAAGTGCAGTATAAGCAGACTAACATAGATGTTCTTAGTGTATTCAGAGAATATAAGCGTAACAGTTCTTAACTATGACGCAGGAATTATGTTGTTTCAATGATTCTAAAATGTACACAGTAATTTTGAAATTGATTTCTCTTTCATGATGTTACATAATAACTGTAACTTCAATTCTGATGGAAAGCGGTAGTAATATAGTAGTAAATGCTTTTTATGAAGAGTAGCATATCTAGGACAGACCATCATGAAATGACTCGTGTGTGTTCATAATTATGCGTGTGCATGCGTGTGTGGACACATGCACATGGCAATGAAATCATAAGCAAATTCTCAAAAAAGATTTTATCTGATTAATTTAGAAATTTTATATACATACATATAGATACATTCCCCTTCATTCATCAAACACACAGCTCAGTCTCTGTGATGAAGGCAGCTGTACTCTGCTGCAGGTCCTCCCTCCCTCCCAGTCTCCACAGAGCTTCTTGGCCACTGGGGTGGTGTGGGTCAGTCAGGCCAGGTCCTCTTTCTTCAGAGTGCTGCTGCCTCATGTAGCGGGCAGGACTGTAGACAGCACAGGGTCTGGTGTCTGGCTGCTGCTGCCAGTCTGGCAAGGCAGGCACTGCTCTGTGTGGTCTGTGTGAAGTTTCATGCACGCCTGGTAGTTGAGGCAGTTGTGGCCTGTCCTCAGCTCGAATATACAAACTTGCTCCAGTCACATCAGCAGGTAATATATATATAACAGCTGCTTATTATTTCAAATACAGGAACCTCTTACTAGGGTTACAAAGTTTTAAAAAAAGCGATACATCAATATAAGTATGTAACTCACTCACCCTCTTTTTTCCCCCACAATTTTAACAAAATAAGCTCCTATTACAAGTCTACTATTATGACACTTGATAAAGCCGTGAAATATTACACACACTTCGTATCATCACAGAGAAAAGCATTAAATTTTTTTTTATAAAAAAGTACTCCAAAAAAAAGAACATTGACATCTTGCAAGAACAAGATAAGACTTGTAGTTTTCTAAAATAGTTGCATGAGAAAGTTGTAACAAATGCAGTGTAACTATGTCTTGTCTATATGAAGCAACTGGCGAATACAATCAACCATATTAAAAGCATGACGTGATAATCACATCAGACAGAAAATGCCCGATTCTTTCCAACATTTCAAAACATGAAGGTGGAACATCACAGAAAAGCAAGATCTATTTTTCAGTTGATAATGATAACTTGCTCTCTGGCTAAGTTCAAAGTTTTGAATGGGGCAGGGAAGCCTAGTGGTTAGAGCGTTGCACTTGTGATCTGACAGCCCCGGGATCAACTCACCACCAAGGCAGCCGATCAAGGGGATTTTCCCCCAGGAGTTAGCATCAGTGCTGACTCCACTCCCCTGAAAGTCCTTTGAATGAGACTTTAAACCAAGGTTCAGAGTGCAAATACACACAGAACACCTTACGCCCATGTTAAAACCCATTCTGCCTTTCAGAGGAGTAGGCCACTGTGTGGAGGTAGGAACGGACGACAAGATGTTAAAAATGCACGCACACAGGAGGTTTGTATAGACACCATTCCCGAAGTTGGGAGTGTGGCTGTCTTATGGTGGGCAAGAATGGTCGCGTACGCAAAATCGCACCAGTGGTGAACCTCAGAGCTCTAGCCAAGGATGACAAACAAAAAGGAACAATATCAAAGACCTGATTCACTGGGAGGAAAAAGGGAAAGATTTCACACCAAAGGAATGAGTGGGGGAGTGGATTCCTCAGCTAGAGCTCCAAGGTTCACCAATAGTGAGATTTTGTATTTGCGACGGTTTTTTGTTGTTTTTTTACCCACCACTAAGGTAGCCACATTCTGACTTCAGGGAAATAAATCGGTTTGAAACCGTAGTTTGGTCTGCACTCTGCATGACAGGGGAAAAAAGTCGTAGCACTGGACAGGGTCCAACTTTCAGTGCCTTGCAAAACATCTTTGTTCTAATTTTTGTTTTGTTTTTTTACAAATCTAGCTTATGACAATGCCTAGGTTTTAACACATCCTACTGAGCTGACAGTAAACCTAGGCTTTGGCACAACAATTTCTTTAAAAGGATAAAAAAAAAATTCCTCTGAAGATGAAGTATGGATGCCTATACAGCACAGTACTCACAAAGCACCATGAACACAAACTTCTCATCCAACAATTGTAGAAAATGTGGTCTATATATCAGACAGACAGGCGTACTTCATATTTTTGATTTTTGATAAAAAATCATTTTGTGGCTCAGTGGTTAACCCACTAGTCTTGGAAACAAGGATTCAGAGTTCAAACCTGGACCTGATTTTTCTTCCCCCTTGCACCTTCAGAGGTGGTCTGGGTGTTTGTCTTTCATAAAATAAATGATAAAAAGAAGTCCATTGTGCTACATACCAAAAAAAACCCAGACATTTTATGCAGGTTAAACAACCCTCAGCAACATGTGGTGTCTATTGCAATAATCACTCGCGAGTTTTTCTCAAGGTAGCAAGCAGTCTATATTTCACATTAGAAATCTTGTGTTTGATATTTCACATAATTCAATCACAATATAATCATACAAATCTGACAGAAACATAATATCATATATGTTATAATCACAATTTATCAATCAACGTTCATGATACTATAATACAATACACAATTTATCAAACAAAATAAACTTCATGATAATGTACAATATTCCCAATTTTAAAAGAGTTGCTAGCACACATAGCGATTCACGACAAATGTACACAATAATCCTAACATTAAAAAATCACTTGCCATACAGAATCCATAATCACATCATGTACACAATATCCCTGACACAAAATAATCATTTATCATATGATCATATAAAACAATTTCGATAGAATAACAACATTTTTAAAAAGCCATCATCTAATATACAGAAATGATATTGAATAACAACACAAAAAAATATCGGAACCAAAAAAAAAAATCTATTTTTACCCTTTTGCATATATTTCGGCCACTTCTGGCCAGCAGGAAGTCATCTATATAAACAACTGGCCAAATTTGGCCACAGTCCATCCCCCTTACCCCCCCCCCACCACACACACACAAACCCTAGGGTACTTCAGTTATACAAGCTTGTTATAGACACGTTCATAGTGTGAAAACAAAAAGAAGCAAACCATTTTTTTTTAAAAATTCAAAAAACCAATCACTGTGTGTTGCCCCATCCTTGGTTTGGTGTGATAGTCATTCTATGGTAAAATGTGAGTCTAAAAAGGTAGACTTTTATCATAAATGTACAACAACAAAAATTCTGACTATTAGGAACTTTTTGTTGTTGTTTTAAAGCAACATATGAATGCAAGAGGGTACTCATGATACTATACAACATGACCAAAAAAATCAGCGGCAAAGAGGCATCCTCTGAAGTCAGAGTATGGCTGCCTACATGGCGAGGTATGCAAAAAACAATCATACACACAAAGTTCTCATCCACCATGTACTTAGGCTGCACACCGGTATTAAAAAATCACTCTTTTCCTTCTGTTTTTCTATGTGACTCATATTCATACCGCACGTTCTGAGGTATCCACAGAAATAAAAACCACTTTTTGTGAAAGACTAGCTGCTGACTCAAAACTCAGGTGATTTTGAACAAATTTGGTAGGTTTGAAATTTTAAAAATTTTCAGCAATCACTGTACCCCCTCAGTCGTTTGTCGTCTGCTAGCTTCCTTACCGCAATTTGCATGCGCAGGGTCAACACTGTAGGAATACAGGCAATCCTCATTTGATGGTTATTTCCAACTTTCTCGTGACCACCTGGTATTGCTTGGTATTGCTCTATGTCCTCAATCCCAAAACCAAGTGCACAGTCCATTTTTTCATACTTAAAAAAATCTGGGAAAATCACAAACATTTTTTTTCCACTCACACACTATAGAAGATACTACATGACTCCCAAATTAATACCGGTGTGTAGCCTTACAGTCTCACAGTGATTCCCAGGTAGTGATGAGTGAGACAAGAGTGCATGTTCTTGGTGACCCCCAGAGTGTTAAGCCAGAGAATGCCTAATGATAATGATAACAATAATGATCAGAGGCAGTGTACAATCTGCCTAATAATAATAATAACAACAAAAATGATCAGAGGCAGTGTACAATCTTCCTAATAATAATAATAATAACAACAATAATGATCAGAGGCTGTGTGCATACAATCAATCTCAACATGATTCATGCAAACTGCTAACAAGCCATGGCACATCATGAAAAACGTTTGTGAAATGTGTGTGTGTGTTTTGAGTGCATGCGTTGTGTGTGTGAGTGCATGCGTTGTATGTGTGTGTGTGTGTGTGTGTATGCGTGTGTGTGTATATGCATTCAGTCATTGTAAGCATGCGCATGTGTGTGTGCTTGTGCGTGTGATGTGTGTATGTGTGTGTCTCAGTCTGTGTGTGTGTCTGTGCGCATGCAAGCATGTACTCTGCACATGTGTTCAAGTATATACGTCAAAATCAGCCTACATTTTTCCACCTTGTCCAACCTACCCAACATTACAACAACAACAAAAAACCCACCAACATAACTCTACTCTAACTCTACACAAATCCACAATCAAACGACCTGTAAATCGCTCCACATACCCCAAAGTCAAATCAAACCTCTACAATCACACACAGCACCACACAAACGCTCAATACGTTACGCAAGGCACGGCAATCAATCTCTCTCTGTGGCGACGTTTGGCGTGGCTCACAGTTTTCCCTTGGTGATCTCGGCGTACTGTTGTCTGGCCAGGGACCTCATGTGGACCTCGTCAGGCCCGTCAGCCAAGCGTAGCACCCTCGCCCAGGCGTACATCTGGGCCATGGGCAAATCGTGATGCAGCCCCGCCCCGCCGTGAGCCTGTGACGATGTAAAGACGTCAGCTACTGACTTCAGTATGCACACACACACACTAACATGCACACATAACACACACACTCACTCTCTAACAACTACACATACCACCCCACCCTCCACACACACACACACACTCATACCCCTCTGCCCCCACCCACTCACTCTCACAACCAGCCCCCCTCTCTCACCACCACCACTCATCACCTACCTTCCCACCCCCCACCCCCACCATCTAATATCATTATAGTGAACAGACATAAAATACAAGAACCAACACCCCCCCCCCACACACACACCCCTGATACAAGGCACGCACATGAAACAAGCACCAAGCCAAAAGAAAAAGTACGGCAATTGTAAGGAAATCCACACCTGCATGACGCGGTCAATGACCTGAAGAGCCATGTTTGGAGCAGCGATCTTGATCATGGCAATCTCTGGAGCAGCAACCTAGCAATCGTGGAGAGAGGACGAGATTAGTTACATATGTTCTGATTCACAGTGGCGTCATTCCAAAAAAGAAAAGAGAACGAGAATTTGAAAATCTTATGTGTGTGTGTGTGTAAATGTGTGTGTTGTGTTGTGTTATGTTGTTTAGGTTCAAGTCCATTCATGTCTGGTGATATTAGGCTATAAATCAAACAACGAAAGAAAAAAAACACAAAGCAAAGAAACAGACACAAATGTGTGCTTGTATGGACACACACACACACACATGCAGACACGCAAACACACACACAAATGAATGCTTGCATGGACACACACACACACACACACAAAATCTCTTCTTCTCTCTCTCTCGCACACACTCTCACTCACCGAACACACACTCAAAATCAAACTCATTCACCTTGCGTCACGTTGCTGACAGGTTGTGAAAACGGCAATCATTTTTCTTCATTCATTCAATCTCCATCCCCCTTCTCCCCCCTCTCTCCCTCTTCCCCCCAGCCCCCCCACTCCCACTCTCTCCCCCACCTTGTTTCCATACAGGTCCATCATGTGGGCGGCCTTCAGGACCAGCAGACGTGTCTGTTCAATCTCCAGACGGGAGCGGGCCACGTCTGCTTGGATGGTGCCTTGTGCCGCCAGTGGCTTGCCGAACGCCTGTCGCGACATCGTCTGCACGACGCCAAGAGACGAGGGTTTGGAATGGGAGGGTGGTTTGGTTTGGTTTGGGTGGTTTGGTTTTAGTGTGTGGTGTGTGTTGTTGAGGTGTGTGTGTGTGTGTGTGTGTGTGTGTGTGTGTGTGTGTGTGTGTTGTGTATTGTGTGTGTGTTGTGTGTGTGTGTGTTGTGTGTGTGTGTGTGTGTGGTGTGTGTGTGTGTGTGTGTGTGTGTGTGGTGTGTGTTTGTGTGTGAGTATGTATGTTCTTGCACAGGCAAGCATATATTTCATTTCATTTCATACCACTTTAAGTCATGGCAGATTTCTCTCCGTGAAATTCGGGCTGCTCTCCCCGGGGTGAGCGTGTCACCACAAGAACAGCACCACCCTTTTTTTTTTTTCTTTTTCCTGTCTGCAACTGTATTTGTTTCCCTATCAGAGTGGCTTTTTCCTACAGAATTTTGCCAGGGACAACTCTCTTGTTGCCGTGGGTTCTTTTACGTGCGCTAAAGAATTATGTCAAACACAAGGGACCTTGGTTTATCATCTCATCTGAAAGACTAGTGCCCAGACCACCACTCATGGTCTAATGGATGGGGGAACAGTTTCGGCTCCAAACAGGATTCGAACCACGGCACACTTCCGACCCGGACTTTTCGCTTTCTAGACAGGCGCGTTACCTCTAGACCATCGATCCACCGCATATGCACACATGCAGGCATGCATACATACATACATGCGCATGCACTGCTTATTTGATGTACCATCTGGAATTGATTTTTTTCAATTTGAATTTGACTTTGACACACACACATGCACTCATACACTGCCCCTTTCCCATGTATGACTGTTTTCAAATACCTCGTTACATAGGCAGCCATACTCCGACTTCAGAGAATGTTTTCTCTTCTATAGAAGAGCACAGGTTGTTATACCTAAGAGCTTGTCAAGTCTGAAGACAGTCTCAACATAACATTTTACAACATTAACAACATTTTAATGAAAGCAAAAGCATTTCAATAACTGACACAGCTTTTGGACTGGGCCAGTTGAAAACAAAAGATCAACACAGACATCGTCATCGTCATCAAGGATCAAGCCTGACCTTCACCTACCCTTTCCAGCATCAACTCCAGGCATCGCTCGGCGTGGCCAATCAGACGCATGCAGTGATGAATGCGACCGGGGCCCAGTCGACCCTGAGCGATCTCGAACCCCCGCCCCTCCCCCAACAACAGGTTGGAAGCTGGCACACGCACGTTGTCGAACACCACCTCACCGTGACCACCTGTACACAAAAAGCCACAAAAATAAAACATGGTATCAGTGCGGTTTTTATCCTTTTTGGTAAAAAAACGGTAAAGGTGTCCCATAACCTATGTGGTCGTAGGGGAGCGAGGCATCAAAGACCTCAAATTCTCTAGGGGCCAGCATATTGAGGGCAGTGCCCATCTCCTCTCTCTCTCGCTGATTTACCTTCCCTGACCCTAAAGAGGGCAGGTACCCATTTATAGCTGGGTGAACTGGGGGACTGTATTGAAGCCAAGGCGCGCAAACGGTCACACATACAAGTGGTAATTAAGCTCGATGCTGCTTAACCTTAGCTGGGGGGAAAGCGAGTGCTCTGACCACTGAGCTATCCCGTCCTTTTGGGGGGGTCTAAAATGTTCAAAGTGTCTTTGGCAGTTTGGGGTCATTAACTCACTCCCTACTGGCCGATTTTTACTCTGCATATCTCTGTATATTGGCCATTTGTGTTGATTAGTAACAAAATTCATAACTAAAAAGACACTCTACACAAGTACATGAAATGTTCAGGGTTTATTGTTGACATGTAGGTGGAAGGTCAAAGTTGAAAGCCAGCTGCCAGATTTTCGTACTAAAGTTGACGTCACTCAGCTGAAAGAACTCTGAAGGTCAAATCCTGCGATCGCAGTGGTTCATAGGCAACGCACAACGCACAAGACTACTGCAATCACAGTGGATAGCAGGGCGTCAGTTAATGTATCTATAGTGACCTGTCTCTGAGACCAATCCAATCCTGTTGTTTACAGCCCCGCCGACCACAGAGGCCATATCAGGGCTGTCACCTCATCTCTGAGATGATGTAAAATAAATCTAATATCAATACGAGTACAATTCCTTGGGAAAAGAGATTTTGTATGACAACAGAAAACACAACAACAAAAGAATGATAAGAATATTTTTTACTTAGGAATTTAGGGAAGAGTTCATGGGAGGAGGAGGTGTAACTCTGATGTGGGCACCTGAGAAAAAAAAAGAATGAATGAATATATCAGGAATCTGCAACTTCCTCATGACAATCTATACAGGAAAAGAAAAGAACAGGCTTCAATGTCTGCACAAGATATTCCGTGTGCGTTCGCACATGAGGCTTTGGTTTATAGTCTCATCCTTCTGGGGGGAGTGGAGTCAGCACTGAAGTTAACTCCTAAGGGAAAAATCCCCTTGAACAGGGTTCAAACTCGGGTTGGCAGATCGTGAACACAATGTTCTAACCACCATGCTATCCTGTCCCACAGATTGGAAAATCATATAGAATTATCCTTTCTGGTATCAAAATATACAAAAACAACTAAAAGATCCCCCCCAACACAAATGGAATCGGACAAGCAACACTGGGATGGACAGATAACTCACTGGGAGCATCGTCGTAGCCAAAGACCGACAGGGGCCGGACGACCTTGACCCCCGGGGCATCCATGGGCACGAGGATCATGCTCTGCTGCTGGTGGCGATCGGCGGAGGGGTCCGTTTTCCCCATGAAGATGCACAGCTTGCAGCGGGGGTCCAAGGCACCTGACCATCAACGGCAGACACAAACGAATAAAATAATAATGATGATGATAATGATGATGACGATGATGATGATACCAAAAGTCCATCGGATGAGACTATAAACCGAGGTCCCGTGTGCAAGTGCCTCCAGAACATCTTGCACACACGTTAAATCCTGTTCCGCTTTTCGTAAGAGTAGGCCATTGTGTGCTGACGGGAACAGATGACAGAATTTACACAACTGCATACACACGGGGACTGGATGTAAAAAAGCACATAAGCGCTTATTCCATTATCCTCGATATAAAATAAATTTGGAAAAAATAATAATAATGGTGACAATGATGATGATGGCAACAACACCACCAATGATAATACTGATGATGATGATGATGATGATAATCTTCTATTTATTAGGTGTTTATTCAAACACTCTTGGCATTTTACATTCCATTTCCTCCACCCCTGGATCGGTGGTCTAGAGGTAACGCGCCTGTCTAGAATGCGAAAAGTCCGGGCGGAAGTGTGCGGTGGTTCAAATCCCGTTTGGGCCCGAAACTTTTTCCCCATCCATTAGACCATGAGTGGTGGTCTGGGCGCTAGTCTTTCAGATGAGACGATAAACCGAGGTCCCGTGTGTTACACAAAATTATTCAGCACACATAAAAGAACCCATGGCAACAAGAGAGTTGTCCCTGGCAAAATTCTTAGAAAAAAGCCACTCTGATAGGGAAACAAATACAGTTGCAGACAAAAGAAACAAAAACAAAAAAAAGGATGGCGCTGCTCTTGTGGCGACGCGCTCTCCCCCAGGGAGAGCAGCCCAAATTTCACACAGAGAAATCTCGTGACTTAAAGTGGTATAAATGAAAAATAAATGAAATAAATGAAAAGGAACCCCCCCCCCCCACCTACTCCTGCACCTCTCCTCCTCTCCCATTCCCACACATGCCCACACCCACACAGTATACAAGCATACACACATACTCATTCACTCACATCCCAGCACCCCCCCTCCCCCTTCCCCCCCAAACAGACACACTCACCAAGTTTCAGGTGAACAGTGTTGTCAGAATAGTACCAACTAAAAGATGAAATCTAAGACTACTCGTAAAAGATATGATTATTGCACTGTGTCTGACACATGCATGAAGTGACAAGTCTTGACCATTGCTAGCACACACAAACACACACACACACACACATACACACACATACACACACACATACACACGTCTTTCTTCATTTTACGTTGTTTACAGTCCCAGCGACCACAAAAGGCCACATCAGGATGGCCACCTCACTCAATCCCAGTACCTCACATCCACATTCACTTCAAAACTAACACCTACCTCTCTCAAATATCTAACACCATCGTATAAATTCTACGGATCAGTAAACATATAAAACCAAAACACACTGTCTCTGAAGTTAGAATGTGGCTACCTTTACAAACGGTCGCATACCCAAAATCTCACAGGTGAACTTCAGAGCTCTAACCAAGGAAAGGAGGAAATAACCCCAATAAAAACCACTACTCCATAAAACAAAGTAAAAAATGTGAAAAAAAAGAGAAAGACAGTTAAAAGCTGACCTGACGTCCACCACTTGTGTCCATTCAGAACGTAGTGGTCCCCGTCGCGTCGGATAGAAGCCTGGATGTTGGTCGCGTCAGAAGACGCCACCTGCACGACAGACAGTCACCGACTACGTTACAACCACTGCTAGGGCCTAGTGGTTCAGACCCTTTGACTTCAATCCTGCGAGTCCACGAAGTCGTGGGTTCGAGTCTCAGTTAACGGCGTCTGGTGAATGAAGGGTGGGGATTTTTACAATCTGCCAGGACAACTTCAAGTACAGACCTCTGCCAGTGCCTTAATTCCCTTTGTGTATATATACACACATGCAGACGATCAAAGATGCATGTTAAAGATCCTGTAATTATCATCAACGTTTGATGGGTCACAGAAACATGTACATACCAGTTCCTTCTGGCATGGAATGGCCTGGCCTACTCTTCCAAAAGGCGGAACAGGTTTTTAACGTGTGCACAAGATATTTTGTGTACATACGCACACATGGCCTCGGGTTAAAGTCTCATCTGAAGAACTGTTCCCATTGTCTAATATCAGTAATAGCGGAATGAAGTGAAGAAAGTACACACACACTCTCTGCCCCCCCCACCCCCCAACCTCCATTTCCCCACACACACATACCCACATAATCCTCCCCCCCCACACACACACCCCCTTACATCTACAACATGATACTCACAGCAGGTTCAGTCATGCCAAAGCAGGATCGGATCTTCCCTTGCAGGAGGGGGGTCAGCCACTTCTCCTTCTGCTCCGCCGTTCCGTATTTCACCAGCACCTCCATGTTGCCCGTGTCAGGGGCACTGCAGTTGAACACCTGCACCACCACAGAGGGAACCAAGGAATGTACGACGGTAGGGGGATTAGTTGGTGGTGTCCACTGAACATCACCAAAATGCAGTGCAGGGCCCCTCTGGCTGGTGGCCCCAAGGTGACCCAACATTGACGGGCTCCCTGTGGATTTTTGACACCGAGGATGTGACATAACGAATCTGGCTGCAGCTGGAGCGGAGAGATTGAAATGAGCAATGTGGAAACAGCAAGACAGGAACATCACAGAAGATTTGGCAGCAGCCCCTTCCCCCCAAAAAAAGAATGAATGAATGAATGAATGTATGACAAATGCTACAGCCAAGATCATTTGACTTCAAAACTTTGAGTCCATGAAGTTTTGCCAGATTTTTTTCTTCTTCGTTTCTTGGCTAGAGCTCTGTGGTTCACCAATGGTGAGATTTTGAGTGTGCAACTGTTTTTGCTCACCATGAAGGTAGACACATTATGACTTCGGGGATATCAGGTGAATTAAGGGAGGGGATTTCTACACTCTCACGGATCAATTTAAAAAAGCGCACCTACCAGTACCTTAATTCCTTTCATGTTTATACCCAGGGAGAAGATCAGATACGCATGTTAATGATACTGTGACTCATATGTCAGCTTTGTATGGGTTACAGAAATACGAACTTACTCAGCATGCATACTGTACCAACTGAAATTATTGCTCTGAAGTGGGAATGTGTGGGCTGAGGCCAGCAGGCAGACCTCCTGCAGAGTGACAAGCACAGGAGAAGACCTGGCACTATACACGCCCCACCCAGTAAGGGAACAAAGAGAAGAGAAGAGATGGTATGATTTATAGAAAGCATGAAAATGTCTATACCTATAGGTGTGGTTGCATCACTTGGGAAGAAGTAGGTGGAAAAAAGGGTGGTGGGATGGGAAGGGGGAAGGGATGTTCTGGTATGAACTACAAGATCCCTAAGGTATAAATATAACATGGAAGAAGAAGCACGTGTGCATGCACATACATGCAGGCGCACACACACTCTCAAGAGAGCATTTTCATAGACACCCATGTACAACTCTGTACACACAAACACACACAGTCTTTCTCACACATAAACAGAATGCTTCACACACACACACACAAATTCTGTGTTCAACAAAAATTTTCATTTTGACATCTTTACCTGTACATTGCCTAGTTTTTTTTATTTCTGAGAAACCGTTTTCCCTATATTGCATTTTCATACATTACATTCACGGTTTAATGCCAAAGTTCTTACACAACTCTCTTTTCATATCGCTTTTTATCACTTCAGCAATCAGTTCTTTTTTCTGTCTAATATCACTTGGAGTGAACAGACTTAAAAAAAACAAACACACACACACACACTCATACACACACACCACTCATACACACACACTCACTCACACACACACTCTCTCTACTCACACACACACCACACACTCACTCATACACACACACTCACTCACACACACTACTCACACACACACTCTCTCTCACACACACAACACCACTCATACCACTCACTCACCACACACTCACTACTCACACACACACACTCACTCACACACACACACATCACACACACACACACACTCACTCACTCTCACTCACACACACCACACTCACACACACACACTCACACACACCACTACACACACACTCTCACTCACACACACTCTCCCTCACTCACTCACACACACACCCTCACTACTCACACACACACTCATACACCAACACCTTTACCCCCCTCCCCTTCCGCCACTCTTCCCACCTCAGGAGCAAGCAGAGACCGTCCCATCTGCTCGCAGATGAAGGCGTACTCCACGTTGGTCAGTCCTGCACCGTACTTTTCCTCTGGGTCGGCCTCAATGGGCAGGAACAGGTTCCACAGCTTCTCCCTCTTCGCCATGTCCTGATGGAAGTGGAGACGAACATCAGCATTGTTGCTGTCAATATTGGTTTTATTTGGTCTTCATTATCGTTACTGTCTTTGTCGTTATGTTGGCTTCATTGTCAGTTTTCATTGTTGTCATAAGTTTCGTTGAATGATGTTATCTCATAAATGTTGCCATCATCATCATCATCATCATCATCCACCATCTTTGTGAAAATCATTACCATAGCTATCACTGTCACTGACCCATAAAGTCATGGGTTCAAATCTCAGCATCTCACGAATTTTACATGAGGATTTTTACAATCTCCCCCAAGTCATCTTAAAGTGCAGATCTGCCAGTGCCTTGATTCCCTTCATGTCTATGCACACGCAGAAGATCAAATATGCATATCAAAGATTCTGTAGTTCATGCCAGCAAGTGGTAGGTTACGGAAACACAAACATACTCAGCATGCAACCTGTACAAAAAATAAGCTGCTCTAAATTGGGAATAAGTCAGCTAAGGTCAGCAGGCAGACCTCCAGCAGAGTTACAAGCACAGGAGAAGACCAGACAGTATGCATCCCACACAATAATGGAACTCAGAGAAGACTGTCATTGACATTACCATCATTATCATCACCATCACAGTCACCACCATCATTATCATGATGATCATGATCAGAGTCATCACAGGCATCGTCCATCCACCATCTATATTTATTCACGGCAACTTTTAACTATTAACCCTAGTGGCGCGGTTCCCGGAATATTCCGGGAAAGGCGGGTCTAGGCTGTGTGGCGGATCCCGGAATATTCCGGGATGACGTGGGTGGTCATAGTTGAAAGCTTACTTTCGCTTTCAAAGGTCAGCCAATGAATGTTAAGGCCGTTGTAGGCCCGCAGAAAGGGGTGAAGGTCGTTTGACACACACAAGCAACGAAGAATCTGATTGGTTAAGAGTGTATTTTAATTTTTTTTCGGACCAGCCGAGATCGTCTTCAACAAAAATGGCGGCCAGCGTTTGCACTAGAATTTCTTCAAGCGTTTTTCGAGCTTTTTTACAAAATTGACAGCAAGGAGGAGTTTTAGAGGCTGGATTTGGTTGAAATAAACAATGAGAGAGACGATGAGGTAAGGATTGTGGAATATTTTTGAAAAACTTGGTAAAAATCGATCGCGATCGGACTGAATCGAGCGGTGCTAGTTTTGCTGGATGGACTTTTTCGCTACTCGGCGATTTCGACGTCACAGATTGTTTTACTTTATTTTGACGCAACGAGGCTTCGAAATAACTGTTGTTGAGTCAAATCGCTATGCTGCTGAGTACTTTGCATCACATGAAATCAAGCGATCTTTGTATTTTTGTCATAGAAAGCCACCACTTCGCACATTCCGCCATGACGGTCGCGATGGCGTCGATCCTGTCGCTGAACTTTTCCGAGTATTTGGTGACCGATAAAGCGATACAAACTCCTTATTTTTTGAAAACTAATGTCAAGAAATAGTGTTTACCTAATCATGACATTTATGCACCGCAAGAACTTTGCTTATCGTGTTAAAATCGATCCGGGCCCTGACAGTGGAACAGTGATCGGTAGTGCGAACATGATTTTTTTTTTTGGATTTTTTTTTACATAATCATAAACAATACACACTATTATAAAATTATACTCATTTAAAAGCATATTATCTCTTCTTTCCAGTGATCTATAGCTTAACACATTTAATTCAGTTTTATATATCAATATCAAGGGTTGTTTGAGCCCACCCTGCTCCAAAACAATGCTAGC
Organism: Rapana venosa; assembly: GCA_028751875.1. Lineage (NCBI taxonomy): Eukaryota > Metazoa > Mollusca > Gastropoda > Neogastropoda > Muricidae > Rapana > Rapana venosa. The sequence continues at coordinate 6,788,775 of CM054156.1, forward strand.
CAATGTTAATTCAGCCAATAGAAGTGAGGCTTGTTGCTGTTTATTTAGCGCTACTAGGGTTAACCTGCAATCTGTTAATTTTATCAATGGTCTGGAGAAAATACACCATAGAGAAACCAGCGAGAAGTCTTTTTACTCTCATTCCTTGGCTAGAGCACAGAGGTTCAGCAATGGTGAAATTCTTGCGTACGCGACCATTTTTCCACGAAGGCAGCTGCATGCCAATCAAGGAGATGCTGTCTACACACAACACCAGTGTGCAAGCGCTATTTGGTTTTTTGTGTGTTTTTTAACAAAATACTCTTTGATATCCCACTGTGCATAGAATACTTTTTCTCTCCCTACCTTTGCTACAGCTCCAACATTCACCAACGGTGACAGTTTGTATATACGACCATTTTCCCCACCACGAAGGTAGCCACATTCTAACTTCAGGATACAAAACTGAGACCCTGTTTCTCTCAAGAGATAGGTTATTATAAAATTATTACTCCATACAGTCCGGTAACTTTTTTTTGTTGTTGTTGTTGTTCTTCACCTTGAGCTCTTCAACACGGGGATGCACGGCCCAGCGATTCTTGGAGTCCAAGGCTTTCTTCAGCACCTCAGCCTCCAGAGGAATCACCTGCTCTCTGACGATCTCCTTCACCCGGCGGTGAATCTCCTGCACTCGCGGTGACAAGCCCTCCACACTCACCGCCATCTGACCTGAGACAGGAGTGGTCGACAAAATGAAACAAAATTGTTAGGAAGTAATTTCAACCCCAAAAAAAGCTGGTGACAAAGGATTGTAACATTACTGGAAATCTTCTTGTTGTTGTTGATAGTATTTCTATCATTAGGATTGTTTTGGCGTAACTTACTTGAAAGTGTATGGGAAGCCAAAACTGAGGTGGCTATGAGGCCTTAGCAATTGTGGCCGCTAAATCAGAGACAATGTTCTTTATTGCATGATGATTAGTGGTGATGAGGATAATATAATGATGCTGTTATAGAATTGCATATGCTTTGAGACTATACATCCTCATGTTAGGCTTGAGTGACTTTTATGGGATTCGAACATGCAACCCTCTAGCCAAGAATCCAATGCACTAGTCACTGCGCCGTGGTAGATGGTTACACACTCACATGTTTGCCCACCATCCAAACACACACCACAGCTTTCACAAATACTGAAATAAATATTTGACAACACTACCATTAATAGAAGGCAGAATAAGAATTTGACAAAACAGTTTTTCTTCGAATATTACTCTACAAAAGCTTGGCATATCAGACTCAACTTTACTGGAGATTTAACTGATTAATCATAATCCAGGTTTATGAAGATTCTGAGTGAATTCCATATATATATATATATATATATTTATATATATATATTATGTGTGCGTGTGTGCTTTAACAAAAAAGAAAAAATGTACTCCATAAGACTTCAAGCTATGCTTTGTATAATACCACACAATACACCACAACACAAGGTTACACAATCATGCATATCATACTTCATACATCTTCCTTCAACACCACTACTGACAAGAAGAAACATTCGCACCGACGCAACACAAACTACTCCCTCCCTCCCCATCATTTTCAACCTTGACCCTCACCAGCCTTATGGGAACAGGCAGCAGACGACGATGAACTCGACAGATGACTCATCACTGTGTGGAAAGGAGCTGTCGACGTGGAGTAGCCTCGCTTCTGACTCCCCATCCCAGAATTCCCGGCGCCGCTTGCGCAAAGGTTCGATAGGGGGATGTTACTCTGCGAGGCGATTCGCCACCCGATGTTGGCGATGTTTTCCGTGAACCCACCCACCAGCTCTGCTTTGGAGGAGCTGCCCTGTCCTACAGAGACACAGAGAGAGAGACAGAGAGCAACCAATCACAAACAGCGACACAACACCAGTCACAAGATATCAACCAATCAAACAACGGGAACAATCCACACACAAAAAGACAACCCCACTTAAAATATAACCAACCAATCAGCAACATCAATACAACACTAGTCACATGACATCCACCAATCAGCAAAGGCATTCTTACAAAGTAGAATTGAAACAACCAATCAAAGAACAAACAAACAAAAGTCAACCAATCAGCACGAGCCATGCAGCATCAGTCACACGCTTCCAACCAATCAGCAGCAGCGTTCCTACCTGACAAGGCTCTCTTGTACACGCCCTGCATGATGGCGGCCATGCGGAAGAAGACGAAGGCCACGTAGAACTCCCAGTTGTCGATGACGGGCATGTTCATCTTGCGGCAGTACATCTCCACAAACTGCTTCACGTCCGGAACCTGCAGCTCCTTCAGGTTCATGCCGTCCATACCTGCAAGACATGAAATTCCCCAGGTTAAGTCCTCTGAAGCCGGAGTATGGCAGCCTACAAAGAAAAAAGGAAAGAGAGGGATAGAAAAGAAGGTGGGGCTGACAGTATGAAAAGCATCCCAACCTTCTGGAAATCTTTTTTTTTTCTTCCGATTTTTATATCTCTCACCGGGGAAGAGAGGGAACTCTAGGGGCATGTAGTAGGCGATACAACACGTGGCCAGGTCCGTCAGCGGATCGCCAAGGGTGGATAATTCCCAGTCCAGCACAGAGATCACGTCCGAGCGGGACGCGTCGAAGATGACGTTGTCCAGCCTGAAACCAGAACGGCGACTCTTCTTATCGTCGGTCAGCTACTGACGTCAGCTAACAGCCAAGGCCTACATTAACATGTTACCACGCTGTAAAGTGTGACGTTGAGACTGTCTTCAGCCGTGACAAGCTCCCAGCCTAACAGCCTGCACTCTCTCTTCAGGAGAATCAAAACCTTCTGAAGTTACAGCTACAACATGTGAACTTCTATTTTTTCAAAAAATTTATGTTTTATTCTTGTATATCGAGGATAACGGAATAAGCACTTGTGTGCATTTTTACATCCAGTCCCTGTGTCTATGCAGTTTTGTAAATTCTGTCATCTGTTCCCAACAGCACACAATGGCCTACTCTTACGAAAAGCAGAACAGGATTTAACGTGTGCGCAAGATGTTCTGCGTGCGTTCGCACACGGGACCTCGGTTTATAGTCTCATCTGAAGGACTTTTGGGGAGAGTGGAGTCTGCACTGATGTTAACTCCAGGGGAAAATATCCCCTTGAATGGGAATCGAACCCGGGTCGTCAGATTGTGAGCACAATGTTCTGACCACTAGGCTATTCTCATCCAGTGTGTACTTACAATCATTCTCACAGTGATTCCCTGGTGGGATGAGTGAGACAGGGTGTATATTCTAGGTAACCCCCAGGATGTTAAGCTGGGGAATGCCCAACAATAATGTGCATCTCTGCAAATATATAGGGGGGAAGAAAGTACAGGCTTTCGCATGGAGACTGTTAAAAAAAATAGTCACTTGTTCCTACTGGAACACAATGGCCTACTCCTCTGAATGGTGGAACTGGTTTTAATCTAATGTGTGCGCAAGATGTTCTGCAAGCGTTCACACGCAGGACCTCAGTTAATAGTCTCATCTGAAGGACTTTTGGGGGAATGCCTGCTCCACTTCCCTTAAAGTCCTCTGGATGAAACTATAAACCAAGGCCCCCATGAGCAGACATATGCAGAATATCTTGAGCACACAGTAAAACCTATTCCGCCTTTTGGATGAGTAGACCATTTGTGGGAACAGATAAATTTACAAAACCGAATGCACACTGGGACTGAATGTAAAAGAGCACACAAGTGCTTATTCCATGATCCTTGAAATAAAAGGAAAGAATAGACAGATAAAACAACCACCCCCCCCTCCACACCCAATAAAACACATACACCCCTTTTGGATGAGTAGACCACTTGTGCCAGTGGGAGCAGATAACAAATTTACAAAACCGAATGCACATTGGGACTGGATGTAAAAGAGCACACGAGCGCTTATTTCATGATCCTTGAAAGGAAAGAATAGAATAGATAAAACAAAAATCCCCCACCTCCCCACTCCACACCCAATAACACACATACAACCCCATCCCTTCCCCCCCCCCCCCCCCCCCCCTCCCCCCCCCCCTCCCCCCCCCCCTCCGAAAGTTCCGACATGTCTACCTGAAATCGCCATGGACGACGGTGACCTTCTCCTCCTTGGGGAGGTGCTGAGGGATCCACTCCATCAGTCGCTCCATGGAGGCCATCTCCTTCGTCTTGCTGGCCTCGTACTGCTTCGCCCACCGCCGGAAGTTGCGCTCCACAAACTGGCCTGCCCCGCACACGCATGCACGCACGCACGCACGTACGCACATACACACACATATACACACACACGCACACACACACACACACACACACACACACAGAGAATGGACCCATATTTAATAAACTATGAAAACAAAACCCATAAGAAGACGTATTGTAAATTTCGCACAAGCTCTCACAATTTAATGATATAGAAAGGGAGGCACCAAAATATATCCAGAGAGGACAGAAAATGTAGATACTGTAACAAAATAGAAGATGAATTTCATTTACTCGATGAATGTATTTTATATGAAGAATTCAGAAATAATTTGTTATTAAAAATCAAAACGAAAGACAAACAACGCAAAAACTGTGTACATAAATTAAGTTGACATAATCACAGTTGATAATTTTTTTAATGTATCAAGCAGATATCAGATATGTGTATGAGTGTTTTGAAAAAAGAGAAAAAGAGAAGTAGAATGCAACATGTTTTTTTAGTGTACATCACTTTTAGCCAAAATAGACAATAATTATAATTGATGTTTTTGTTATGTCAAATAAGTCTACATGGCTTAAATGGCAATAAAATATTCTGAATCTGAATCTGAATGTGAATCACACATTATTCTAGTTATTATTACAAGAAGGAAGGATGAAGGCAGGATGGTTAAAACATTCACCTGCCTAACAACTAAACCGTGAAGTTCTGGGTTCAGTTCCCCCCAGCCTCGCCCTTTCTTCCTTCCCGGTTTGACGAAAAAAAATCAAACTGAATGTCAAAGTCCTTGGGATGAGATTATAAACCGAGGCTCCGTGAATGAACGTACACAGAACATCTTCACAGCATGCAAATCCAGCATAACTCAGTCAAGGGTCCAGGGCCCAGTGCTAAATTTAGCGCGCCCCTTTGGGTTTGTATTTTTTACCTAATCCAAGTGCAATCTAGTGAGCTGAGAGACTCCAGCCTGACATGGGAAGAGGCCAAGACCCTTGTCAGAGACAGGAGAAGGTGGAGGGACGCTGTTGAGGCCCTTTGCTCCGCTAGGAGCTATAAGGACTAAGAAAAAGTGCAATCAGTTTCTTCTGTACTCAGCACCAGCTGGGATGGAATGGATAGCAGCTGTGAGGAGTGGAAAGTGGGAAAAACTCACAGCTGTGTCTTGCGCGCACGTTAAAAACCCGTTCCGCCTTTCAGAGGAGTAGACCACTGTGTGCCAGAAGGGAACGGATTACAACAAAAGAAAACGGCCTGCACACAGGCGTCATGTTTTGGCACCATCCCCAATGTCTGAATGTGGCTACCTCAATAGTGGGGGGAGATAACCAGTTGTATATGCATGAATCTCACCTTTGGTGGACATTGGAAATGTAACCGAGGAATAAACAGATTTTTTTTAAAACGCTCCTCGGCTGGAGTTCTCAGGTTCACCAATGGCGAGATTTATGCGTACGCGCGCCAGAAAGGTAGCCACAACAATCTTACCACTTGGCTACCCCCCCCCCCCCACCTCTCCACCTCCCCCCCCAATTCCTTGCCTTCCTTGCCCTCTAGGCGGCTGTATTCTGCCTTCCCAAGACTTACCCTGTTTGCCGTAATCGTCCAGTGCAGCTTTGCCGATGTCCACCTGGTGGATTTTGCAGAGGACGTCGCACAGAGCTTCGTACACCGGCCACCTCTGTGCTGCCGGCAGTTCCAGCAAGCGATGATCTTTGAAGATGCGGCCCTTGACGTACTTCATCAGGTAGAAAGGCGTGCCCACAACACTGGACACAGAACACACAAAAAGTAAAGATAAACTACAGAATAAGAGCTGATCTACAAGCCACAGAGAGTAGACAAGGATGAATATGAAAAAGTTATTGTTTCATGCGTGTGTGCGTGCATGCGTTTCTTTGGGGGGTGTTTAGGGGTGGGGGTGTTTAGGGGGGTGTGTGTGTGTGTGTGTGTGTGTGTGTGTGTGTGTGTGTGTGTGTGTGTGTGTGTGTGTGTGTGTGTGTGTGTGTGTGAGTGTGTATGTGTGAGTGTTTTTATTTTATTTTATTATATTATTTCTTTTATATCGAGGATAATGGAATAAGCACTTATGTGCTTTTTCACATCCAGTCCCCGTCTGTGTGTGGTTTTGTAAATTTGTCAACTGTTCCCACAGGCACACAATGGCCTACTCTTATGAAAAGTGGAACAGGATTTAATGTGTGTGCAAGATGTTCTGCGTGTATTCACACACAGGACCTCGGTTTATAGTCTCATCCAAAGGACTTTGGGGGAGAGTGTGTGAGCGTGAGTGTGTGAGAGGGTGTGTGTGTGTGTGTGTGTGTGTGTGTGTGTGTGTGTGTGTGTGAGTGTGTGTGAGTGTGAGTGTGTGTGTGTGTGAGTGTGTGTGTGTGTGAATGCATGTGTAAGTCACAGCGCACAAATTCAACCTCACTCAGTCAAGAGTGCTAAATCTAGCGCAACCCTTCCATTTACCACATCCAAGTGTGGTCAGCTCCTGCTGTAATCAGCACCAGCTGGGCTGGGATGGGATGGATTAGATAGCAGCTGATAGAGGGGGAAACTGATAGCTATGCTTCACATGTGAAGTGTGTGCATATGTGTAAATGTAAATGAGTATAAAAGTGTGCACACATGTGTATGACATTATATATCACTTTTTCCCTGGGTGGGGGTACTAGGGGCTCCTTCAGTATAAATCCCATCCCCCCCTTTCTGGAAATTCTGTGCTAGAAACTTCCTCTTTTCTATCACTCCTTTATTTCCTGCCTTTTCCCGTATCTCTATCTCCTCTCTCTTTCGCTTATTTTCCGCCTATACAGCCCATTCTCCTGCATTTTTTCAAGCGATTTTTTTTTCTTGGGAACTTCTTATAGAGCTGCCCTGAACTCAAAATGTGTCAGCTGAGGCCAGCAGGCAGACCTCCTGCAGAGAGACAAGCACAGGAAAAGACCTGGCACTATACACCCCACCCAATGTAAAGGAACACAAAAAAAGAATATATCAATGTTAGATCGTTTTCACATCAGAGTTGAATCAGATTTGTTCTTGCTTTTGTTTCAACTTTTGTTACATGATTTTTTTTTTTTTTATGGTTTGTTTTTTCTTTCGTTTTTTTGTTGTTGGAAATTACAGATTCAGAACCCATAACCAACCACAAGAAAGGAAAAAGCTGGGATTTTTGGGGGGGGAGGGGGGGGAGGTGGGGAAGGGAGGGAGGGAGGGGTCATTCCTCAGCCAGAGCTCCGAGGTTCACCAATGCAAACATTTTTGCCCATCATTTAGGTAGCCACATTCCGACTCTGGGAATATGCTTGGATATAATGTAACTAAAGTTTGCTGCTGCTGCTTCTGTTTCAGTTTCTATCGGAATGTGGCTAAATCATTGGTGGGCAAAAAGTCACGTACGCAAAATCTCACCACTGGTGAATCTCAGCTCTTGCCAAGGAAAATAAAAACCAAAAAAACAAAAAAAGGTGTGTTTACATTTTTGTTCCTGTTTTGTCTTCTCTTCTTCTTCTTCTCTCTCGCTTTTCAAACAGAAATTTTGGATTCTGAATCAAAGCATTCTTTAAAAAATAAAAAGTGACTGTAACTGTTAAGTTAGTGAGGTTTTTTGTTACTGTTACTGCTTCATTATGGAATTTTTCTTTTACTTCCCCCCCCCCACCCCTTTCTCCTCTCCTCCCCTTCCCTCTCTCTCCTTTTTTTTAAAAGGTTATTTGGAATTTGGAATCTATACAACTTGTTTAGGTAAACCAAAGAAGTGACTTTAGTTGGGATGTTCCCCCGTGGGGATGCCAGGGGCCTATCAGTATAAATAGCATCCCCACATTCTGGAAATTCTGTGCTAGAAATTTCCTCTTTTCTATCACTCTCTTTGTTTCTGCCTTGTTCCTTTTCTTCCTGTCACCTCCTTCTTGTCTATTTTCTGCCTTCTTGGTCCATTCTCCTGCCTTTTTTTCCAGAAAGAACTTAAAAGGTAACTATTCTCTCTTGTGCCGAAGTCAGATGCGCTGGGCCTGACTTGTCAGGTGCTTAACGGCAGCGTGACGCATTTTCGCTCATATAACAGACAACAATAGTTGCTGTCTGAGTGTTCGATGAAGATGAAGAAGACGTTGGGATGTGTCAGTAAGGTTTGGTTTTCTTTTCTTTACCATTTCTTCTTTATGGTGTTTTTTTCTGGAAACATTCTGCCTTTTATACATTCAATATAGAATGATACGCATCCAACATAAAAACAATACCGCTTTTGTTTTTGGCATTTGATTTTTGTTTCTTTTCCTTTTGGGGTGGGAGTGCAGGGGTGGATATTGTTACTCGGCTTTTTTTGTTTACAATTTATTTGGCTTGGGGGATGGAAAAGGGGGAAGGGTGAAGAGAATGTGTAGGCACCCACCTGCTATCTTCAGAGAAAGCCAGCATGGCTGGAATGGGTACACCATGTTGGGCCACGGCCGACATCACACGATACTCCCTCTCTACAGCATGGGCTGAAGGCAACAGCTTGCCTGGCTGAGAAAACATAAACCAAATATTATCATTATCTTATCATTATCATCATCATGACGATGATGATAACCATAACGTTACTATTATTACTATAACAACAATCACACACACACACATAATGGGTATATTCGCGCACACATGCACGCATTTTTATGACATAAACCAAAATTGTTATAGCCCGTTGTATAACAAGACAAATATGAATTCACTTAATATTCGATTCTATTAAAATACTGAGCACAGTTTAAAATAATAAAAAGTAGCCTTTCCTAAAGCTCAAATGTCCCGTTCCTTTTCCATCTGAGCTTTGTATCTCTCTTGCCTCACCCCCACCCCCACCTTTCCTCCACCACTTTCTTCCCTCCCTCTCCCCTCTCTCTCTCTCTTTACAGCAGAATCAAAACCATTAGGCCATAAGTACACACCAGAAGAGAAGCTTGTGTGTACGTACACCCATACTCCCAACTTCAGAGGATTTGAACATCCTCATCTTACTGGTTGGCACCAGTTGAGAAGTCTGCGTGTATGGTTATCATCAAATACCTTGCCATAAAGGCAGCCATACTCTGACTACAGAGGTATTTGACTTCATCATCATCATCTTACTGGCTTCTTCCGGAGGACCATCTCTTCGTTGCCGTACTTGATGTAGTAGGTTGGGTTGGACTGGCCATGCTGAAAGTTCTTCACAATGACCTCCCCTGCAACACACATTTCCATGCCTTAGAGCAACAACGGTTTATCTGAACAAAGTAGCAATTTTCGATTTTTTCATATTTGGTAGAATTTACTGTAAACTTTCAGATGACATTAATTTCAAAGATATTTGAAGAAAACCTTTGTTGCACAAAATTACCCTAGCAAATTTCACAAGGTACACTGGACTACCACACAGCATCCCGCTTTTCCTCTAAAGTCTTTAATGCCAACTTAATGCCAATTATCTGGGACAGGGATATGCAACAGCGGACATCCAGCTGTGCAAATCCTTCTTGCCTCTTGGAGTAGATACACCTGGACTGCTGGGCAGGGTTTATGTAACACTGGTGGGCCTGGAGGTTGTGTGGTTCTTCCTACTGAAAACTGGTGGCTGGAATGTGATCTTACCTTGGAACGAGGGTCAAGCTTTGTGCCATTCCCTGTATTTCTCTGCAAGCAAGGTGGTCTACCTTCACTGCCAGTGTTTTTGCTATCCTGGCCTTTACGGGAAATTCCACTTTCTCAACTAGCCTAGCCTAGCATCGTTTTGAGAGGACCAGAATTAGTGGACATCAAAGTTTCACATGCAGACTGCAAGAAAATTCCAGGCAACAACAGGCCACCAGTTGTAAATATGCATTTATGCGCTCTCTTCTACATGTATTACAACGTAAAGATGCTATGATAAAGATTGCATCAATACCCATTCTCTTTCCAAAAACTGAATACTTTTGTTCAATCTTCGATTTGTTCTGACCTTTCAAACTTTCCAAATGAGTGTATCTCAAAACTTTTGAAAATGGCGGCTCTGTCGATAGACCATTGTTACTCTAAGGCATCGATTTGTACAAATGCTTTATTTTCTTTGCAGTTTTTATCTGTTTCTTGGCTAGGTTTACTTACAGGTGTATGCATACATGCATTTATTTTTACACACACATATACATACATAATACATACCCTCATCTTCCTACATAAACACACACATCCCCCCCCCTTACACACATACATTTTCTCACCCCTCTCTCTCTCTCACATACACACACACACACACACACACCTCTCTCTCTCTCTCACATACACACCCCCCTCTCTCTCACATACACACACCTCTCTCTCACACATACACACACCTCTCTCTCTCTCTCACATACACACACCTCTCTCTCTCATCTTTCTTTTTCTCCTTCCCTCACAAAAAACACACACACACACACACCACCTCCACCCAACCCCCCCACACACACACTACACCCTTCCCACCTTCCCCCAACCCCCACCCTAACACACACACACACACACACCACTCACACACACACACACTCACACACACACACCATCACACACACACACACACACTCACACACACACACCACACACACACATACACACATACACACACACACACACACATACACACACACACACACACACACACACACACACACACACACACACACACACACACACTCTCTCTCTCTCTCTCACCATCTCCTGGCAGCTTCAGCTCTGACTGCAGAAAGCTGACAAGGTTGGGCAGGGGGAGGGCCAAATGTTCTGGGACAGACGTCGTCCCAGGGACATAGCCCTGCAGAGCCACTCCCAACTTCTTCTCCAGATCCTGGATCGCTTGCTGTGGGTTCTTAACCTGCGCAACACACTCTTATGTAAACAAACTGTGAACACATTCTTTTCAAGGCAAACACGTGACAACACTTTCATACGGTTCTGTTTAAACCAACCATTTGTCTTCCTTCCCTCCTCCCCCTGTCAAAAACTAACTTTTATAAGATTCTGTTTAAACAATTGTCTTCCTCTTCCCCCCACCCCCCCTCCCAAAAAAAAGAGAAGAATTTATGGAAAGATATCAGCTTAAACAGTTTTTTTTAAAGCCTGGTTATTTTTTTTTTGTTTTCTGGAGGTCCGAGTGTTTGGTGTATGTGATGATACATATTATAATGCAAGGTCTGTGAGCATGTGTGTGCGCGCATATGTGTGTCCATGTGCGTGCATACATGCACGTGTGTGTGTCACAGCTGTCAGTTTCCCCCACTTTCAGCTCCTCTCAGCTGTTATCCATCCCATCCCAGCTGGTGCTGATTATAGCAGGAACTGACTGAACTTGGACTTGGTAAAAGGAAGGGGCTGATTTTAGCACTGGGCCCTGGACCCTTGACTGAGTTAGGCTGGATTTGTGTGCTGTGGTGGGCCATGTTCTTTTTTAAAAAAGCCACACAAACCAAAAACACTAGCTTCGTAAGTATACATAAACACTTTTTTCATCAATCTATCTATCTATCTATCTGTCCCGTAGTCTGACGACCGTGGGGGCACCCTCAAAGACTCAGCAACCAGTTCCCTCCATTCTTCTCTCTGTTCTGCCTTTCTCAGGGTTTTGTTGAGTTCTAGGCCTGTCCATTCACTGATGTTATCCTCCCAGCTCTTCCTTGGTCTGCCTCTTCTTCTTCCTCCTTGGACAGTGCCTTGCAAAACTGTCTTTGTAATTCCTTGGGATCTTGTGACATGCCCATACCACTTAAGTTTACGCTTTTTCACGATCGTTAGAAGGTTCTCATAGGGTCCAATGGTTTGCTGGATTCTGTTATGCACGCTTTCGTTGCTTATGTGGTCTTTGTAGGAGATGCCAAGGAGTCTCCGAAAGCATCTCATCTCCACTGCCTGTACTCTTCTCTCCAAATCTGCAGTCAGGGTCCATGATTCACAGGCATACAGAAATATGGATATGACAAGGGAGCGCATTAGTCTGATCTTGGAGATAAGTGAGATATTCTTATCTCTCCAGATGGTGTTTAGTTTTGACAAAGCTGTTATTGTCTGTGCAGTCCTGCATACTACTTCTGGCTTGGATCCCTGGTCTGATACAATGGCTCCCAGGTACTTGAAGCTTTGAACTGTTTCCAGCTTCTGGTCATTAACCCTGATATCAGTGCTAATGCCGTTGGTGTTATTAGTCATCAGTTTGGTCTTCTCTGCACTGATTTCCATGCCGTATGTTTTGGAGGCCTTATCCAAGTGTTCTGTTAGGCTGGCAAGCTCTTTTTCTGATCCTGCTATTCCATCAATGTCATCTGCGAAGCGGAGGTTTGTGATCGTTCTGCCACCAATGCTGACTGATCCTTCATGATGTTCCAGTGCATCAGCCATGATTCTCTCAAGGAAGATGTTGAAAAGGGTGGGTGAGAGTAGACAGCCCTGCCTTACTCCAACTGTTGTTCGAAACCATTATGCGTTAACATCGCACAGACACGAAGTTTTCCAGGAGCAGACATAGGGAGTGATCATGATCTTGTGATGATGACTTTCCGACTACGTCTAAAGAAAATCCACAAGCGGAACAACATCACGATCAAATTTGACCTCGAGAAGCTGAAGGACCCAGAGGTATTAGAAATTTTTCAAGCAAGGATAGGTGGAAAGTTTGCAGCACTCACTGTGATAGACTCAGACATAGATACACTGACGAATAGTTTCAATACAGCAGTGACTGAAACAGCAAACGAGCTTCTTGGCAAACGCCGACCAGTCAAAAAACCATGGGTCACACCTAACATCCTACAACTATGCGACAAGCGTAGAGAGTTGAAGAAAAAGAAAAATGAAACAAAAGAAAGAGCAGAACAATATAGGGCAGTCAACAAAAGAATCAGGAAGTCCATGACGGAGGCAAAAGAGAAATGGATCGGTGAACAGTGCCAAGACATTGAAGAGAACATCAAGAAAAGCAATAGCAAGAAAGCATATCAGCTGGTGAAAGACCTGACTAGCACGAAACAGAGAAAAGGTTTAACAATCCAAGACAAAAATGGGAAGTGTCTCACTGACGACCAGGATATTCTGAACAGATGGACAGAATACTGCTCCGACCTGTATAACTATAGAACCGCAGGAGATCCAGAAGTCCTTAATGTACCCGAAAGCAAAGACACAGACAGTCACCCTATCCTCCGAGAAGAAGTGGAAACAGCAGTCAGATCGCTGAAAAAGGGGAAGTCAGCAGGGGCTGACAACATTCCAGCTGAGTTGGTCCAAGCTGGAGGGGAAGCCATGATCAGCGCCCTACTAAGAATCTGCAACAAGATCTGGCAGACAGGAAAATGGCCAACACCATGGATGCAGTCGCTCATCATCACCCTCCCCAAGAAAGGAAATCTACAACAATGCCATAATTACCGCACAATCAGCCTCATATGTCACCCAAGCAAGGTCATGCTGCAGATAATATTTGAATAGACTGAAGCCACAAGCAGAGACCATCATTGCTGAGGAACAAGCAGGTTTCAGAGCAGGGCGCAGCACAACAGAACAGATATTCAACCTCAGAATACTATGTGAGCGGTACCTTCAACATCAACAAGACCTATACCACGTATTTATCGATTTTAAGAAGGCATTTGACAGGGTGTGGCATGCAGCTTTGTGGGCAACCATGAACTTGTACAGCATCAATGCAAACCTGATCAGAGTCATCAAACAGCTGTACAGCGAGGCCACCAGTGCAGTGTACTACAACAACAACATTGGAGAATGGTTTCGAACAACAGTTGGAGTTTTCATCAATAGTTCTTCAAAAACCAACAACAACATCATAATATTTTTTTTAAATTTGTAATTCCTCCATAAAAACCATAAAGTCTTACAAATAAATCAATGATTTATGCAGCATATAAAAAACCTTAAAGCATGATCACAGCGGTAGAGGTAAACATTATTTTTAAAAGGAGGCAGAACGCGGAGAAAAGGTTGGGGGGGGGACAGAGAAAGGCTAAAATCACACCTCCATCCCCTTCCCCCATCTATTCCCAACCCATCGCACACACACACACACACACATGCACGCACATGTGTGCACACACATGCGCGCACGCACACACATACACGCAAGCACGCGCACACACATGTGTACACACACACACTCTCTACACCACACACAAAATCTACACCACACACACATAAACACACACATTCACAGCCCCCCTCCCCCCAAAACACACACCACACGCGTGTGCGCCCCCCCTCCCCTTCTCCCCAACACATACACATGCACGTCTCCACACACACACACACACACACAGACACACACGCACGCACACACACACATGTACCTGGATGCTATCGATACCCAACATTTCAGCGCTCTTGATATTCATCCCAAGGTCGTCGAGAAAGATGGCATCTTGTGGCTGAAGCTGCAGACTTTTCAGACAATGGTGGTAAATTTCCGGCGCCGGTTTATTGAAACCCACCTGACATGACTCTGTCACCTGTTGACATTCACACCATGCAAGTATGTGGGTGGGAATTGTGTGTGTGTTGTAAGTGTGTGTGTGTGTGTGTGGTGTGTGGTTGTGTGGTGTGTGTGTGTGTGTGTGTGGTGTGGTGTGGTGTGTGTGGTGTGTGTGGTGTGGTGTGTGTGTGTGTGTGTGTGTGTGTGTGTGGTGGAAGGTGAGGAGTGTGTGTGTGTGTGTGTGTGTGTGTGTGTGTGTGTGTGTGGTGTGGTGTGTGTGTGTGTTGTGTGTGTGTTGATGTGTGTGTTGTGGTGTGTGGTGTTTGTGTGAGTGTGTGTGTGTGTGTGTGTTGTGTGTGAAGTGAGTGTGTGTTGTGTGTGTGTGTGTTAAGTGTGAGTATGTGTGGTGTGTGTGGTGCATGTCTGTGAGAGTATGAGCGTGAGTTTGTGTGTATGTAAATTTGAAATAGTGTTTGCATGCTGCTTGCATGTGCATGCATAAAGCACTGTGAACTTTGTGTGTGTGTATGCATGCAAGTGTACACATGCACACACAAATCAACATCAATGACAAGAAATCAACGATTACAGATACTTACAACACCAAAAACTATCTTTACCAAAAACATCATTCCCCAAAATATACCATCAAACCCACAAAAACCCACCAGAAAAAAAAAACCAACGACAAAACACCACACTCACCACATCAAAGACTGATCTGTCAATGGGGACCAAGGAAACCGATTTCTGTTCGTCGGTGAACCAGTTATTGGTCAGAAGCGCTGTTTTAAAACCTTCCGCCCGTACGCACTGATCGCATCCATCATCTCCGGATAGGGTGTATGTCCCCAACCCTTTCATCACCTTCATGAAATTGGAAAAGTCGACCTTCTTGCCGATCTGATATAAAACACAAACAGAAAAGGGGGGGGGGGGGGTGGGGGGTGAATCGTGTATTAATGGTATTTGGGAGAGGCCTATATAAAATGATGCGTGCATTGGTAAGTGTGATATTGTGTGTGGTGTGTGTGTGTCTGTGTGTGAGCAGCCAATGTCTGTCACTGTGACTGTGTGGTTTAGCTAGTGTGAGCGTGCTTGAATTGTACCATGACATGCACGTGAGCATGTAAGGTTGAAATAGTAATACAGTATCATTTGTCACAAACGTCTTATTCTGAAGAAACAAACATGAAATCGAGTATTAAGCTAAACTGAAAACTGTTTGATTGAAAATATGTACACACACACACACACACATACTCACAGCGAGGGAGTAAGGAGAGATGAGGAAGACAGACAGACAGCACAACAGACACAGAAGCAGAGTTCAACTTAATTAAATTCTAACTTGAAAATTAACCTCCGCACACAAACCAAAACTCTACACACACACACACAACTCTCTCCACACACACACCACGCACACAAAACTCCGCACACACACACACTCTCACACACATCTCTACATCACACACACCCAACCACAAACTTTCACACACATCATGCATCACTCACACACACACAACTCTCACACACACACACACAACTTCTCCACAACACCACACACAACTCTCTCCACACACACAACTCTCACACACACACACAACTCTCTCTCACACACACACACACAACTCTCTCTCTCTCACACATACACACACACACACACACACACATCACAAGCATCTCTCAACAAGGTCAGTCAGTACCTCTCTGGAGATCTCATTGCTGAAGGCGGGGCAAACTCGAGAGGGTTCAGCTCCCCTCGCTCCAGCTGCTCCAGGCTCCGTCCTTCCCGCCTTTCTTGATGATCTGACCAATGGTGTTCTTCGGCACCCCCGCATCTCTCTCCATGGCTGAAAGCACCATCAGCGTTTTAACGAAAAGTGAAATCTAGCAGCAGTATCATATGTAACGGTTATTACTATTCAACGATATTTCCCCCGACATGGTTTCAATGACAGTTCAATTTTTCTTGTTACTTTGGAATTTCAAATTTAAAAAAAAAATTGTTAAGTCTAAAATCCCAGTAGATATGAATAGATCAGATGTTACACTGAAGAGATCACTCTCACACACACACACATAACACACACACACACACTCACACACCCCTTCAAATAATGACAATGGTGAAGGTACACACACACACACACACACGTAAAAGAACCCACAGTAACAAGAGAGTTATCCCTGGCAAATTCTTTTAAAAAAAACCCACTCTGATAGGGAAACAAATACAGTTGCAGACCAAAACAAAAACAACAACAAAAAAAGGGTGGCGCTGCTCTTGTGGCGACGCACTCTTCCCAGGGAGAGCAGCCCGAAGTTCATGCAGAGAAATCTGCCGTGACTTAAAGTGGTATAAATAAATGAACAAATAAATAATAATAATAATAATATATGGAATTTAAATAAACACACGTACCATGAATCAACGGAAGCAGGGAGGGAACACACACTCCTCCCATGTCAAAGATCACTGCCTTGTACTTGCAGCCACTCTGACCCTCCATCCCTCGACACTGTGTGGCCATCAAAGTCGGCCGAACGGCCTTTCTCCACGGTCGATTGACGATCATGTTCGGCACTCTTGGCAACAAGTGGAACATCTTATTCCCTGACACCTGAAAATTCTGCGCCTGAAACCACAAACAGGTTGTTGTACTTCTGCAGCCTCCAGTTAACTTACATAGAGAGAGTTGTGCTGCTTGCAATAACTACAGCATGTTTCAGATTTTGGAGAAAAAAAAGTTTTGGGTGTTCCATTAAAGGGAAACTGCTTAATGCCAATCGATCAATTATTTTCCTTAATAGAGAGTTGTTTTCCTATATCTGTTTAACCAATCAGTAGTCTGCAATATTCTATCAAATCTATTTCTGACATGGTGGCACCAAAAAAATGTGATAGATTTTGGGATTCAGCCATCTATGGAAGCTTTTGACTTCAAAACAGATTCTAGAGGCTGAAGAAACTAGAAAAAAACATAAATCAATCTTATTCATTTCTGTGAGTTACCTGTGAAATACTTACGCCTCATCAAGGTAAGCATGACAGTGTCAGATTGCAAGCTAAATGCTATAACCATTAGGCTACCCCCCCCCCCCCCACACCACCACCACCACCCACTCCCCATGCCCATCTTCTCCTGGACCTAACTTACTTTGTGTCCAACTCCCTTCCTTTGCAAGTCCTTAGAATGAGACTGCAAGCTGAGGTCTCAAGTGTGACAACATGCATCCTTTGTGCTCGTTTTAAAAACCCATCTGGGGGACAGGATATTCTACTGGTTAAAGCCTTGCACTCATGATCTGATGGCCTGGGATCAAGCCACCATGAAGGTGCCTGTTTCAGGGGATTTTGCCCTGGAGCTAACCTCAGTACTGACTCCACTCCTCCATAAGACCTTCATATGAGACTATAAACCAAAGCCCCATGTGCAAATGCATGGAGAACATTTTGCGCACATGTTAAAAATCTATTCCGCCTTAGCCAGTGGGAACAGATGACCTTTTTTTTTTTAAAAAACAAACAAATAAAACCCCACATGCACATAGCTGTCATGTTTAGACACCAAGTCAGAATGTGGCTACCTTAATGGTGGTCAAAAACTGTCATATATATATGCAAAATCTCACCATTGGTCAGCCTCAGTGCATCACATAACACTTTGGTGAACCCCATAAGTGCTAGCCAAGAAATGGGAAACCCCCCACAAAAATTCATCTTCTTTCAAAGAAAAGGAGAGTGCGCATGGCTGGTGGTCTGGATGACACACCACCCCCCCCCCCAAAAAAAACCCACTGAACATAAATCTAGCACTTACCCAACAGACTGGTTTATAATGCAGCTGGTGAGCATAGGATCAAAACAGACTTAGAGAGAAACGAAAGGACTCTACTAAAATACCCCCATTTCTCATATACACTAACTTCTCATCCAGTGTGTATTCGCTCAGTGATTCCCAGGAAGGATGAGTGCATATACTGGGTGACCCCCAGGATGCTAAACTGGGGAATGCCCAACAACAAGATACCACTGTTCTCTGAGTATACACATTTTGTCTGTGGGTCAACAGTAACATGTTTATTAGCAAACCAACCATACCTTTAAAAATACCTCCCCCCCCCCCCTTTTAAAAAAAAGCTTAAAACATTACAATTATGACAATATGAACAGCATAACAACATAGTTTAATGTCTAGCTAACAGTGAAGGCCATTCTCTTTACCTACCTACTTCTCTCACACCTTTGTCAATCAGATAATTGCTAAAGAAGTAAACAACAACATTAAATATAATTATTTCTAAACAGTTCGACTTACATCCATTATTCTCACAAACAAATTGGCTTTACGAAAAAAATGGCTTCCTTCACACAGCCCTACTATTCATCCTGTCCTCCTCATGTTAATTTTGTATTCAGTTGGTCAAGGATCACGACAACTCAATAGTACAAGTGTACCCCCACCAAAAGGTGCAAATGCACCAGACCAGTACAGCTATTAGTATCCCTGTATCACAGTGACACAGATCTGTATAATCACCCCTGAAGACTCCTGTGTGATTTATGTTAGCTGGGATATTGTGTACAGCGTGGGCAAACTGCAGACAATGAATATGCATGCACTTAATAGTCACATCTACTCTGTAGTGTTATGGTAATAATAATAACCATGATAACCAAATTTATGACCACACCACAAAGGTTCCACATTTATGCATGCAGAGCATAAAGTGGGAATGGATGAAAACAAAAAAAGGATGGGGGGGGGGGGGGGGGGGGGGGATTAATGACAAAATTGACAAAACTGCATACACACGGGGACTGGATGTAAACAAGCACACAAGTGCTTATTCTATTATCCTCGAAAAAAAATAAATAAAAAATACAATGAATAATTTAGATTGGCTCATCACTGATGTTTCACTAGATCTCATCACGTCTGTATCCGTCACTAATGAACTGCTTTCTGATCATTCTGTCGTTCTTTTCTTTCTCAACATTGCAAGGCCTATTAAAAAGAAAAAGTGTCACCCGTCGCAATCTCAAGACCATAGATATTCAAATTTTTCTCTACCCAAGCTGCTGAATGCTTATCACAAATCCCTGACCACACTGACCCATCTAAACCCTACAACACTGTTCTTGGCCAACTGCTCGATTCTTCCTGATAGGCCCTGCGCCCCATGGTACACCCATGATATCCTGGTCACAAAACGCAAATGCCGACAACTCAAGCAACAATGGCAAAAAACAAAAACTGAAATAAATAAACAGCTCTTTCAAAAACGAATCAACAAAGTCAAACCTTAATCCGTTCAGCAAAGACAAAGTATTACTCTGCTCAAGTTCTTGATGCTACGTCCATGAAATCTCTCTTTCTCCTCACCTCAACTCTTCTGGAATGTGCAAAGGCAAGCCCTCTGCCTACTGTTCACAGCCACTCTGAACTTCTTGCTATATTTTCTTCATTCTCCTCTGACAAAGTCCGCAACATTCGCTCCAGAGTGGATCAGACTTCTTTCCAACCCGCGCCTCCTGATCCCCAATTCACTGGCATTCCTCTCCTTTTCTTTCATCCAACAAGCGAGAATAAAATCAAGACAATTCTGAAAGAAATGACAATAAAATCAGGTGATCTCGATCCTGTACCTGCTTCTCTTCTCATTCAGAGCATTCCACAGCTCTCATACCCACTATCACAAAAATAGTAAACTCATCTCTCTCAGGAATTTTTTCATCAGCTCTCAAAACTGCTACAGTTACACCTCTACTAAAAAAACACGACCTTGACCCTAACATTCTGAAGAATTACAGGCCTGTTTCTAACCTACCTTTTATCTCTAAAGTCCTTGAAAAAGTTGTTCTGAAACAACTCAACAGCCATCTTCATTCCAACAATCTCCTTCCCCCTTTTCAGTCTGCTTATTGTGCCAACCACAGTACCGAGACCACCCTAGTCCACACCTTAAACACGCTTCTGCACGATTCTGACTCAGGAAAAATCTCCCTTCTCACTCTCCTTGACTTATTGCAGCCTTTGACACTATAGACCACTCAATTCTTCTCTACAGTCTCCAAAACATATTTGGTATTAAAGACACAGCCCTCACCTGGTTCAGTTCATACCTTACAGACCGATTCCACACAGTTACAGTAAATAAGATTCAATCAACTACCTGCCAAATTGGAATGTGGAGTCCCACAGGGGTCAGTTCTCGGCCCTGTTCTTTTCACTCTCTACACTGCCCCACTTTCACATATAATAAACCATCATCAAATCAGCCATCATATTTATGCAGACAACTCTCAGATTCTTAGCAGTGAAACTCCCGAAAATCTGCCTTCTCTCTTGACAAATGTGTCCTACAGCCTTCAACTTAGTTCAAGATATCCAGAATTGGATGATACAAAACAAGTTACAGCTAAATGCAGATAAAACTGAAGCCATGCTTGTAGGGACCAAACACAAAGTCTCTTCCATCACAACAGCTTTAATAGAATTTGGCAATACATCTGTCCCTCTATTCACTGCAGTGAAATATCTAGGGGTAGTTATCGACAGCACTCTCTCTATGCAAAAATTAATCACCCAAACCTGCCAGCTGTGCTACTATCAATTACAGCACATTAGTGCAGTTCGAAAGTATCTGTCCACTGATGCAACATCCAAACTAGTCACATCTCTCATTCTCTCACGTCTGCACTATTGCAATTCTCTTCTGGCTGGTCTGCCAGCATCATCTATCCACCCTCTTCAAAGTACACAAAACTTTGCAGCTCGACTAGTCCTCAGAAAGAAAAAATCTGAGCACATTCTCCTCTCTTGCGATCTCTCCCCTGGCTGCCTGTGCCACAGAGAGTAAACTATAAGATCTGTACCCTCTGTTACAAATGTCTCCAAAAAACAGCACCTTCCTACCTCTGTGAAAGTCTTCACCTGTACACTCCTTTTCGTTCACTCCGCTCTGCTGCAGATACCTTGTGCTTAAGAATACCTAGATTCAACCAGTCCACTGTTGTCCGCCGCTCTTTCTCTGTTTCTGGTCCATCAATCTGGAATGACCTCCCCCTCTCTCTCTGCCAAAAGCCTACTTATGATGCTTTTAAATCAGCCTAAAGACACATTTATTTCAAACCTAAGATTCTCTCCTCTTGTTTCATCTCATTTCTATCCCTGCCCTCAACAACCAACCCCCCCCCCCCCTCTCCCCATCACCCTGCCGGAATGTACAACCTTTATGTGTGTTGTTGTTGTTGTCTTCAATTTAACGTCTGTTTACTCTAAGTGATATTAGACGAGGGAAATAGAAAGTGTAATGGAAGTTAAAGAAGGGAGAGGAAGGAGTGAAAGGAGAAAAGGTTAAGAAATAGCATCAGTGTTGGTATTTTTATGAGAAAAAAAAACAGACTACAAAAGTAAGGATAATACTTTTAAACAGGAGCAAAATGTAAACTCAACAATGTGGAAACATGAAATAACAATAATGTAATTACAATAAATATTCAAGTGGACTATGCAATAAATATCTGGCAATGGCAAAGGCTAGCTATGAATTTTCAAATACTTTTTCCAGAGACTGTTCAGAAAATGTAGGTAAAAAAGGTTTTACAATAGGGCACTCAAATATGATATGAGTATTGGAAATATGATCCCCACATAGACATCTGACATGTTTACAAAATTTTGTAAGGAATGCATTTAACTTCATTCTAAAATATAGTGAATTAACCCTTCTCACGGATATAAAACGCGAATCTATTTGAGAAGGAGCCAAATAACAAGAAATATGGGCAGTGGTCAGACAATTTTTTTAATATTGTTCCTTGAATTGATCAGATTCTTTAAACTTACCCCATGAAGTTTGTTCTAATATTCTTTATGTGTGTGTGTGTGTGTGTGTGTGTGTGTGTGCGTGTGTGGGCACAAGTGTGTTTAATAATAATAATCAACATGTGTGGAATTTATATAGCGCTTAATCTTGTAAAGCAACAAATCAAAGTGCTGCACTAACATTTGAATTTGTAAAAATCTATTAATTGTTAAGTGGCTGCATGTGAAAGACTATGATGAGGGAAAGCGCTTTGATTTGTTTTTTGCAAGATATACTCATATAGCCCAGTATAAATTCCATGTATTATTATTATTAATAAATAATGTACAGTTGTGGAGGGGGAAAATCCTTCAGTACAGTATTTATTCACTAACCTTTAAGACTGTGTAAACTGTATACTAAGAATGCTAAACAAACGTGCAGAATGAAAGTGAAAGCCGGCCCCAAAGAAAGAACCGATTAAACTCAACCCGGTTATGTAATTCACCTCTGGCTTGGACTTTGCACTGTGTAAGGTGCATCGTTTTTATTTTTCTACAAGCCAAAAAGAATACGCATACACAACTTATTAACTAATAATGCAATACAGTTGCAAACTATGCACTCACGCGGTCTCAGACCCCGGCTTTTATTTTAAGTTGTAGTTTGTTCCACCAGACGACCCTACCAGTCAGGAGACTGACTAGGTGAGTTAAAAAAATAAGTTTGTAGCAACTCTGTTAATGGTCCGTTTCAACCGTTAGTGAGTAGCGTGCAACAGGGGGAACCACTCTTTGTTGACTTCAGAGTGATTTCCCTTTGCGTAATGTTTTCATGTCGGCAAGCGGAGAGAGAAAATCTTCAACACATTATAGATTCAAACTTTCCAAATTCCTGTAAGCACCGACCATGTCGCAGGGGAAAATACAGGTCTACATGGATCGACATAAGCTGGGGCCCCTGTTTGAGGTTAGAATTGAATTTAATCAGTAATACTGATGCAAAAAAATGCAAAATAAACCTCGTAAAGCATGTGTAGGCTTGCATTGATCCTTTTCTAGATTGATATTATTAGTTTGTTGGTAATGTTGCGTGCATTTATTTTCAAGTCAAGCTTGGCCGGAATTGGAGGACAGAAATTGTTTTCTTCATTTTTCCCCTTCCTTGGCTAGAGCTCAGAGGTTAACCAATTGAGATTTTTGCGTATGGGATTTCCCCCCCCCTCCCTCTCCCCCACCACCACCATTTTGGTAGCCCCTTTTCCACTTCGGAGATTCTTAACTATTTAAGGGACACAGTGTGTGTGTGTGTGTGTGTGTGTGTGTGTGTGTGTGTGTGTGTGTGTGTGTGTGATTGTGTGTGTGTGTGTGTGTGTGTGTGATGTGTGTGTGTGTGTGAGAGAGAGAGAGAGAGACAATGACAATGACAATGACAAATTCTTTTATTTCGAGGATAATGAATAAGCACACATGTGCTTTTTTACATCCAGTCCCCGCCCGTTAGGGATACATCTTAATAATAATAACCCAATACTTATACAGTCTCGCAATAAAAACAAGGGAAATAACCCTTTTCAAAACAGCTCCCCCCCAACAACCCTCCCCCCCCCCCCCCCAAAGCAAGCAATTAAAAGAAAATCCTAAGAATACCCCACCCTACCCCATCCCCCAAAAAACCCTAACCAAAACAAACAAACAAACAAAAGAGAAGGAAAATCCAAACCAACAAAAGATGATAAAAAAGAGAAAAACAGACAAACAACAACAACAAGAACAAGAGCAACAACAAAGCCAAGAAAAATAACACAACCAAACTTAATAAGTCATAAAGATAAACATGTACACATTGTCAAATGGTACACATACTTGTTACACATAATTATAAGATATTGAAATAGGGCACTCATTAAAACTTAAGTACAGAGGCAAGTCCAATAAAATATTGAAAATATAAAAATATGAATCCTTCATCAGGATATACTATGACTATAAGCAGGACGATAAAAGGTGAGAGAGAGACAGAGACAGAGAGTGTGTGTGTGTGTATTTCAGAGATAATATCCAATATATAAATCCCAAAACAGTATGCGATCCCATCAACACTCATTTTAGATTATATTCGTTTCAAATTATATGTCATGATAATGAAATAAATTTAATACCCATACATCCACACAATAAAAACAAGAAACAAACCAAGAAGAAATTAAAAACTATACAGTCGTTTAGGGAGAGAATATGGGTGGGTGAGTGAGTGAGTATGTGTGTGTGTGTGTGTTTGAGCGCGCGTGCGCGTGTGTGTGTGTGTGTGTGTGTGTGTTTGAGTGTGTGTGTGTGTGGGGGGGGGGGGGGGGGGGGGTGTTTCAGGGATAATACTAAATATGTAATACTCACATAGCACACGATCAACAAAAACACTTTTTAATTATGTTCATGCAAATTGAATGTCATGTAATAAAATAAGCAATCACCAACACTTAATAATAAAAATGTTTTTCAGACAAGCCAAAAAAGTATTCAAAGATTCTACATCTAGTCATGCCAAAGGTCTCTTTTAGGAAAATGAATAAGTATTCATTTCTTTCAATCAAAGTCCAGCAGGGGTCACATGAGAAAGAGACTCAGTATAATCAAGCAGAAGAGAAAGGAAAGGAAGAGGAAAGATGTGTAGAATACCTTGAGAGATTGAGAAAGATATGAATATGGGAAAGGAGGCAAAAATCCGTTAATTACTTGTTGTGTATGTAGGGGACCTTTGAATAAATGGAGGAAATGATAGGGCACAAAGAAATCCTTAACTAATGGAGACTAGGGAGGACCCTTTGAACAACCACAACCAGAACACACACACACACCACTCACTTGACACTTAACTCAATTCCCCAACCGCTGTTCAGGATTTATAATCGTGTGCTGAAGGGACATGCCAGATGACCACTTGTTACTCTGTCGCACCTTGTACAAGAAAGCAGGATGGAGATACCACAGGTTTGGTGGTGTGTTGTGTGTGTGTATGTGTAGTGGTTGTGTGTACTGGTTTATGTGTTAGTGTCTTCAGTTCAATGTCCTTCCACAAATCAGTAATATCAGACAGGAATGTGTGTGTGTGTGTTGTTCTTGTTATGGGGGGGGAGGAGGTATAGGGGAGGTGTGTGTGTGGTGTGTGGTGGGGGGGGGGGGGGAGGATGGGTGGTTGGGGTGTGTACATAAGTAATTTGACTCACCATTAAACAACTATAAGAAATACCAATTAATATCAAAAATAAGAAAGTTGAAGGGAAAAAAATTAACAGCTTCAAAATAACTTTGCAGTTCATACAACTTCTAAACATTTCTTTTTGTTTTACAAGATTCAGCACTATATAAATTCTTTATATTATTATTATTAAACATAATAAAACTATAAAAATCTGATAATAGGACTATGACTTAATGACAATACAATTTCTTTCATAAATAGGATGTCTTTTAGAATTTGCTCTAAGCAACAGACTTTGAAAACAGGTAAAAAGTTTTTCAAATCTCTGCATTCTAAAAGAATGTGAGCAATGGTAATATTTTTGCCACAGATAGTGAGATCATGTTGCTTTTTTTCAAATTTAGTTCTAATAGCATTGAGCTTGAACCTGTAGATAAGAGATACAACGTTGAACTATATTCATGTGAGTTACAGCACTTGATCTTATCAAAAGATAATATATGGGCTAAATCATCATTCCAGGGAGAACTGATCTCTTTTAGCTTCTTTTTAAAATGTTTCCAACATGCATTTTGTAACATACAATAGCCCTCATGACTGGATAAGGGGACATTCATGCTGCACAACCCATTACTATGCTTAGCACCACATTTTGCTATTTTGTCAACTTTTTCATTAAAGTAGGTACCACAATGGGAAGGAATCCAGCAAAAAGTAACACCAGAGCCTCGTAACATCCGAAAATGAATCAGATGTCCAATTTCAGTTACAAGATCTTGTCTCACTTTTAAACTGGAATGTTTTTAGAGCTAGTAGAACTGACTTGGAATCAACACAGAAAAGTGTCTAAACTATATCTTTAGGAAAATCTAGAAGATGATATAAAGCCATCAAGATGGCAGATAATTCAGCTGTAAATATAAATAGATTTTTCCCAACATGAAATGATCTGTCTACTTTCAGTGATGGGATAACAAACGCTGCACCCCCCTCATTGTTGCTCAAAAGTGAACCGTCAGTGTAGATTTTTTGATGTTCTGGATATGTTCTGTGTATGTGTGTGTGTGTGTGCACACGTGTGTCTCTGTGTGTGTATGCATGTGTGTGTGTGTTAATGTGTATGTGTGTGTGCGCGCATGTGTGTGTATATGTACGCATGTGTGTGTGCCACTTTCTTAGGGAAAGAAATACACATGCAGACAGGAATTTGTTTTTAGTACACTGCTCTGTGGTTACATCTCTCTCTCTCTCTCTCTCTCTCGTCTCGACCATCTCTCTTCTCTCTCCTCACTCTCTCTCTTCTTTCTCTCTCTCTCTCTCTCTCTCTCTTCTCTCTCGTCTACATACCACACACACACTTTCTTGTGCATACATTAAAACCTGTTCTGCTTTTCATAAGAGTAGGCCATTGTGTGCCAGTGGGAATGGATGACAAAATTTACAAAACTGTTTTCACACAGGAACTGGATGTAAAAAAAATTTTAAAAGCACATGAGTGCTTGTTCTACTATCCTCGAAATAAAATCTTGAATAAATAAGTAAATAAATAAATAAATAAAACATCTTTTCTCCCAGGGAGAGCAGCCAGAATCTCATGCGTGGAAATTTGCTATGACTGAAAGTAGTATACAAAACAATACAATTCAATCCAATACACTACAGTACAAATGCTGTGTTGACAGGATATCCGTTATGGTGGGCTTCGCAAGAGTGTTGACATTGGTAAGTTGTGTATCTGTCTGTTCATGTTATGTTGTATGGCTTCTTTTTATGCATGTACAGGCACACACCATGGGGTGGGGGGAGGGGGGAGGAATGTGTGTGCATGCATTCACACATTCATAGGTCCATGTACATTTGCATGCAGATGCACACACATACAATGATACACACAGAGGCATGCATACACACACAGAGGAGGTATGCATCCACACATGTACTGAGGTATGCATGCATGCACAAACGCATACACACACACACACTTGCATATTATGGTTGACCTCACACTCAGAGGCATGTGCTCATAATTACTTAATTACACACACACCCTCATACACAAAATTGTGTACTTTCATATATCCGTGAACATTGTCATGAAACTATATGATAAAACCTATTCACAAATACAACACAGACACATACACACTCACAGACACACTCACTCACACACACACACTACACACACACTCCTATGTGCACACTTAAACACACATGCAAAACATCTACACAAACACGTTTACCACACACACACACACACACACTCACACACACACAACACGCATGCATGCACACACACACACACAACACACACACACACACCTCCCACCACCCCAACGCACACACACCACACACCCAACACACACACATTATTATTATTATTATTATTATCATTATTACTATCATTTATTATTATTCTTTGTGTTTGATATATCTTTCACAGCCAGATCTCGAAGCCCTGAGAGAGCAAGCAGAATGAGTGGCCCAAATCCTGCAGGTGAGAAGTTTTCCACAAAACAACTTTACTCCATCAAAAAGCATACAGAACAGTGTTGGTGCATACTGTGAAAGTAAGGTTGAGGGAAGCATATGTTTACATACTTAGGTTTGTTTCTGTTCTGTTACCCCATGCGTGGGGCCCGTCAGAATAAATAGCATCCCCACTTCCTGAAAAATCTGTGCTAGGAATTCCCTCTTTTCTATCCCTCTCTTTGTTCCTGCCTTGTTCCTTTTCTTTCTGTCACCACCTCCTTGTCTATTTTCTGCCTTCTTGGTCCATTCTCCTGCCTTTTTTCCCCAGAAAGACTTCACAGATAACAGTTCTCTCCCATGCCAAAGTTTGATGCGCTGGGCCCAACTTGTCAGGCGCTTAACGGCAGCACAATGCATTTTTGCTCATATGACAGAAAACAGTAGTTACCGTCTGAGCATTTGAAGAAGAAGAAGAATATACATGAAAGGAACAAAGACAGAGGCAGGTCTACACAAAAAAGTGTTCTTTCGAGCCAGAAGGCCCATAGAGCCGGAGCTTATCCGGGTTTCTGTAGCGTTAAGCGAACTGATGGTTTTTCACCACCCCTGTGACAGGACGCTAGTCTGTCGCCAGATACTTCCCCAGCAGAGCTGGTACCCACTTGTACACCTGGGTGGAGTGAGGAAAATAGGAGTAAAGTGTCTTTCCCAAGGACACAACACCGAGCCGAGCGGGGATCGAACCCGCGACTTCTGGATCACGAGTTGACCGCCTAAACCACTCGACCACGGTGCCTCCTCAGGTCTACACACACAAACTTTAAAGTTGACCTGGGAGATCATAAAAAATTCACTATATGTTGCTGCCTAGATTTGAACCCATGACTTCATGGACTCACAGGATTGAAGTCAGACAGTCTTAACCACCTGGCTACAGTGTCTGTCAGGATTTTGTTTGAAATAGAGATTAATTCTGTATGTGGACATTGTTACGCAATAAGTGTGTGTGGGGTGGGGGGCTTGAATCACGACTCGTAGTCTTCAAGGTTTTGTTGGTTTTGGGGTTTGTTTGGGGGTTTTTTTGTTGTTGTTTTTTTTTTTTGGGGGGGAGGTGCTCTTGGTTTTTGTTCCTTGGCTAGAGCTCTGAGGTTCATCAATGATGAGATTTTGGCATTTGCGACTCTTCCCCCCCCCCCTTCCTTACCATTTAGGTAGACACATTCCAACTTCAGGGATGGTGTCAACATATCACCTGTGTGCATCTGGTTTTTTGTGTTTGGTGGGTTTTGGGGCCATCCATTCCTACCAGAACACAATGGCCTACTCTTCTAAAAGGTGGAAATTGAATGGGTTTTTAACATGTGCGCAAGATGCTCTGCATGTGTTTGCACACAGGGCCTCGCTTTATAGTCAAATCCAAAGGACTACCAACATTCAGTTCGATTTTTTTCGTCAAACTGTGAAGAAAGGCCAAAGCTGGGAATCGAGCCCAGAATCTCAAAGTTTACTTCTTAGGCAGGTGAACGTCTTAACCATCCTGCCACCTTCCATCTTACCAAAATGATTTAAATTTAGCTAATAAAAATTATCTTTTCAGACTGGATAGCTCATTGGTCAGAGCACTCGCTTTCCCCAAACCAATGTTAAGCAGCATCGAGCGTGGTTACTAAGTGGATGGGTGACCATTTGCATGCCTTGGCTTCAGTACAGTCCCCCTGTTCACCCAGCTGTAAATGGGTACATGCCCTCCTTAGGGTCAGGGAAGGTAAAGCAACGAGGGAGAGGAGATGGGCGCCGCCCTCAATATGCTGGCCCCTGGAGAAGCTGAGGTCTCTGATGCCTCGCTCCCCTACGACCATGTAGATTATGGGACACCTTTACTGTCACCCTTTTTACCTTTTTCTTCAGACCCCACATCAACGGCAGCTTCTCGGGAATACGACCGACCATGGCTGACCCACCAACGGCGCATGAAACCTCGTCGCTCTGCGGAAGATCCAGAATCCTCCTCGGCCAAGAAACGTCCTGATTGGCAGGGGGACACAAAGGTCGTGGTGACATCTTTTGACGATTTGTGGACAGAAAAAGACGGACAGGCAAAAGATGCGGGGTCGTCTGGGAAAAAATCCCGACCCAAGAATGACCCCAGGTCATCGTGGGCTGCTGTTGGTCTGGTGAGTGTGTGTGTGTGTGTGTGTGTGTGTGCGTGCGTGCGTGCGTGCGTGCGTGCGTGCATGCGTGTGAGTGTGTGTGTGAGTGTGTGTGTGTGAGTGTGTGTGTGTGTGTGTGTGTGTGTGAGTGTGTGTGTGAGTGTGTGTGTGTGTGTGTGTGTGTGTGTGTGTATGTGTGTGAGTGTGTGTGTGTGTGTGTGTGTGCGTGTGTGTGTGTGTGTGTGTGAGTGTGTGTGTGTGTGTGTGTGTGTGTGTGTGTGTGTGTGTGTACCTGTACCGGTGTGATGGTGTTGATGGTTGATGTGTACAGCTGTATTTTTGGCTATATGGCCATAGTGAGTAGAATGTGTAGTGCCAGGTCTTCCCCTGTGCTTGTCACTCTGCAGGAGGTCTGCCTGCTGGCCTCAGCCGACACTTGCCAACTTCAGAGCAGCTCGGTTTTTGTACAGGATGCATGCTGGGTATGTTCATGTTTCCATAACCCACCAGACACTGACATGAATTACGGGATCTTTTATGTGCATATTTGATCTCCTGTATGTATATACAGGAAGGGAATTAAGGCACTGGCAGGTCTGCACTTTATGTTTTCCAGAGACTTTTTTTTTTTTAAATCTCCACCCTTAATTCACAAGACAGCCTCTGCCAAGATTCAAACCCACAACATCGCTGACTCACAAGATTGAAGTCAAATGTTTTTAACCACTCGGCTAAAGTCTCCATAAAAAAATTTTTTTTTTCATTTCATTTGGATTGACAGGAGAGTGGGGAAACCTTCACCAGTGGCGTCTACTATGGTCCGAGTCATCAGACCCAAGGGAGCGAAGAAGAATTGCTTGCGGCCGAAACAATGCGCTCTTCGGAACGCGATAGTGATGATGCCGAGGAATCAACGCAAGCTTCTGCCTCTGCCTCTCGCATCAAGTTAGTAGATTGTTGGGGTTTTTAAACTGAAAAGATGTTAAGATGTTGTTGGTGGTGGTGGTGATGGTGGTGGTGGTGGTGGTGGTGGTGGTGGTGGCCTGTCACTATAAATAGCATCTCCACCTTCTGGAAACTCTGTGCTTTGAATCTTGGTTTCTGCCTTGTTCCTTTTCTTCTTGTCATCTTATTTCTGCCCTCTTGGTCCATTCTCCTGCCCTTTTTTTCCCCCAGAAATACTTATAATAATTATCTCCCATGCCGAAGTCGGATGTGCTGGGCCTGACTTGTCAGGTGCTTAACAGCAGCACAACGCATTTTCGCTCTTGTGACAGACAACAGTAGTTGCTGTCTGAGTGTTCGACGAAGAAGAAGACGAATATATTTCAACCTTTTGCATAGTAATCAGGGTTGACACTGAAACGGCCAATCAGTTTTCAATGTGGTGTTGCAGGGGTCAGCGTGCCGATTCGAAGCGTCATCGCCAGCAGTTGGAGACCATGTTGTACAAGGAGGAGTTGTCTCCCCCAACTGCCGTCATGAGGGGAAAAGATGATGCTGACGAGGAGGACGATGCTTTAGAACTCCTGGGTAACTTGGTGATAAGGTCGATTTTTTAAAAAAAAGGAAAAAACACACACACACGGAATACCCACAAAGAAAAGACAAACAGTCAAAACATGAACACACACTTATGTCGGCTCGTGAACAAACAAACAAATTAATTAATTAATTAATGTATGGAATTTATATAGTGCTGAATGTTGTAAAGCAACAAATCAAAGTGCTCAGATACCTGTTTTTTTTTGTTTTTTTTAAATATCGAGGATAATGGAATGAGCACTCGTGTGCTCTTGTTTTTTTTACATCCAGTCCCCGTGTGTATGCGGTTTTGTAAATTTTGTCATCTGTTCCCACCGGCACACAATGGCCTACTCTTTCAAAAAGCGGAACAGGATTTAACATGTGCGCAAGATGTTCTGCATGGGTTTACACACGGGGCCTTGGTTTATAGTCCCATCCGAAGGACAAATGAATGAATTTTTTCTAAAGAGGATAATAGCATAAGCAGTCATACTTTTTTTTTTTACAACCATCCCTCTTGGCACAAGACCACAAAAAACACACCAAATAATCAAAAACCCACAAAAATTTTCAAAGAAAAAAAAATCATCCAAAATGTTTGGAAGATATCTATGTTTGGATGTGGTCTTTGGTGATGCGCATTCAGCAGGTGAAATGCCTAGGTGTTGAGAATACAGTTAGTAACAGTTTCAGTACAGTTGGTGTAAAAGTTCACTCGCTTTTCATCTGCTTTGCTTTGTTTGCAGAACGCTGACGACTTGAAGAGAAGTTTAAAAACATTCCTGCAACTGATACAACTTAGCAAGGTGCGTAATTTCTCATTTTTAAATTTCTATTCTCTGAGGAATGCAGCTCTTCATGTATAAACATCACCCCTTCTGGAAATTGTTGTTAGAATGCCTTTCTATCCCTCTACTTTGCTTTCTGCCTTGTACCGTTTCTTCCTGTCATCACTTCTTGTCTATTTTCTTGTCCATTCTTTGGCCTTTTTTAGAAATCATTAATGTAAAATTCTCATGTGAAGTGATGCATGGCCTGCTTGGTTGACGGCAGTGCAACATTTTTCATTTAACAACAAAAAAATTTTGCTGTTGTGAGTTTTGGTTGTTGAGTTTTCAGAAGTGATTTAAATTTTGTACTTGGAAAAAAAAAAAATTTTTTTTAGGGTGGTGGTGGAGGTGTTGTAAAGTTTGGTTTTTTTCCTAGGTGTTGTGTAGTTGATGTTTTGAAATTTTGCAATTTTTGATATCAGAATAAAAAGATTTTTCTCTCACTGACAGATTATGCGTGAAAGGACCAACGAGAGTGTCGTCAAACTGAACATCAAGTGAGTATTTCAACTTTTGGCTTTTTTCTGTCATAAATGTACATACAACTGATAAACTTTAATGCATAATTGCTTATGCAGCAAGATAACTCTTTGAGACTGCCATATTTATGTCAGTTCCTTAGCAACAAATCATTATGAAATTATCCACATTTTCCAGGCCTTGTATTCAGTTTGTTTTTAAAATCAGTGGTAGATTTAGCCGGTGGAGGCATCCAGAATCTATAGGAGTTTATCTTATAACAAAGTTGACAGGATTTTTGACACTATACATCTTGTTTTCAGCTGAAAAGAAAGTTGGGGCACAGGATTTATGCCAAAGTCAGATGCGCTGGGCCTGACTTGTCAGGTGCTTAACGGCAGCGTGACGCATTTTCACTCATATAACAGACAACAATAGTCGCTGTCTGAGCGTTTGATGAAGAAGATGAAGAATTTCATAGGCTGTGAAAAGATTCAGTTTTGCAAAGAGACAGGCATCCTATTTTCTTGCTAACTTTTATTGAAGTTTAAACATTAAAAATGTCCACTGTGGATCATCTCAAAATGTGTAAAAATGGTTGTTTAAACTCATAACATACAACAGTTTTGAAAATGGATTGCAGTGGTTCTCTTGTAAAACAAAATTGTGGAATAGAGGAACTGAAGTGAAGACAGGTAAGCAGTCCTTTCCTTCATAATAATGACAAGAAACGTTGATGTGGTTAAGACCGTTTACTTCCATTCTGTGGGTCCATGAGGTCCTGGGTTTGAATCTCAGCTATGGCATCTGCTGAATTAGGTGATGATGTTTATCATCTCCCAGGTCAACTTCAAGTGCAGACCTGCCAGTGCCTTTACTCCCTTGTGTATAAACACATATAAAACGTTTAATATGCACACTAAAGCATATCTCAGCTTTTGGTAGGATTTAGAAACAAGAAAGTACCTAGCATGCATCTTGTACAACGAATTGAGCTGCACTGAATTCGGAATGTGTGGGCTGAGGCCAGCAGGCAGACCTCCTGCAGAGTGACAAGCACAGGAGAAGACCTGGCACTACATACCCCACCCAATAAGGGAACACAGAGATGAGAAGAGAAGATAATATATATACTTGAAAATATTGAAGTAACAAAATGAATCCTCATGTTAAACTTAGGATCAAGAGCAAATATGAAATTGAAGACTGTGTAATGTACAGAAATGCCGAGTATGAATGTCATGGAAAATTATTTAAGATTTGTGGAAAACTGGCTTTTAGAGAAGCATAGATGTTTGTCAAAGGAGGCACCGTGGTCGAGTGGTTTAGGCGGTCAACTCGTGATCCAGAGGTCGCGGGTTCGATCCCTGCTTGGCTCGGTGTTGTGCCCTTGGGAAAGACACTTTACTCCTATTTTCCTCACTCCACCCAGGTGTACAAGTGGGTACCACTCTGCTGGGGAAGTATCTGGCGACAGACTAGCGTCCTGTCACAGGGGTGGTGAAAAACCATCAGTTCGCTTAACGCTACAGAAACCCGGATAAGCTCCGGCTCTATGGGCCTTCTGGCTCGAAAGAACATACTTTTAGATGTTTGTCTGTACGTGTGTGTGTGTGTGTGTGTGTGTGTGTGTGTGTGTGTGTGTGTATGTATGCATGATTACATGTGTTTGTGTGTGTGTACAGGAATGCATACTTACATGCATGCAAGTCTGTGTGTGTGCATGCATACATGTGTGTGTCTCTATCTCTGAGTGTTTGTGTATGTTTGAGTCTGTATGTGTGCGCATGCTGGCATACATGCTTGCATGCATGTGCTGGTGTGTGCATATGTGTGTGTGTGTCTCTGAGTCTCTGGGTGTATGCTCGTTTGCATATCTATTTCATACTAATAATACACATCTATACTAATGAAAGCATGTTGTTTTTTTAAACATTATATTTGCATGAATACTTTTTTTATATCTTCATCAATAATCATAATGAAGTTCAGTATATCCAAAAAAAAAAAAACACCAAAAACCAGCAATAATTCTGTGAGTTGCGCACACGATCAGTATGCTGCATGTTTGCTTTTTGTATGTGGTCAGTCCTGTAAAACATAAAGGTGAGTTACTCTGTCACTTCTCCATGTCATGTGGCTTACCTCCCCTCTGTGTAACACTTGATGTTCAATGACTCACTGAAGCACTTTGTCGTTTTAGTTGAAAATGTAGTTAATCTGGTAGAATTTCGTTTTGCTTATTTAGTGGTAGTGTGTGTAACCTAACCTTTTCTTTGTTAGCCGTTTTAACTCATTCTGTACTGGCAGATTGATTCCTTCTATGTGCATTCTATACTGGCCATAATTTTGTGTATAGGTTACAAGAACATTTTTGAGAGAAAAAATAGATGCGAGCATATACAAATGTCAAATTTGGAGGTTTGATGTAAGATGAAGAAAACTGGCTACAAGCAAAGTTTCACAACAGTTTTTTTAAATTTTTGAATGATTTATTATTAAAAAAGAAATTTTTTTTTAATTTTACAAAATGGAAGTGCAGTATTCTCATATAATAGACGTTCAGGAATGCCGATTCTTTATATCCCAGGTACCTCTAAATTGTAGAAATGGGATGGACAGATAGGTCTGCACAGTGTATGTGCTCGAACCCAGGCTCAATCCCAGGCCATCAAATCGTGAACACAACACTTGAACCACTAGGCTATCCTGTCACCTGTTGACTGTTTCACTCTTGATGAAAAGTATATATATCTCTGTGAACATATGGTTTGCCAGTATGGAAACTTACTGTGTGTAGATGTTGCTTCAGCCAGCCTGTATATGTACAACTCACATTGCTTTCAACTAAATGTATGTCAAGTTGCTTCCTAATGAAAAGTGTGTATGTATGAGTCTTCATTTAACTCACTCAAGCCCTGATTTAGTTTCATTTTGAAATGTTGTTGTTGTCAAGCGCTCTGAATATGAACCTATTTTAACTTCGATTCTAAGTTGTTGTGTTGGAAACAACTTTTCCTGTGTCTGTATTTTTCTTTTTTTTCTTTTTGTTCCTCAGCTAGAGCTCTGAGATTCACCAATAGTAAGATTTTTGCATGTGTGACCATTTCTTCCCCCACCATTAAGGTAGCTGTACTCTGACTTCGGGATGTGTGTCCTGTATAACCCTCTTGCATGTATACTTGGAGTAGGCAGAATCAGTGGACCGATGGTCTAGAGGTAACGCACCTACCCAGAAATCAAGAAGTGCGAGTTTGATCCCTATTTGAGCCAGAACCTTTTCCCCATCCATTAGACCTTGAGTGAGGATCTGGGTGATAGTCTTTCAGATGGGATGATGATAAACTGAGGCCCATGTGTAACATGCCTACAGTGCTTGTAAAAGAACCCATGGCAACAAGACAGTCGTTCCTTGGCAAAATTCTGTAGAAAAGGGGCACTCTGGTAGGGAAACAAATACATATGCAGATAGGAACAGAAAAATGATGGGTGGCACTGCTCTTGTAGTGACAAGCTTTTCTCAGGGAGAGGAGCCTGAATTTGATGCAGAGAAATCTGCCTTGACTGAAAGTGGTATACAATACTGTGTAATACAATACAGTAAGATACAGTACAGCACAATACAATGCAATACAATACAATACGATACAATTCAGTACAGTACAATGCAATGCAATTTCATAAATTGTTTGTAGTCTTCATTCCAGAAGGAACAAGAAGCAGTATGTGGTAATTTTCAATCACACACCGACTTCAATCAGTCATTCACTCAGTCTCACATAGAAACTAGGGAGACTCACCTATGCCCCAGTTATAAAGTGTTTGCACTGTTTGGAGGTGCTGGTATCATCTTTATTCATCGGGGGAAAAAAGCAAAAGAAATGATCTAGCAATTTCATGAATAAAGAGAATAAGTATAGAGACTCAGCCATGGCCCTGTCAAGTATTTGTTTGGGTTTTGGGGGGGTGGGGTTTGGGGGGGAGGGTTGTGAAATCACCCAAATTTATTAAAATGAGGAAACAGAATGAGTTTGTATTTGTGTGAATGAAAAATATCTGAAAGATATGCAGAGTTTGCGTTGAGAGAAACCAAATGCAAGAGGGTTAAGGCTTCCTCATTGATGGGCCCAAATGGTCGCATACACAAAATCTCACCATTGGTGAACTTACATTGAAGCTCTAGCCAAGGAACGAGAGAAAAGAAAAAAGTTGGGTAGGCAGCATTTTCTCACTTTTATCTTTAAAACTATCCCTACAGTAAAGGAACCCCACTTTCTCAGCACACACGCACTGTGCACATTTGTATGCTACCGTAACCCAGTAGTAGGTGATACGGAGGGAAGAGTTAGTACATGGTTGGTTTACCCTATAGTGGGTTACCTGTAGGGAAAAGGTTAAACATGGCTGTTGCCAGAGTTCACTGCACTAAAAATTAACCAGTGGTGAAAGGGTTAAAGACTAATCATAATGGATGATGGTGGTTGTTTTGAGAGGTTTTGTGATTTTTAACCTAACAATTTCATTTTTTTCTGCTTGTATGTTTAATTTTTGTGCATGTAGATTTTTGTTCTGCTTGTATGTTTTCTGGGATTTTTTTCTATATGCATGTAGCCGTTATTAACAATTTCTTTTTGAGTTAGTAGCTTGGGAGAATGAGTGAAATCAGTGTGTTCAGATCTGGTTATGAATGTTGTTCCTTTCCAATTTGTTGAATGAGGTGCACTCTTTCTGCTTCCACAGCCTAAGTCCTCGTGGTGGGGGGATGAAAGTGAGTGGTACGTATCTCCACCTCTCTCCTTATGTGATCTAAAAGAGTGGGAGTGAGATTATCAAGGGCAATGTTTGCAATATTTCCTGTCTGCAGTAGTACTGAAGACTGCTCATTGTTGTGTTTGTGTCTTATTAAAGAATGCGGATATTGCTGTATCATGTTTGTAGATGTGCAACATTTATTATGTTTCTTTTGTAGTTTTTGTAGATTTGTGTTAGTTGAAAGTTATAGTAACTGTAGAGAAAGATACAAGACATTTCTTTCGATTTAGAATATCGACCAATGATATCTCAGCAATTTTTTTGTCTCGATCCTTATAAAACCATAGTTTTTGTTTATGTCATTATTGCAAAGACTGAAGTGTTTTCTTTTGTTCTTTGATGTTTTGCTGATGTTGAATATGTATCTGTATATGAATGTGTATAAAAAGGTGTGGTGTGATTAACTTAACATGTAATCAAGATTTTAAATGCCATTTGTCTGAAGAAAGTTGATCATTAGGCTTACTCTGATTTCAGTTTGATTGAATCTTTAACATTTAGGCATTTTGGTTTTATGTGATGTGGACAAGCTCAAAACTCTGTAATGTATTAATCTTCATTCTTCACAATATTGCATCTATTTGGAAAGAATCCATCACTGCTTTGTTTATAGTCTTATCTTAGAAGTGTTTCGTTTAGTGTCATGGTTGAGATTTTGAGCCAAGAGTAGGACTAGTTTGCAAGGCAATTTGGGAGGGGGGGGGGGGGGGGGATAGCCTAACAGACTACATATTTTACATGGACACTGATGTCATTTTTTTTACATCATCCCTGAAGTTGGAATGCAGCTACCGTCATGGTGGGCAAATAGTCACATACACAAAATCTCACTATTAGCGAACCTTGAAGGACAATATCCACATTTTTCCCATCCACATAAAATACTTAAACCATGGGATTTTAAAAAAAAATTATGTTAGTGGTGGTCAGTTTTTCTGTTGATGAGGAAAACATAGGGATAATGCCAGTTATAGTTGTCTGGTAATGCCAGTTGTTGTTGTCCGGTATTGGTGGTCGTAGTTGTCAAACATGCAGGTAATTTCCATTGATGATGGAGAGATTTGTCATTGAAAACTTTGTTGTCTTGACGTGTCTTTGGAATAAGTGGTAGGTATTTCATCTCTTGCCTGTAGTCTATGGTATTATGGTAGTTTCTAGCAATGCAAGTATCTCTTGCCTTTGTTGGGTTTTTTTTCAGACTCTGTCTTTCTCTCTCTCTCTGTATCTCTCTCTCTCTCTCTTTTTCTTTGGATGACAAATTCTGTGCTGAGAATCGGTAATGTGTGTCATCACCACCACCACCCCCCCCTTTTCCCCACTTGCATGCATGCTCATTCTCCAAACAAATAATTATAATCATGGGTACAAACACACACACCACACACACATGCGCGCATGCACATGTGCACACACACACACATACACACACACACACACAACTTTTCTCTCATTTAAGCATCACACATTGTACTTGTCATTTATCTCCCCCCCCCCCCCCCCCCCATTGAAAAATCCGTAAGAAAAATATTGTCCAGCACGTTGTTTTTTTTACATTGTGGAACATTGTTTTTTCAGACAGCATGCAGTCGTTAGAAGGTTACGAATCAGACCGAGAGAATGCCAGCCCTGCAGGTAAGATATGGCATCCTCGGAAGTGAGTATGGCTGACATCTGTGTGCTGCTGTGTTGTTTGTTTGTTTGCTTAGTGCTTGCATGTGTGTGTGTGTGGTGTTGGTGTGTGCATGCGTTGCATTGTGTGTGTGTGCGTCTTAACCACTCAGCTCTAGCTCCATCACACTGTACCTGATGACGTTGTTTGGCTGTGTGTGCAGCTCGCTGGGAGAGTGAGGACGAATTTGAGAGTGTGTCTCAAGTCACCGGGCCTGTAAGTATGTTATCGTTACGTTCAGTGGACACATGTAGCTGAATCTCTCACACATACACACACACACATCATGCGTGCACACAGGCATTAAAAGAACAAGTATTTGACGGTGTCTTCATGCATTTTGTGTGTGCCTGGTATCGGGATTTGTTAGAGGACGCCTACGGCCCGATACCGCTGACTTCAGCCCTCTAGGTTTCTGTCAGGGTTACCCTACCCTTATCTATCTCCTGTTACCCTAGGAGCCCAGGGGCATGCAGATCTTTTACTGTGGCTCTTGATCGTGTGATGTGATGTGTCCATCAAAGGTCATGCAGGGTTTTTCATGGAGACAGCAGAGCCACCTGTTGTCCTGCCCTGTCCTGATAGGGGGAACATAGCCAGTTGGTCTGGGGCCTTGACCTGAGGAAGATGGTGTGGCTGAAGGAGATAACCCTACAGATCAAGCCATATGGCCCACGAGAGGAGCGGGAAAGGACTTGCCATTATTTCTGATGGTGTGAAAAGCGAATGAGAGAAGAAGAAGAAAAGAGAAAGGGATATATTGATTATGAAGGAGCGGACATGACTGAGCATGTTGATCTTGCTAAGCTATTTTCTAATTTCTTAAGCAATGATGAAGCCTGGTTATAGCAAGAGTTTTGTATGACATAGTTTCAGACAGTGTATAACAAGGCATTCTGGCTTTCACCTACACACGCACACATGCATGCACACATGCACATGCACACACACATGCATGCACGCATACCTGCATACACACACATGCACAAACACACACACACACTCTCTCTCTCTCTCACTCACTCACTCACTCACTCACAGGGATAGCCTAGTGGTTAGAACATTGTGCTTGCAATCTGACAACCTGGGTTCGATTCCCGTTCAAGGGGATATTTTCCCCTGGAGTTAACATCAGTGCAGACTCCATTCTCCCCAAAAGTCCTTCAGATGAGACTATAAACTGAGGTCCCATGTGCGAACGCACGCAGAACATCTTGCGCACACATTAAATTCTGTTCCGCTTTTCATAAGAGTAGGCTATTGTGTGCCGGTGGGAACAGATGACAGAATTTACAAAACCGCATACACACGGGGACTGGAATTCTTTTAAAGCACATAAGTGCTTCTTCCATTATCTATGATATAAAATGATTAAAGGAAGAAAAAAAAAAACTCACTCACTCATTCACAAACACTCTCTTTCTCACTCGCTCCTTCACTCTCTCACTCACACACTCACCCCTCACCCCCCACCCCACACACACATGTATTCATTAAAACAAAATAATTTTGAGAAACATATCTGTTGATATTTTTTTTCATGTTATCATTTTTTTGGGCATTTTCTTACCTTGTGACCTACTGTGCAATATCTTATTCACATATATACATTTGTTGAAAACATTGATCATTCATGAAGTTGTTTTTTTTATTCATTTTTTTCAGAGGAGGCCAGTGTGGAACATTCTAGACTCTGATGGTAACTGAATTTCTTTATTTAAAAAAACAAACTGTTACGTCTCTTATATAATAAAAATGTATTGTCATAGGATAAAGAATGGTGTGTATGAGAGAGAGAGAGAGAGAGAGAGAGAGAGAGAGTGGTGTGTGTGAGAGAGAGAGAGAGTGTGTGTGTGAGAGAGAGAGTGTGTGTGTGTGTGTGCACGCGTGTGTGTGCATGTGTGTGTGTGTTAATTACATTTTGTTTTATGTTCCTATGCATCTCATTAACATAAAAGTTAGTTTTGCTATTTCTATATACCCCCACAAGTTAAAATGTTAAGAAAACAAATGTTGTACATTAACACCAACTAACTCAGTATCTTAACAACCTGTTTTGAAAATTTCATGTGGGAACACAGAAGAAGAAGAAAATTGTTGGGTTTTTCTTTTTTTCTTTTTGGTTTTTTGTTGTGTGTTTTTCGTTTTGTTTTTTAAACTGAACCTTTCATATGGGAGGATGTGATGAAAAGCAAGGGAGAAAACTCCCCTGGTGGATGGAGCGAAGCCAGAACAAAAACCAGGCTGAATAACGCAGATTTCTGTTTTGTTGTTCTTTCAGCGGAGACGGCCATTCCTCCTAGCAGCAAGAGACGCCACAGGGGCCATCAACAAAGCAAACGGTGAGTGGGGATGGGGGTGGGGGATCGATAGGTTAGTGGTTCGAACATTGAGCCTGCAATTTGATGGCATGGGTTTGAACCACCCCCAAGACTCCAGTTCAAGGGAAATTTTTCCCCTGGAGTTAACATCAGTACTGACTCCACTCCCTTGAAAGTCCTTCCTAGTATACTATAAACTGAGGTTATGTGTATGAACATGTGCGGAACATCTTGGACATATGTAAGAAGCTCTTCCACTTTTTGCGAGTGTAACCCACCCAAAAATTTGTCCAGGAAAAGGGGAAAACTTTTAGGGGGTAACCAACAAAAAAAGGGACACCTGTAACCATTTTTGCCCTCCATTAAAGTAGTATGTTCTTTCGAGCCAGAAGGCCCATAGAGCCGGAGCTTATCCCGGTTTCTGTAGCGTTAAGCGAACTGATGGTTTTTCACCACCCCTGTGACAGGACGCTAGTCTGTCGCCAGATACTTCCCCAGCAGAACTGGTACCCACTTGTACACCTGGGTGGAGTGAGGAAAATAGGAGTAAAGTGTCTTTCCCAAGGACACAACACCGAGCCGAGTGGGGATCGAACCCGCGACCTCTGGATCACGAGTTGACCGCCTAAACCACTCGACCACGGTGCCTCCTCCATTAAGGTAGCCAAATTCCAATTTCGGAGATGGATATTAGATCTGATGGTTTCATTGAGTGATTTTTTTTTTCTCACTGTTTTCAGTAGAGACCTGGTGGCCGCTGCCCCAGCTTCTCTGCAGAAAGGGGCCTTGACCGCCGGTGACCTTGACCTCCCTGTCAATCCCACCTGGTCACCGGGGCTTCAGAGAGAGGTAGGGTTGACGATGGACAATAGCCATTTTGTTTTGTTTGTTTTTTTACTTTGATTTCTCCCTTTGTGTGATTGTGGGGGGGGGGGGGGGGGGGGGGGGTTTAATCTCGATACAGGGGAATGGGGGGAAGGGGGGATAGCCTAGTGGTTAGAGCGTTGAGCTTGTGATTTGGAACAGGATAGCCTGAATGTATTAGAGTGATGTATTCGTGATCTGCTGACCTGAGTTCGAATCTCGTTCAAGAGGAGTTTTCCTCTGGAGTTAACATCAGTGCCGACTCCACTCTCCCCAAAAGTCCTTTGGATGAGACTGTAAACCGAGGTCCCGTATGCGAACGCATGCAGAACATTTTGCGCACATGTTAAAACCTGTTCTGCATTTCGGAAGAGTAGGCCATTGTGTGCCTGTGGGAACGGATGACAACATTTACAAAATTACATACACATGGGGACTGGATGAAAAAAAGCACATGTGCTTATTCCGTTATCCTCAAAATAAAAGAAGTAAAAGAAAAAGAGCGCAGGTTTCATCCACCTCAGAGATGCTCATTCTGTAATTTGTGTTGGCATTCAGTAACTCAGAAAAACACAAACATACCCAACATGCATCCCTGAAGTTGGAACGCGGCTACCTTCATGGTGGGCAAAAACGGTTGCATACACAAAATCTCGCAATTGGTGAACCTTGTACTCTAACTGAGGAATGGAGAAAGAAAGAGAGAGAGAGCGAGAGAGAGAGAGACAATGACAAACACAATGACAATGACAAATTCTTTTATTTCGAGGATAATGAATAAGCACCCAGGTGCTTTTTTACATCCAATCCCCGCCCTTAGGGATATATATATAAGAGAGAGAGAGAGTGTTGGGGTGGAATTGAACCTAAGACTGTTCGTGTTTTTTGTCCTACCTGCTGGACTAGACGCTCAGTCCACTTTCCCAATCAGACTGGGGAGAAAGGGAGAGGCGAACCTCACGTCTTCAACACTGGCAGACGAGCATCTAAACCATTCTGCCACCTTCCTTACTGAGACGCTTTGACGCTTTGACCAATTTATTGTCATTGCCCAAAGTGGCCTATTGACAAGGGGGGTTATACACGACTTTCTTTTGTAAATACAAATAAATACAAGAAAAATCACATGATGCATTTAACGTAACGAAAACCAAAAAACCAAAAATGAGCTCTTATGAACGGATACGACTTTAAGCTGTGACGTAAACTCAGTTTCAAAATGAACACAAAGTAATAACAAGGATGAACAATAAGAACCAATAAGCAATAACTAAAATAATGAAAAGAACATTCTAGAATGCTATATTAGACCATCCATTGACATTGTATGTGAAATTTTCAAAAAATATTCTTGCTGGAGACTACAGCGTAATTATAAATGTTTCTTATGTGTTTCACAAAATGCTGGAGTTTACATAATATAAATGTTACTTTAGTTTAGTCACAAATGTTAAGCTAATTGGAACTTAGCTATAATTGTC
The DNA here is from genome assembly GCA_028751875.1 of Rapana venosa. NCBI lineage: Eukaryota > Metazoa > Mollusca > Gastropoda > Neogastropoda > Muricidae > Rapana > Rapana venosa. Next base: position 6,833,044 of record CM054156.1, read on the forward strand.
TTAATTTCAGTGCTTCAGCAATAAACTTTGCAACCGATTTGATCACAATATCATCATCGGACGATAAGATAGAAAAAATATCTTGCCTTCGGAAAGCTTCTAGATTGAGAACACCACAGTTTTCACGTATGGAAACATATGATTGACAATGAAACAGGAAATGCACTTCATCATCAAGAATATGACCACACATAGGGCATGGGAACTGTGTGGGACGTCTCAGGTTGAAACCATCTTTTGTTTGCATTGAAGCCGAGTGTTCTTAGTCGAAATCTTGCATAAATTAGTCGATGCCATTTGTCAGTGACTATTCGAAGATACTTTTCAGCTTGAAAAGCACACTTAAACGAAAAAAACCAGCAGTATTTATCTTTACTTTCCATGTCCGAGTGCCAATTTTGTTTAAATGAACAAATGAGTCTGTCTTTCAATTCAGAAATAAACCCATGCTCGCTACCTACTTCCTGAGACAACCACACGATTCCAAAACCATGTTCTGATAAAAACTTTTTAACTTGATATGCCCAATTCTTCTTACCCAGCTCCATTTGTATAACCATCATGTCATAAGACTGCCTACATAAACGTGACCCTGGAAGTTTCAGTAGTTTTAGCCAGTATTTAATACACTTAACAGACGTTTTGATGTTTAAAGGATATCTTCCCGTTTCTCCATACAGTACAGTATTTGACGAATGGATTGGGACATTTAAGAAACGTTTGATAGCATATGTATGTATTTTTTCTATTTGTGGATTAACAGTAAGTCCCCATATTTCAGATGCATATGTAAGTAAAGGTTCTATTTGAACATCAAACAATTTCCAAAATAAAGAACAATCTACTGAATTCAGCTTTCGTAACGTTTTTAAGATTTCGATTACACCTTTTTTCCCTTTCCTGCAACATTCACGCCATGCAACATTCAAACTTAGCTTCGTTGAAAATGTCATCCCTAGGTACTTATAAGAATTCACGACTTTCACTTCAGCATTTCCATAAAACCATTTTTCACGCACTGATAAATGTCCACCCATTCTAAAAATCATGATGTTCCTTACTGAGAGAGAGAGAGAGAGAGAAACCATCAATAACTGACACAGCTTTTGGCGTGGGTTTAGAAGGGGACGGGATAGCTCAGTGGTCGGAGCACTCGCTTTCCCCCAGCCAAGTTAAGCAGCGTCGAGCGTGGTTACCAGTTGGATGGGTGACCGTTTGCACGCCTTGGCTTCAGTACAGTTCCCCCAGTTCACCCAGCTGTAAATGGGTACCTACCCCCTTTAGGGTCAGGGAAGGTAAAGCAGCGAGGGAGAGGAGATGGGCGCCGCCCTCAATACGCTGGCCCCTAGAGAAGTGAGGTCTCTGACGCCTCGCTCCCCTATGACCTTATAGGTTATGGGACTCCTTTACCTTTTACCTTTTTGCTGGACTAGATGCTCAGTCTACTTTCCCAATCAGACTGGGGAGAAAGGGAGAGGCGAACCTCACGTCTTCAACACCGGCAGACGAGCGTCTGAACCATTCTGCCACCTTCCTTACAGAGAGAGAGAGAAAAACCATCAATAACTGACACAGCTTTTGGCAAGGGTCAGGAAGTAACAGGCTTTGTTTTGTCCACAGGACAGTTCCCCAGAGATGGAGGTACCAGGGACGGAGGTGACCACGGCACGGTCAGGGGGCTGGTTGGTTCCCGATGACTCGGATGCTGCCAGCGTGCAGGACTGGAACCAGAGTGAGCGTGGTCACCGGCCGTGTGGTCGTTGTTGTTGTTGGTGGTGGTGGTGGTGGTGGTGGTGGTTTTGTCTTTAGGGAGTGGGGTACATTGGATTTGGAGTCTGTGTTGCGTCGTTTGGTGGTGTGTCGAGTTGTATTGTGTCGTATCTTCTTCTTTGTCGAATGCTCAGACAGCAACTATAGTCGTCTGTCATATGAACGATGTGCTGCTGTTAAGCGCCTGACAAGTCAGGCCCAGCGCATCCCAGCGCATCCAACTTCGGCATGGGAGAGAGTGGTTGTTTTTAAAAAAAAAGTCTTTTTGGAAAAAAAGGGCAGGAGAATGCGACCAATAAGGCAGAAAACAGACAAGAAGGAGGTGACAGGAAGAAGAGGGAAAATGGCAGAAACAAAGAGAGGGATAGAAAAGAGGTAAATCCAAGCACATAACTTCCAGAAGGTGGGGGTGCTATTTGTAATGACAGGCCCTGGACATCCCTACAGGTGTGTGTTGTGTCATATCACTCATAATCATAAAAAAGCCAGACTTGATCACAGTCAGTACCTAAAACTCAACATATACCTAATACAGAGCAGTGCTACCCTTGCCAGACTGGCAGCAGCAGCCAGACACCAGACCCTGTGCTGTCTACAGTCCTGCCGGCTACATGAGGCAGCAGCACTCTGAAGAAAGAGGACCTGGCCTTACTGACCCATACCACCCCAGTGGCCAAGAAGCTCTGTGAAGACTGGGAGGGAGGGCTGGCAGCAGAGTACAGCTGCCTTCAAACAATAGATGGGGGCAAAAAATCACATTCCAAATGTCGGGTTTTTTATTTTGCTGATTATTTCACCATGTCCTGCTCTAGAGCCTAAATTTCAACTCACATGGAGCTGTCAGTTGTTGTGTTGATGTTGGGCGTTCCCCAGCTTAACACCCTGGGGGTCTATCACCCAGAACATGCACTCTGTCTCACTCGTCCCACCTGGGAATCACTGTGAGACTGTAAGTACACACTGGATGAGGAGTTTATGTGTATGTGACTGTTTTCAAGTTCCTTGCCATAAAGGTAGCCATGCTCCAGCTTCAGAGAAGTACTTTTCCTTTCAAGGAGAGGATTTTTCCCCCAGGAGTTAACATCAGTACCAACTCCACTCACCTGAAAGTCCTTCAGATGAGACTATAAATTGAGGACCTGTCTGTGAATGCATGCAGAGCATCTAGCACACATATTAAAACCCGTTCCGCATTTCAAGAGAGTAGGACATTGAGTGCTGGTAAGAGTGCAAGACAACATTTTAAAACGCATGCACACTGGTGTCATGTTCAGACATCATTCCCAAAGTCAGAATGCAGCTACCTTCATGGTGGGTCAAATGATCGCACACACACACACAAAGTATTACCAATGGTGAACCTCAGAGCTCTAGCTCAAGAATAAAAAACAATGGTTGCATAGTCATGGTATTGTTCTATGTAAGAGTGGTGTGGTGTGCAAGTATGTGTGGAAAATCACGTCTACCTTTTTGTTTTCCTGTCAATTTTCAGGAGTCAAGGGAAAGAAAAGAGATCCACGAGGTAAGTATACTTTTTTGTGCTGAAATAATTTGTGTATATATGCATTTTGTTATTTATTATGTACAGTTATTAATATTTCATGCTGTTTTGAACAGCTCTTAGTATACACAGACATTGTTAGTAAAATCACAATATCAGTGAAAGAATGTTTGCTTGAAAAGCTATGTTGGTTTCCTTTTGATTCATACGGGTATATACACATGAAGAATATCAAATATAAAACTTAAAGATCCTGTAATTCAAGTCGGCATCAGGTAGGTTACAGAAACCTGAACATACCCAGCATGCATGCTGCTCTGAAGTGGGAATGTGTGGGCTGAGGCCAGCAGGCAGACCTCCTGCAGAATGACAAGCACAGGAGAAGACCTGACACTACACACCCCACCCAATATGGGAACACAGAGAAGAGAAGAAAAAGAAAATTGAGAGTTATGAAGTTTAAAGATTGAGTAAATTATGATTACATGTTAAAATCATTGTTCTGTTTCAGCCTACTGAGGGGAGCAGAATCTACGCCATCCGTCCATGTTGGAACACAGAATTCAGCAAGAAGTACCTTTAAAGGCAGCCATATTCCAGCTTTGTTGCTACATACTGTCGATATACGTTTATCACATCACATTCAGGGTTTTTTGTTGTTGTTTTTTTTTTTATGTCACATTCAGTTACCATTTTCATTGATACGTGTTTGATAAAAGCTGTGTTATCTTCTTCAGTGTAAAGGGAATGGGAAGCTTTTTTCATATGTTTCTGTTGATTGTTCTGTAAGTAGACTGTTTGCTTTGTTGAAATTGGGTTTTAAGATAAAATTCATGTTTGGGTTTTAAGATACAAATGTCTCTTTGAATGTGGAATGTGGTGTAGATGATCATAATGCAGCTTGTAGTTGTTGGGTCGTATTTTTATTGTTAATTTTGTTTGATGATGTGGTGAAATTGACTTTAAAGATAAAATGAATGTATCCCTCTGCAATTAAATACTATAGTTTGGACTCTCTTAGTGCAATTTGTAATTGTAAGGGTCATCTTTGTGTCTATACATTGTTGTTTTTGTATAAAGGAATATCGCAAAATGTTGAGGAGTTCAACTTTTTTGTGTGCTTAATTTTGTTGATGTTGTACTTAAACATCTTTTTTAAGAAAAGAAAAGTTAGATTGTCATTTTTTTAGGATACAGTGCTTATATTTTATGAATACTTTATCATTATAAAAAAAAAGTGCATAATTTTGTAATACACGTTTTGTGTATATTTGTCATTTCTAAAAAAAACTTCTCTTCATTGTGTTTGTTTAAAAAGTGCTTTATGTACATGTTTGCTTATAGATAGAACTTTATTACAAACATCATAACTTTGATAAATTTCAGAAGTGACTGATTTCTGTTTCTTGTAGTTCAAGTAGTGTAACTTAAGTGATTGTGTTTAGCTGTGCTTGGTGGTGACACACATCTGTGATATAGTTAAGAAAAGACAGTGTTACGTCTTGTATCTTCATCACCAAATAAAAACACTTTTGTATAGAACGACTACTGAGGATTCAGAATTTTTGTCACCATCTTTCTTTGGCATGGGTAAAACCGTTCAAAAGAAACATTCAAGAAGGAAGGTGCCAGGATGGTGTAGACATTCACCTGCCTAACAAGTAAACTGTGGAGTTCTGGGTTCAATTCCCTGCCCTGCCCTTTCTTCCCAGTGTGACAGGAAAATCAACCTGAACGTCAAGTCTTTTGGAGGAGACTCTAAACCAGTCAGACCCGTGTGCTTACAGACTTGTGCACGTCAAAAGAACCCACGACAGTTGAAAATCAGAAAGAGCAGGGAGGTACTTCCCAACTGTCCTGACAAAATTGGTAGGTTGAGTTCCAAACTGTATCCCCAAAGTCAAAATGTGGTGACCTAATGGTTGGGGAAAATGATCGCATACGCAAAATACCCAAAGTCAGAATGCAGCTACCTTCATGAAGGGCAAACATGGTTGTATACACAAAATCTCACCATTGGTGAACTTCAGAGCTCTAGCCCAGGAACAAAAAATAAAAGAGAGAGAGAGAGAGAGACACACACAACACACACACACACACTCAAACACACACAACACACATACACAACACACACAAACACACACATACACAACACACTCATACCCATACACTCACAGGCACACACACAAAACACACATACACTCACTCATACATGCACACACTCATGCCCTTTCTTCCTCCCCCTGTTTCCCCTCTTCCCATCCTTCTCATTTCTCAAGCAGCATCAGTAATACAAAAGGGTTGGGAGGGGGAGGGGGGGAGATAAATGACCAGTAATCACAGGTTGGTAGAAGGGAGTAACAGATGAGTGGACTGAATTTGTCCACTGGGCGGTCATCTGTGATCAAGTGCAGCCATCTGTGACTGGTCGCTTCATGGTTATATCCATCCTTCTGTGCTTTTTTCTGTAGTGTGTGTGAGAGAGAGAAAGAGAGAGAGAGAGGTGTGTGTGTGTGTGTGTGTGTGTGTGTGTGCTTTTTTGCTTGTTTCTTGGTTGAAGCTTTGAGGTTCACTAGTGGTGAGATTTTGTGTGTGCATCCATTTGCTTTTTTAGGTAGCCATATTCCAACTTCAGGGATGATGTCTGCACATGATACCAGTGTGCATGTTGGGTTTTTGTTGTTGTTGTTGTTTATTTTGTATTTCTCCTTCCGAGGTTCACCATTGGTGAAATTTTGCGTATGTGATCATTTTTGCCCACCATTAAGGTAGCTGCAATCCGACTTCATTGATATGTTTTTAAACATTTTGTTATCTGTTCCTACCAGTACACAAGTTCCTCTTCTCTTCTTCTTCTTCCGTTTTTGTCATGTTTCTCCCAGAGGAGGTTTGACATTGATGAGCCTTCTCCATCTCTCTGTGTTTTGAGCTTCCTCCTTATTTATGCCCCTTTCTCTAAGATCATCTGCAATACAGGCAGCCCAGGTTTTGCTAGGTCTTCCTCTACTGAAAGTGTGAATGGATTTTAATGCGTGTGCAAGGTATGTGTGCATTTGTACACGGGACCTCAGTTTACAGTCTCATCTGAAGAACTTTCCGGGGAGTGGAGTCAGTACTGATGTTAACTCCAGGGGAAGAGTCCCTTGAATGGGCATCTCGATGGTGGCTCAAACCTGCACTGTCAGATTGTGAACTCAATGTTCTAACCACTAGGTATGCAGCCCCCTGTATGTTTTTGTCTTTCTCTCGTTCTGTTTATCTGTCATATCAGCTTTGTTGTTGTTGTTGTTGCTTTTTCTTCTGTTCTGAAGTGCTTTTTAAAAAAATCTCGGCAGTGACATCTGGTGAGTTGAGAATGAGGATTTTTACGATCTCCCAGACCTGCCAGTGCCTTAATTCCAACACAAACATACCCAGCATGCAATCTCTACAAATGAAATGAGCTGCTCTAAAGTCAGAATGTGTCAGCTGAGGCCAGCAGGCAGACCTCCGGCAAATTTACAAGCACAGGAGAAGACCAGGCACTATGAACCCCTCCCAGTAAGGGAATGGACAAAGAGAGAGAAAGAGAGAGAGTGCTGCTACGCTTTGGATTGTTATGTTGAGATTGTCTTCATCCATAACAAGCTCTTAGCATTACGACCTACACTCTCCTATTTTTATTTTTTGTATTTTATTCTTTTATATTGAGGATAATGGAATAAGCACTTATGTGCTTTTTTACATCCAGTCCCTGTGTGTATGCAATTTTGTAAATTATGTCATCTGTTCCCACCGGCACACAATGGCCTACTCTTACGAAAAAGTGGAACAGGATTTAACGTGTGCGCAAGATATTCTGTGTACGTTCGCATATATAATGAGGTACTTGGAAAAAAACCCAACCACGGATGCACACACACACACTTCTCATCCAGCGTTTATTTACAGTCTCGCTCACAGGGTGTGAAATGTGAGTCAGAGTGCATCAGTATTCTGGGTGATCTCCAAGGTAGTTTCACAGAGGAGTGTTCAACATAGCAAGAAAACAACAACAACAACAACAACAGTGAAGGACTGCTCCCTGTCTGCTAGCTGAGGGTCCAGTGGAGCTGACTAGGAGTGTGTAACCTAGCCAACCCACAGTGACCAGTACTCATAGGTGGTCAAGCTGACCAAACATACCTATTCTCACTGGGCTGCCTTCTTTTTGCTTCTTGTTTTGTGTGACTGAAAACAGGTAGGATTTTGTGTTTGGGTTTTTTTCCCCTCTGTTTTTTTTTAGTGTTTTATGTGTTTGTAAATATTCTTGTTCTTCTTCATCGAATGCTCAGACAGCAACTATTGTTGTCTGTGATGTGAGTGAAAATGTGTTGCGCTGCTGACAAGCCAGGCTCAGTGCATCTGACTTCAGTGTGGGAGAGCATTGTTATGTTTTAAGTCTTTCTGGAAAAAAGGAGAATGGATGATGAAGAAAGCAGAAAATAGACAAGAAGGAGGTGACAGGAAGAAAAAGGAACAAGGCAGAAACAAAGAGAGGGATAGAAAAGAGTGAATTCCTAGCACAGAATTTTGACAAGGTGGAGATGCTATTTACACACACCACACAAACTAAATTATGAACACCTACATGTTGGTCTGAATCCTGGCTTAAAAATACAAGAAATCAGATTAAAGAAGAGGACGATATTCATGTTTCAGAAATAATATGTATTTTCAGACCTCTCCCACCCACCCCTTGCCTCCATGCACACACACACACACACACGCACGCAAGCAAGCAAGCGCACAAACACGTGCACTTGCGTGCATGCATACACACGCACTTGCTAGAACAGAACTTCTTGTGCACACGTTAAAACCCGTTCCGCTTTTCAGAAGAGTAGGCCATTGAGTGCCGGTGGGAACGGATGACAAACTTTACAAAACTGCATACACACGGGGACTGGATGAAAAAAAGTACATGAATGTTTATTTCCTTATCCTCGAAATATAATGATAATAATAATAGCGCGTGATACACTATGCACAATAACAGCTTTGTCAAAACTAAACACCATCTGGAGAGATAAGAATATCTCACTTATCTCCAAGATCAGACTAATGCGCTCCCTTGTCATATCCATATTTCTGTATGCCTGTGAATCATGGACCCTGACTGCAGATTTGGAGAGAAGAGTACAGGCAGTGGAGATGAGATGCTTTCGGAGACTCCTTGGCATCTCCTACAAAGACCACATAAGCAACGAAAGCGTGCATAACAGAATCCAGCAAACCATTGGACCCTATGAGAACCTTCTAACGATCGTGAAAAAGGGTAAACTTAAATGGTATGGGCATGTCACAAGATCCCAAGGAATTACAAAGACAGTTTTGCAAGGCACTGTCCAAGGAGGAAGAAGAAGAGGCAGACCAAGGAAGAGCTGGGAGGATAACATCAGCGAATGGACAGGCCTAGAACTCAACAAAACCCTGAGAAAGGCAGAACAGAGAGAGGAATGGAGGGAACTGGTTGTTGAGTCTCTGAGGGTGCCCCCACGGTCGTCAGACTACGGGACAGATAGATAGATAGACACTATGCACAAGACACACGATGGAGTTTCATTCTGAACCCCAAAAAATCTCCGCGTTTTGCAAAAATCTCATCCTTGATGCACACTTCATGGAATCGTTGTGAATAAATTCTGCATACGCGTGGTCTGATACCCCTCAATCTTTGTTTGGTGTTGTTATAGAGACAGCGTATAAACACTAAAACTGGATACTTATGCTAGCGTCGTACGGCAGCCAATCATTTCGCTTCTTTGAAATGCGTAAAATAAAAGGTGGATCGGGAATCCTTTTGCGCAGAAGAGTACGAGAGGATTTGAACAAAGTTGCACGCTTTTGAGTTAGCCGACGAACAGTGGTAAATTATAGAATAGAGAAGAAAAAGTCCTTGTTTATTAGTAGTTATATTACAAGTAAGAATAAAGTGAGATACTTTAACCATTTCCCCCCGCTATTTTATAACTGCCCTTTTGAGTATAACAATAACATTGTTTACTCAGAAACCTGGTAGATTGTTGCATGCGCGCGCGCGCGAAATATGTACTTTCAAATTGTGGTACTGAAAAAATCACTTAAGCAAGTGTGTAAATCTGGTAGAAAGCTTGATTTAAAAAAACAACCAACCACACACAGTTATTATGATAATTTTTCTTATGTTCCTCGTTGAGAGCTTTGCGGGTCACCAATGATATTTTGTATCTACATGCAACTGTGTTTTGCCACCATGAAGGTAGCCACATTCCGACTTCGGGCATATGATAAGTATGAAACAAAATCCAGAAAAGGAAAGCGAACTAATGCTAAAATATACAGAAGCGCTTAACTGAGTTGAAAAGAACTGGTAAACTAACAGAAAAAAGCAAGACAGCTACTCTGAAATTTGTTTTTTAAAAGCTTGTAAGGGCCTGCTCTACTTGAAATCCACAATTTAAAAAAAAACAACACGAAAATGCAAGGGTACACACACGCACGCGCACAAACACGCGCGCACGAACGCACGCACACACACGTATTCACACACGTGCACGCACAAACACGCGCGCGCGTGCGCGCGAACACACACGCACACACAAACGCACGCACGAACGCACACACACACACACACAAGCACGTACACACACACACACACACACACACACACACACGCTTGCTTGCTTGCTTGCTTGCTTGCTTGCTTATATCGCTTGTCTTTCTAACACTTCTGCATGTACACGACTAGGTGCAGAATACTGATATACTGGACAGTTTGTTAGCAGACACGGGATATTCATTGGGTTACAATTTGTATACTCTTATGATGTCATGTTATTTTTTGAAAATATGGGGCAGGATAGCCTGGTGGTTAGAGTATTGTGCTCATGATCTTACAACCTGAGATCCAGCCTCCACTGAGGCAACCGTTTTTGGGAACTGTACCCTGGAGTTAGCATTAGTACTGACTCCATCCCCACTCCACCCCTCAAATTCCGTTGGATGAGACTATAAACTGAGGCCCGTTGTGCAAACGCATGCCGAACATCTTGGACCCACGTTAAAAACCCTTTCTGCCTTTTGGAAGAGTAGGACTTTTTGTGCTGGTAGGAATGCATGACACTTGAAAAAAGGAATGGATGACACGAGTGTAAAAACCACATGCCCACAGGTGTTGTGTTTAGACACCTTCCCTGAGGTCGGAATGCGGCTACCTTAATGGTGGATTTAAAAACAGTCGCACATGCAAAATCTCACCATTTGCAAACCTCAAAATTCTAGCGAAGGAAAGAAAAGGGGATATATAGATATAAGAAGCAATCAATCCACAATGCATGCATGGTTGAAAATCATAATAATGTCAAAAATGACAAAATAAAAAGAGACAGGTCCATGTACACATCCGCCTTTTCTCTTGCACCACTTTATTATTTCCCTTCGTTTTGGAAGCGTAAAATGATTGTGGGTTTGGATTAAACAAGCTTTTTGAAGAGTTGACAAACAAGATAAACCAGCTATCACGCATTGTCTTCGAATGTTGACTCTACTTTCCACGTTTAGGTAAGGTGTCACTTGTAATACGGAATTAAAACTAGTGAGATGAAGGATTTCTTGTACTCACACTCTGATGTTTCATTATTTCCTACCTTCTAAGTTCTGTACCACCAAAACCAGCCAATGTGCAATACAGTGATGATACTGTGTAGATTAACTTTTTTTTTAAAGTGTAAAATTCCGTTTAAGAGCAACTGTTCATGTCAGCAGTAGGGTGTACAAGACAAAAAGAAAAGCGCTTATTTTGTGAAGCTTACAGCTTTGGTATGAAATTGAAACTGGAGCAGACGATTCTTTTCCGCAATTTTTCCCCATAAGTCGCATGGCTTCAAAGTACAATGAAACGAAAAGTAAGACTTTTTTTGGTGTTTGTTTTTAGCTTTCCCTTCTGGTTTAAGCAACTTGTTTGCATTTGTTTCATCCTCTATTCTTCTGTTACAAACAGAACAGGTTTTGATGGTTCCAATTACATTAGGCACTTCCAGCCACTGTGTAGCAGGTAGGCATATGATGAAGTTGCTAAAAATAGTACTTACAGAGATAGTTAACCAAAGCGAAATTTCACTGTATTTTCATTATAGTGAAAACTTGAAACTGTTGTTTATATCAAAGATCTTTTATATAAGCAGGTTATGTGAAGAAGAGAACTTCCAGATTTTGTTCATGTTTCTTGATTTATGATGTGACTAAGGGGGCATGTGAGGGTGGGTATGGGCACTCACATGGACATGTGTGTTAGTGTGTGTATGTGTGTTAGTGTGTGTGTGTGTGTTAGTGTGTGTGTGTGTGTTAGTGTGTGTGTGTGTGTTAGGTGTGGTGAGAGTGTGTGTGTGTGTGTGTTAGTGTGTGTGTGTGGTGTGGTGTGTGTGTGTTTGTGTGTGACTTGAACTGAAAATAAAGTGCTTTGAATTTGTGTGCTTTATCGCCAGTATTATTTTTTTTATCATAACTTTCATCATCCTTACTTAAAAAAAAAATTATTCATTGCTTTCATTTTCTTTTGCTGCAGAACTATGAAACTTTGTTAGACATTCAGGTGGTATGTACAGCAATTGCTTTTATCTAGAGCTGTAATCTGATTTGTAGCTTGCTTTTTTCCCCGGCTCTCTCTCAGTGTCATTGTAAGTTGCTTTTGATTAAGATTTTAAATTTTTTTTAATTTGATACTATTTTTAGAGTTATTAGCGTGGTTGATCTCATGTTTCCAGATCTGAGTCACTTTATATTGATTGTTACATACACATTTATTCAAAATGTGTGGTTCTTTGCTTTAGTGCACACCAGAAATAAGAAGAGATTGTTCTTGCAATTTGCCTTGGTTTCAGATATCATATTGCATGCTTCTCTGTCTGATTTTCTCTTATGAAAAAAAATCTCTGCATTCTGCTTCTGAACCTTTATGTGCATGATTTAATGCTTTGCATTGCATCATTAGGATTTATTACTATTAGCTGTAAAGTATGCATGGAAAGACTGAAAGAGCTGGATGTCTAAGTAGCTTCAATAAGTAAATTGCATTTTGAATGTGTAATTGTAACAATGTAGATTTTTCTAACATAGATTTTTTTCTATGATAATAATTATTTAAATAAATGTGTGTGTGAGGAGTGAGTGAGTTTAGTGAGTGCATTACAACGCTTCGATTGTTTGTTTTTTAACAAGATTCAGTCGCTATATAAATTCTGATATTGATGATTATTTTTTAGTGTGTGTGTGTGCTGTGTGTGCATGTGTGTGTGAAAAGAGAGCGAACATTACTAAATCAGTAAGTGTGTGGGTGTGCGGGCATGCATGCGGGCATATGTGTGTGTGTATGTATGTGTGTGTGTTTCTGATTTGTATTAGACTTATAATTAACCCATTCATTTGCCAACCATTATCTGACTAATATTTGATGAAGAAATGTTTGCCTGGGGTGGGGGTGGGGGGTAAGGTAATAATCACCAGCATCGAAAGCTATACATTTGGATTAGCATGATTTGTAGTTGGACATACTCTTGCTTAACATCCAGCACGGTCACCCAGAATATGCACTCTGTCTCACTCCTCACCTTAGGAATTACTGTGAGACTATATATAAAGCACACACTGGATGACAAGTTTGCATAGATGCTTGTATGATTGTTTTCGAGTACCTCACCATATAGGCGGCCATACTCCAGAGGACCGTTTTGCTTCTTTAAAGGAGACTAAAGGGTGGTTATAGTGCTAAAGCTTAATTATAGATGAAGACAATCTCGATATATAGCATTGCAAAGCATGACAACATGTTGATGTAGGCCTTGACACTTAGCTTACATTAATTAACTTAGTGATTAACTTTTGGCCTGCACCAACACTTGCCTTCACTTTCTATGTTCTTAATGCTCTTTTCATTTGAGATTATAACTGGCAGGGCGGGATAGCCTACTGGTTAGAATACTGCGTTCGTGATCTGACAACATGGGATCGAGGCTCCCAATCAAAGGGATTTTTCCAGAGGAGTTAACATCAGTGCCTATCCATTTCCCTAAAGTTGTTCAGATAAGACTATAAACTGATGCCCTGTGTGTGAACACTTGTAGGACATCTTGGGCACATGTTAAAACCCATGCCTTTTGGAAGAGTAGGCCATTGCGTGCCAGTGGGAACAGATGTTAAAAAAATTAATACATGTGCTAACTGGTGTCGTGACTAGACATCATGCCTGAAGTTGGAATGCAGCTACCTGAGTGGTGAGCAGAAACGGTAGCATATTCATTATCTTACCATTGGTGAAACCCAGAGGTCTAGCCAAGGATCCCCCCCCTCCCCCCAAAATAAAAAAAATTATAACTCTGTAAAACTTTGTTTTTAAAAAGATGTTGTCCTTTCAGTTTCTGTTTTCTGTATAGTAATTTTTTGTTTACTGCCTCATAATCCGTGACATTCCTGTCTTGCTTTCCTCACCCTGCTCACTTTGATCTCCCCACTCCCCAGCCCCAGCCACACCCAGATTCACTGTGTTGCAACCTTAGGGTCGGAAGGCCGCCATGGGGCCACCAGTTAGAAGGGCCCTGCACCTGCTGCGGGGTCACTTTGGTGTTGTTCAGTTTTAAAACTTATCGCCTGCTCTAAGCTAAGATATGCAGGACATCACCTACTAAGGCTACTATGTTTTCTGTCATACTCAGCGTCAACTGGGCCTGAGAGATACAGACATGTGCAGTGTTGGTCATATAATTTGACCAACACTCTCAAAATAGCTCCCATAAACTAGTGAATAGCATTTGACTGTATGGTTCCAGTCTTCCTAATGAGCCCATAGGACACTCACTCTGGTACCTATCAAGATAGAAAACACACATACCCAAAAACTCACTCTGGGTAGGAGCTGGCTGTAGTCCCAAAAATCCCTATGACTTTTCTGGGATTTGAACTCACAACCTTCCAATCTGTACCCTAAGGCTCTTAACCACTAACCATAGCAGCTGGTTGTTTGGTTTTCTGCTTGGCACTTATCATTATGATTATCATGACTAATATACAAAATGATATTTAAACATAGCATGAGAGCATGTTTGCCTGTGCTCCATACATGAACTATTGAACATGTACTCATGGGTGTGCGCTTGTGCACACATGCTCGTATGTTTGCATGGGTGCATGCACATGTATGCACACATACACAATCACATGTGGACATGCATGACGTAACATGCACTTCCCATCAACACACACACACTACAGACATACACAAACGCACACAAACACACACACTACAGACACATACACACTACACATGCACACACTACACACACACACACACTCTACACACACACTATGCACACACACACACGCACTATACCACACTACACACACACTACACACACACACACACACTTCACATGCACACACAAACTTCACATCTACACACACACACATGCACCAATACACACACTATACTACACTATCCTACACCACACAATAAATGGAACGTGCACGCACATTCACACACACACACACACACACAAAGGGGCTACTGGTATATTTTAAGAACATTAATTTTATTAACAACATTTTGTAATTTAAAAAGTATTCAGGTAGTTATACTTAGGTACAGGCACATGCATATACACATTTACGTGAAAAAAAAAAAACAACATTATAATTATGCACTGTGCTTGCAGTTGTACACATGTACATGTACAAACACACCACACTGCACCCACACCACACAAACACAACACACACACACACACACACACCACACACACACCACACCACACACCACACACACACCACACACACACACACACACACCACACCACAACAACCACACCACACAACCACCCACACCCACCACACACCCACACCCCACACACACACACCCACACAACACACACACACACCACACCACACAACCACACACACACACCACACACACACACACACCCAACACACACCACACCACACCACACCACCACACCACACACACCACACACACACACACACACACACACACACCACCACACACACACACCACACCACCACCCACAACACACACACACACAACACACACACACACACACACACACACACACACACACACACCACACCACACACACACCACACACACACACACCACACCACACCACACACACCAACACACACACACACACACACACACACACACACACACAACACACCACACCACCACCACACCACACACACACACACACTACCCACACACACACACAACACACACACAACACACAACTACACCACACAACACACACACACACACCCCACACACCATCCGAGCCCACACAATCCATGCACTCCCAGACACACACACACCGCACCCCAGCTATCTCAGCGACCCTCTGCGTACCGGATATCGAACCCCACAAAAACACCGACTTCACCACGAAGCCCAGGCCGTGCCTGGAGTTCGCCTGAAACTTTTTCCTCCCCTTGTTACCACTGCCTGCATCTTCACTTCGACTTTTTCCTTATGAAATTTAGATACCTTTCCAGCTCATATCAGCAGTTGCGTGTGCTGGGTGGTTGGTGGATCACTTAAAACGACCGCAACTGCATCTATCCTCGCACGGAAACGCTCCAGAGGTGTCCGGTGCCTGACGACAAAGTGCCATGGAGCGAGCCTTTCCCAGAGTACAGCCCTGTGGACTACACCGCCCCCGCTGTGCTCAGCGGACCCGTCTGGGCCGACGTGGATATCCGAACCCCAGCCGGCAAGGAAACGTAGGTGGTGCGGGTTCG
This sequence comes from Rapana venosa, assembly GCA_028751875.1. Lineage (NCBI taxonomy): Eukaryota > Metazoa > Mollusca > Gastropoda > Neogastropoda > Muricidae > Rapana > Rapana venosa. The sequence goes on from CM054156.1 coordinate 6,849,113, forward strand.
GTTCTTTCACATGTTGCTGTTGTTGTGGTGGTGGTGGTGGTGCGTTGATAACTTTCTGTCTCCTCCTTCGTGTCTGCTTTCTGCTATCTTGGTCCATTCTTCTGCCCTTTTTCCTTAGAAAGATTTTAAAGATAGCCTTTCACCCTATATCAGAGTTGGATGTGCTGGGCTTGACTTGTCTGGCGCTTAACGGCAGCGCAATGCATTTTTGCGCATATGACAGACAACAGTAGTTGCTGTCTGAGCGTTTGACAAGGGAGAAGAAGAAGACAAAAATTCATCAAGGAGTTCAGGGGATATTTTCTTTGTGGCTAGTATTCCCTCATTTTAGAAGTTCTCTGCAAAAACTTCATTTTCTTTTTTTGTTGTTATGTTCTTTTGTTTATAACCCTGACCACACACGCGCGCTGTATGTATACAGTGCATATATCTGCACTCACAAACACATTTTAACTCATTACACCATTTGTATAGATGAACAGGGTGGAATAGCACAATCACACCACACACACACACACACACACACGCATTTTAAATGGAGAATCATCTTTGTTTGACAGATTGCTCAAGTGGAACGGTGTCAATGGAAAAATCAACAGGAAAAGTCATGAAGGAAACTATGAACTGGATGAAGAAGGCTGCCCAAAGTAGGTTCTGTGTGGATACGATATGTTGTTGTTGTTATTGTTGTTAGGTTCTGTGTGGATACAGTGTGTTGTTGTTGTTGTATGTTCCCTTGCTTAACACCCGGAAGATCACCCAGAATATACAATTTGTCTCATTCATCACACCTGGGAATTAGAAAGAGGGTGGGGGGGGGGGGGGGGGGGGGGCAGCACATACAGATATAATATCACTGCTCTTAAATGGTCCATGCTGATGTGCTTTCTCCCACAACGAGGTGACCATCCTGGGTTGACCCTTATGGTTAGGCAGAGCGTTGATACAAGGAATGACAGCAGAGTTGGTTTCATACCCCGTTTTAATCTGTATACAGTTGCACAGTTTTAATCTGATGTTTAATGAGGTGACAGCTCCAATATGGCCTCTGTGGTCGATGGGGCTATGAACAACAAGATTGGATTGGATTGGCTTAGTTGTAGACTTTACAAAAAAGTACATTTAATTGTCAAGTTCGCACTGGATGAGAAGTTTGTATGTGTTCACTGCTTTCAAAGACGTTGCCATAATAGGTAGCCGTACTCCAGCTTCAGACATCTTTTTTTTGCATCTTTAAGGTTTTGTCTTAGAGGCATTGGTAAGGTTTAATCCCTTGTGTATTATGATAGGTTTTGGGTTGGGGGTTTTTTCATGAAGGAAGGTGGCAGGATGGTTTAGACGATCACCTGCCTAACAAAAGTACACTCTGAGGTTCTGGGTTCAATCCCAAGCCCTGCCCTTTCTTCCCAGGTTGATGAGAAAATCAAATTGAATATCAAGTCTCTTGGGGAAGACTCTAAATCAGTTGGACCTGTATGTCTTCAGACTTGTGTGCATCAAAAGAACTCATAACTGTTAAAACTTGGAAAGAGCAGAGAGGTACCTCCAGACTGACCTTGCAAAACTAGTAGGTTCACTTTCCGAATGTATCCCCAAAGCTGGAATGCATGTACCTTAATGGTGGGGGGGAAAAGTGGTCATATGTGTACAAATCTCACCATCGGTAGACCTCGGATCTCTAGCCAAGGAAGTGAACACACACACAAAAAAAGAACACAAAACAAAAAAAAGATCAAGGTTTTTCTCTGTGGCACTGTTTATTCATTTATTTATTTTATTCTTTTATATTTTATTTTATTCTTTTATATCGAGGATAATGGAATAAGCATGTATGTGCTTTTTTACATCCAGTCCTCGTGTGTATGCGGATTTGTGAATTCTGTCATCTGTTCTCACCAGCACACAATGGCCTACTCTTAGGAAAAGTGGAACAGGATTTAACATGTGCGCAAGATGTTCTGTTAAGATTTTGTTTGTTCCCTTGAAATAATAATAATAATAATAATAATAATATATGGAATTTATATAGCGCTGAATCTTGTAAAAAACAAACAAATGGGGATATACTACATGGATTTTGGGGGATTGTTTTCGATATCTATCAAACCTTGTGAGGAAAGGAATAGTCTCAGTTTTGCTGTAGTTTAGATACCGTTTAGTATTACGTATAATATTGTGGTGTGGAGGGGTGGTGGTGGTGGTTTCGATGTTGCTGATTACATTGTTGTTGTTTCGTTGTTTCAGAAACCCCATAGGTCGTACTGGTATGGTTGGCAGAGGCTTGTTAGGTCGATGGGGACCCAACCATGCTGCTGATCCTATAGTTACCAGGTACGTGTCTTAATACATACGCATTTCCCTGAAGCCAGGTGGCAGCTGCCTGTATGGTGGGCAAATGGTTGCATAAGCAAAAATTGTTGAACCTTGAGCTGTAGCTAAGGAAGAATAAACAGCAAAAGCGTACGTGCATGCATACATGCAAGCAGGCACACACTCACGCATGCATATGTATGAGCATGTATGCACCCCTCCTACACACACACGTACACGCACATACACAGATGCTCCTTTGTGCGCATGCACACACACACACACACCACACACACACACACACACACACACACACACACACACACACAGGTTATTGGTTCCAAGATCAAGTACAATTTTATTTTTGGACAGCGTTTCCAGATGTGATAGAAATTCACTTATTAACTTTGAATTTGTATTCAGTGAATTTTCTGGTTTTTGCAGATTAATTGGGTCGTCATACCGAGTAATTCACTGTTGTTTTTCAAGCCATGTGTGGGGCTTTGTTCTTCTGGACATTTTTTATTCTTTTTATTCTTTTCTTTTATATCGAGGATAATGGAATAAGCACTTATGTGCTTTTTTACATCCAGTCCCCGTGTGTATGCAGTTTTGTAAATTTTGTCATCTGTTTCCACCAGCACACAATGGCCTACTCTTCCGAAAAGCGGAACAGGATTTAACGTGTGCACAAGATGTTCTGCATGCATTCGAACACAGGGCCTCGGTTTATAGTCTCATCCGAAGGATGAAAAGGCAAAAAAAAACCCCTACTGGCCCATGTTAATTCAGCCAGCAGCATTGAGCCTTCAGCTCTAAATTCAACACCAAGAGGGTTAAACACCATGTTCTCTGTGGACAGGGAACCTCAGTTTATATAGTCTTCTCTGAAGGACTTTTTTTTTGGGGGGGAGTGGAGTCAGTACTGATGTTAACTCCAGGGAAAAAAATCTCCATCAAATGGGGGGGTATCTTGGTGGTGGCTTGAACCCACGCTGTCAGAATGCGAGCTGAATGCTCTAACCACAAGGCTATCCAGGCCCCCCCCAAACACACACCACACTTACACATACACACACTTACACACACACTACACCACACACACACAACACACACACACACACACACACACACACACACACACACACACACACACACACACACACACACACACACACACACACACACACACACACACACACACACATACTTACACACAGACACACACACACTTGTGTGAGTATTGACGGTCAACATGAACTGATTTCAGGTGGAAACGGGATTCAAAAGGGGAGAAGGTTTCCAAGGACGGTAGACCGGTGTTGCAGTTCATTGCCATTCAGCGCAAGGACAGTGGTGAATGGGCTATACCAGGGGTAAAGAGTGTGTGAAAGTGTGTGTGTGAGAGTGTGTGTGTCTGTGCACGTGTGTGCATGCGTGAGAGAGAGAAAGAATAAGTGTTTTGTGTGAGAGGGTGAATGAGTGTATGTGTGTTTGTGAATGAGTTAGGTGTGTGTTGTGTGTGTGTGTGTGTGGAGAGAGAGAGAGAGAGTGTGTGTGTATGTTTGTGTTGTTTTTGTTTGAGTGTGTGTGTGAGAGAGAGAGTGAGTGTGTATGTGTGAGTGAGTGAGTGTGTTTGTGTGTATGTATGTGTGTGTGAGACTTGTGTATGTGTGTGTGTGTGCGTGTTTGTGAGAGAGAGAGAGAGAATATGTGTGTTTGTGAGTGAGTGTATGTGTGTGTTTCTGAGTGAGTGAGTGTGTGTTTTGTGTGTGTGTGTGAGTCTCTGTGTGTGGGTGTGAACCAGTTTTAACCTCTCAGTGGTCAAATTTCAGGGCATGGTGGACGCAGGGGAGGTAATCTCCATCACAATCAAGCGAGAGTTTGGAGAGGAGGCGCTCAACTCGTTAGAGGCGACGCCCGAAGAGAAGAAAATGATGGAGAGGCACATCAACGAACTGTTTTCCAAAGGCGTTGAGGTGAGGGAACTGGAGAGTAATTTATTTTTATTTTTTATTTTTACTTTTTCTTTTATATCGAGGATAATGGAATAAGTACTTGTGTGCTTTTTTGCATCCAGTCCCCGTGTGTACGCAGTTTTGTAAATTTTGTCATCTGTTCCCACCGGCATACAATGGCCTACTCTTCTGAAAAGCGGAACGGGTTTTAATGTGTGTGCAAGATGTTCTGCGAGTGTTCGCACATGGGATTTTGGTTTATAGTCTCATCCAAAGGACTTTTGGGGAGAGTGGAGTCGGCACTGATGTTAACTCCAGGGAAAAATATCCCCTTGAATGGGAATTGAATTCGGGTCGTTAGATTGCGAGCGCAATGTTCTAACCACTAGGCTATCCCGTCCCCCTAGTAATGGACAGCATGTACACTTGTTGTTGTTGTCTTCAATTTAACGTCTGTTCACTATAAGTGATATTAGACGAACATTTTTTGTGTCAATATATGTATGTTATATATATCTATCTATCTATCTATCTGTCCCGTAGTCTGACGACCGTGGGGGCACCCTCAAAGACTCAACAACCAGTTCCCTCCATTCCTCTCTCTGTTCTGCCTTTCTCAGGGTTTTGTTGAGTTCTAGGCCTGTCCATTCGCTGATGTTATCCTCCCATATTACATCCTCCTATATACACATATATCCCTCTTTCTCTCCCCCTCCCTCTCTCTGTCCCCTCTCTCTCTCTCTCTCTTTTTCTCCCCCTCCCTCTCTCTTGTTTTTTTTTTCTCTCTTTTTCTTTCTCTTTCAGCTCCAAAGTTCACCAGTGATAATTTGCGTATGCGACTGTCTACTTATCTTTAAGGTAGCGGCATTCCAACTTTGGGATGATGTCTAAACCCGTCGCCAGTGTTCATACATTTGTGAAATTTTGTCTTCCGTTCCTATCAGCGCTCAGTGGCCTACTCTTCCATAAGGAAGAATGGTGGATCTATTCATTGTTACTGGTTGTATGACTGTGCAAGAATGAGTTGAGTGCAAGTGCTTTGATTTGTCCCTGCAAGATATAGCGCTATATAAATTTCATTTATTATTATTATTATTAATGGGTTTTAACTTGTGCACAAGTTGTTCTGCGTGAGTTTATACGCAGGAACTCGGCCCATAGTCATATCTGAAGGACTTGGGGTTGGTGGGGTAGTGGAGTGGGTACGGATGTTAACTCCAGGTGAAAAATTTCCTTGAACGAGCATCTCGGCAGTGGTTCAAATCCTCAATATCAGATCACAAGCTCAGTGCCCTAACCAGGCTATCCACTCTCAACCCCCCTCCCTGCTAAAAAGCTGGTATATATCTCTGTATATTCATACCCTTAGTTTCTTTGATGGTATGGTAGTGTGCTATGTTTTGACCACATGTACCATGAAGATAAAATGGTTTTTGTTGTCATCTTTATATTTGTCATGCTGAAAAAATAGTCTGTAAAATACAAAAAGAAAAAAAAAGAGCGAGTGACTGATAGTTTGATGAAGAATGAGAAGTGGTGTTCAGTTTAACAGAAATAGGGTGTTGTGATTGTAGTTTTGTCCAAGCACAGATTTCCAATTTTGTCACTGTGGAAGAAGGAAGGTGGCAGGACGGTTAAGACATTCACCTGCCTAACAAGTAAACCGTGAGGTTCTGGGTTCCATTCCCCCCAGCCTTGCCCTTTCTTTCCAGTTTGACGGGAAAATCAAACTGAATGTTGAATCTTTTGGAGGAGACTTTGAAGCAGTCAGACCTATGTGCTTACAGACTTGTACACGTCAAAACCCTCCACGATAATTGAAAATTGGAAGGAACAAGGAGATACTTCTGGACAGTCCTAGCAAAATTGGTTGGTTCAGTTCTGAACTGTTTCCCTGAAGTCAGAATGCGGCTCCCTCAGTGGTGAGGAGGGGGGATGGGTGGGAAACAAACCCAGTGTCATACACTAAAATCTCACCATTGGTGACCCATGGAACTCTAGTGGAAGACCCCCCCCTAAAAAAAAAGAAAAAGGAACTAAAAAATTTGCTTTGTGAGAAGAAGGCTTAGTGTCTAGAGGAAGCAGAGAGGTTGGTTAGCCTGTGGAACTAGCTGCAAGAAGGTCTGTGGGACAGGGCTTCTTCTTCTTCATTGATCGCTCAGGCAGCAGCCATTCTTGTCCGTCATATGAGCGAAAATGCGTTTGTGCTACCGGTAAGGGCCTGACAAGTCAGGCCCAGCGCATCCGACTTGGGCTTTGGAAAGAATTATTTTTTTAAGTCTTTGTGAAAAAAGGGCAGGAGAATGGACCAAGAAGGCGGAACATAGATAAGAAGGAGGAGACAGGAAGAAAAGGAACAAGGCAGAAACACAGAGAGGGATAGAGAAGAGGGAAATTCCTAGTACATAATTTTGAGAGGGATAGAGTAGAGGGAATTCCTAGTACATAATTTTGAGAGGGATAGAGAAGAGGGCAATTCCTAGTACATCATTTTGAGAGGGATAGAGAAGAGGGAATTCCTAGTACATAATTTCGAGCAGGTGGGGATATTATTTTTAACTGACAGGACCCCCAGCATCCCCACGGGGGAAGGTATAGGGCTGAGGAAAAGATGGTGATGTGTGTCATTCAGATCTACCGGGGTTATGTGGATGACCCCCGCAACACGGACAACGCCTGGATGGAAACCATCGCCATCAACTTCCACGATGACCACGGGGACAGCGTGGCCAACTTTAACCTTCACGCAGGTCAGAGGTCGGGATGATTCCGACTGTCGGGGTTCCTTTTGTGTGTGTGTGTGTGTGTGTGTGTGTGTGTGTGTGTGTGTGTGTGTGTGTGTGTTTTTGTGGGTGTGTGTGTGCGTGTGTGTGTGTGTGTTCATGGTTTGTGTATGTGTGTGTGTGTTTGTTTGTTCATGGTTTGTGTGTGTGTGTATGTGTACATGTGTGTGTGTTTGTTCATTTTTAAAGTTATGTTATTTTATTTATTCTTTTATATTGAGTATAATGGCATAAGCACTTATGTGCTTTTTACATCCAGTCCCTGTGTGTATGCAGTTTTGTAAATTATGTCATCTGTTCCCACCGGCACAAAATGGCCTACTCTTACAAAAAGCGGAACAGGATTTAATGTATGCACAAGATGTTCTGCGTGGGTTCGAGCATGGGGCCGCGGTTTATAGTCTCATCTGAAGGACTTTGACATTCAGTTAAGTTTTTTTGTCAAACTGGGAAGAAAGGGCGAGGCTGGGAATTGAACCCACAACCTCACGGTTTACTTGTTGGCAGGCGAACATTGTGTGTGTGTGTTACTCGCCCAACAACAACAACAATAACAACGGCGTATGCATTCTGGTGTGCAGGTGACGATGCCATAGGCGTGCAATGGATGGACCTGGACAAGAGCATGAAGCTGTACGCCAGCCATGTCGACTTTTTGGAAACGACGGCAAGAAAGCTGGACGCTCACTGGTAACACTCACTGCCAGGGATGTGTCCAGACTCCACTGCTGATGTATCTCGTGTACCGTCAGTTCACCCCCAAAACTGATGTTCCTCCCTGCCCCCCACGTTTTTTCCTGACTTGTGTATCGCAAACACTTTTTCATACCGTCACCAGCCTTTCTAGCTAACGTTATATTTAATACCATGTTGTTCTCGTCGTGTTCAAGTGTGTACGTGAGGACAACCTGACAGCGAATGTTGTGTGAGCAGGAGTTTGTCGAGTGTGACAACGTTTACAGATTGTTTTTGTTGAGTATGTTTGATGTAAAAACTAGATGATTTGTGAAATGTCAGATGGTAAGGTAAGATTTTAATGGTGGGTGACTGTGTTGTGGATGTTGTTGAGAGAGAGTGAGGATGCTTGTCAGAGGCTATGCTCATTTCACGGTGTTTGTAGTGGTATGGATGGGTCTGGGTGTTTTGGAAATCTGATATAGATGAAGTTTTTTTGATGGTGGTTGGATTTTTTTAAACTGTGCTATCGCTTTGCAGGTTTTAAATGCTGGTTATGTTGCATTGTGGTCTTAAGACATTTGATTTTCTCCCCCTGTGGGTGGTAAGACAAAACTTACATATTGGCATATTCATATGTTAGTGTTATCCTCTTGTTGTTGTGCATTATCCAACGTAACCCCTTGGGGTCACTCATCCTACCTGGGAATCACTGTGAGACTGTCAGTACACACTGAATAAGTGTGCATGTATGTTTGCACGAGTATCTTGCTGTATAGGCAGCCATACTCTAGCTTTTGAGGATTTTGTTGTTTGATTAATGGATAGAAGCAGGTTGTTATGCTAAGAGCTCGTCATGTATGAAGATCATTTTCAACCTAACACTTTAAGGCTTAGCATGTTAGTGTAGGCCTTGGCACTTGGCTTACATCGACAACTGACACAGCTTTTGGCCTGGGCCAGATATTGTCCTTTTGAGAAGTGTTTAGTAAATATGAAATGAACTATCGATGAGTTAAAGATAGTGGTCTGTGTTTTATGCAACAGTGGCAATATGTATATGTTGCTTTTCGTCAGCAGTCTTGCTTTTGTTTTGTTTTTGTTTGTCAGATGATGGGTGATAGCTGCTTTTTTGAAAGAACTAAGCCAGAAAATCATGATTATTTCTCTGTGAAGAAAGCTGATTGAAATTTAAGTGGATGTGCTCCTGAGGCATTTGGCACATGCTACCACATGTTAGTTGTCACCACCTGTATACCACAGTTTGGCATTAAAAACCACTACCTCATGGAACATGCTGCCGCAAACCAGTCCTATGCTGTATATGGAAAACTTGCATAAGAATTTCTGCTATTCCCTAAATGTACTTTCTGTCAAAGATGGCTTCTAATGATCGTGACAAAAGTAAACTAGACAAAAGTATCCTTGGTTCTGCCACCATCAATGTTATGTTTCAGATCAGAGATAGTCACAAATCAATTCAACAAGTTTGCATGTTTCACAGTCGAACAGGGACACCTTTGCCATTGTGGAGCAAATACCTCGAGACATAAAATGATACTGTGATTGGCCACATTGTGCCACTTGTTGAAAAGTAGGATTGAGCCCAGTCAGCCCACCACTCACTTCTCCTACCACTCTGCAACTTTGCTGCAGGTGGCTTACAACTGTTGCCACCACAAAGTGGCAGCTACAGCAAGCAGAAGTGGTAGCGTGTGCCGAGCCCTTAAGATAACTTACGAATGCAAGACAGTAAAATTTCAGCTTTGCGGAGTAGTCTGTACATGTGAAGAAGTATTTCTGTTTCATGAGTGGCACAGACAGTTAAATTGAGCGTGAGCATCTCCTGTTAAACTAACGGTTAGGCGGTGTACATTGTCATGCTCCTATAATTTGTTGTCTTTGTGCTTTCATAGTTGTGATACAGTTTCCCCTTTCTCCTGTTTTTCAGTTTTTTGCTGTCATATAGTAAGTTCCATTTGGGAAGGAGTCCGCTTGCGGCTTTTGGAAACTTGGGCATATTGGCTTCAAAGTTGGAGTCCTAGGGTCACTTGAGATGTTATGGTCTCCTGGGGTTGGTCAGAGGAAAGGAAGTCAGTTGTATGATGTCCGAGCTGACTAATGCTGTCTGATAAGTTGCGTTCTGAGAAATTATCCAACTGCAGTTATACCACTCCACAGTTACGCCATTGCTGTGATGCTCTTCCCCCAATTCTGCATTTTTGTTGGTGGACAGTATTATGCAAAATAACAAGAAATAATGAATGATTGAATGTAAACAAATCACATTACCGTTTGTACAGGCAGTCCTTTTGCAGCTGATCGACTTCAAAACGAAAAACATTCAGAATGAGGAAGAATTTCAGCAGGACTGCCCTCTCAATTTGTAAACGTGCAAAGAGATGGATCCATATTACTGCGCGGTTTAGATTACCTCCCTTGTTAATTTCTAACGCAACGAACCCATGTTTACCTTGAAAAAGAGTTCCTGTAATCGAACATTGACTGAAATACTGCAGTATTGTAGACTAGTAGCTTTGCTGACAATGATCAACAGTTTTCACTCGTTGATTGCAAATTTCAGTTGTTGGCAGGTTATAGCTTTCGTTCAACATAAGTTCACCCACAGTGAAGCGGCTGTGCATTCATCAGACCGCCCTAAGATGTCTTGCTGCCCTGCTCTCAGTTTCTTGTTACTTGTGTATGTATATATAATTTATATAATTATATGTAATGTGTGACAGTGTATGAAAAAACCCGGACATAATAGAATTTTTACACATTTTGAGATCTTACTACGATATTATACTAATGAAATCAGTGAAAAAAGATACCAAACAAAACAAAGAAGAAGCAAAGGAGATTTTGAAAATATTTATGCGTTTTGATTTTATTGTCACTTGAACGTAAATATTCACCATATTGACCATTTTGTGGAAAACCAAATTTAAAGTTTTTGTCTTTCTAAAGATTTTTAATCATGTGGGTCAAAAAGATATGTAAATGTACACTGAAAGCTATTAAATTTTATGCTGATTTTGTGTGTAAGCATAGAGAAGGCCTTATAAAGGTTGAAAATGGTGTACTCAAAAATTTGGTGGTCTAAGGGCTGGTAATGATTTTTTACTGTAGCTCAGAATCATGCTGTGCGGTGCGACTTGTGTTTACTTTTCCCATGCGCTATCACATACATGTAAAGTTTCGTTGAAAGGTGACATAAATTGTTGTTGACTAGTGGTAATCATCATACATTCAGCATTATGCTGTTGTTGTATATTCCTTGATTTTGAGTATAAAGAAGAATGACCAGCAAGGTTGTTCCTTCTTGTTTTTATTATTTTTAATTCTGTGTCTTATTTTCATTTTTATCTGAGAAACATGTTTTTGTTGTAGAGTTGTGTTGAAGAGACGCTGAATGATCAATTCTTGGTGTTAGTAAATGTGTTGTTGTTTTTATTGTTGTTGTTGTTTTTGTGTGTGTGTGTGAGAGAGAGAGAGTGTGTGTGTGAGTGAGAGATACTGGTGTGTGTGTGCATGGTGTACGTGCGTGTATGTGTGTGTTGGTTTTTTTCCTTTTTTTTTTAACAAGACTTTCATTGTGTACTGTTATTCATTTTGTGTAGGGTTCACATTGTTAGTGTTTGTCATATCAAACTTAGTTTATTAGCATTAATCATGTGTACTTAATCAATAAAATACGATTTAACCATCATTGTTCAGGTGTTTTTGTGTGTGCATCATCTGTCAAGTATGGATGTTAGAATTCTAAGAAAGCGTACGTGACAAAGATGTTTATCAGAGAAGTCTTCAGTGAAGAAACCAGCAAGATCTGCAGAGTTTCTGCCAAAGTACAAAGAATCAAACTTGTGGTTATTGATTTCAGCAAAGCCTTTGATGCCGTCCACCCATGCAAACTTTTAAACAAATTCTAACACTATAGAATAAAGAGGACCAGTCCATAGATGCACAGACATTTTGTTCTAATCAATGGGTCCATGAAAAAAGTCCTGGATCACTGGAAGACATGGCGGTGAAATCTGGTGTCCCTCAAGGCACAGCACAAGACCCTTTGCTTTTTCAAGGCAGTATGTATGACTTACTACACTCTGTAATAGTGTATGTAAACCTGTTTGCAGACAACTGCTAACTCTACCAGAAAATCCATAGGTGGCTACAGAAGAACTTCAAAATAAATCTAAGAGTCAGGATAAAGATTAGGGTTTGTGATTCAACACAAAGAAATGTTATGCCCAGAAGAAAGCCCACCTTTGTCAAAAGTTTTTATGTGGGGAAACTCTGAAATATGTATAACTGGAATTTCTACCATATTCATCCCTGACAGACACCGTAGAGTTGTTAAGACCATTTTACTGCTATCTGTCAGGATCATGAAGTTGTTCGTTTGAATCTTGGCAGCAGTAACTGGTAAATTAAGGGTGAGGATCTTTACAATCTCCCAGATCAGCTTTAACTGCAGACCTGCCAGTACCTTGATTCCCATACACATGCAGAAGATCAACTATGCATGTTAAAGGTCCCTTAATTAATGTCAGTGCTTGGTGGGTTACAGAAACACAAACAAGCATACCCAGCATGCAACCTGTACTATGAAATGAGCTGTTCTGAAGTGGGAATGTGTTGGTTGAGGCCACAGGGCAAACCTGCTGCAGAGTCAAAGCACAGGAGAAGAGCACCCTGCCTGGTAGGGAAACATAGAGAGAGACCTACCTTAAAGAGCCAGTTGTACTTAGATTTTACTCGAAAAATCACATTCTTTTCTTTTTAAGAAGTTACGTTTTATATCATTGGATGGATGGAAGGTGGGACAGCCTTGTGGTGAGAGCATTGTGTTCGTTCATTTGACGGCCTGGGATCATGCCTGGGTTGGAGTCACCACCGAGACCCCTGTTCAAGGAGATTTATCCTCCTGGAGTTAACATCGGTACTGATTCCACTCCCCCATAAGTCCTTCAGATGATACTATAAACGCCCCATGTGCAAATGCATGCAGAACTTCTTGCGCCCATGTTAAAGCCCATTCTACCTTTTGGAAGAGTAGGCTATTCATGTTGGTAAGAATGAATGACAAAAATGATAACAGTTATGCATACTGATTTTGTGTTTAGACATCATCTCCAAAGTTGGAGCATGGCTACCTTAATGGTGATCCAAAACAGTCCCATAAAAGTAAAGTAAAGGTGTCCCATAACCTATAAGGTCGTAGGGGAGCGAGGCGTCAGAGACCTCACTTCTCTAGGGCCAGCATATTGAGGGCGGCGCCCATCTCCTCTCCCTCGCTGCTTTATCTTCCCTGACCCTAAAGAGGGCAGGTACCCATTTACAGCTGGGGGAACTGTACTGAAGCCAAGGCGCACAAACGGTCACCCATCCAAGTGGTAACCACGCTCGACGCTGCTTAACTTGGCTGGGGGAAAGCGAGTGCTCCGACCACTGAGCATTCCCGTCCCCTAGTCCCATACACATTGATAATCTCACCACTGGTGAACCACAGAGCTGTAGCAAAGGAACCACACACACACAAAATGGATAGAAGAGACCGTATAAGTTTTATTTTTCATCTACACTTTGAACTTAAAATCAATTAAACACAACAATGGAGAGATTTAGGTTCAAAGTGTGTGGGTGTTGACTCGCCAAACATATTTATCTCCCCTGTCTTTTGGTGTAACTTTGTTTCCTTGTTTGAAATAGAATAAAACCACATACGCACACACGCTAAAACAACACACGCACTTATATAGGTACACACGCGCACGCACGCTCGCAGGCACACTCACACACATATACACACGCGCGCCCGCACGCACACACACACGCGCGCGCTCCCCACGAACCGAAAGGAAAACAAGACCTCTTCGAGTTACTTCCCTTATTGCAAATGGGCACACGTAAGTAAGCGCGGAGCGTCCAATATTTTATCAGAAACACGTACTTTGTGAAGTGTGTAAGCCTTGTCAGTCAAAACCATGCCTACGAACGAGAAAAAAAACGAAAGGGACTCCGCTGGCGAAAATTTCAAGGCAGAAAAATATGTGAAACGATCACGAATCGACAGCAAGGAAACTCCGAATTGTGTGTCGTCTGCAAGTAGTGTTGAGAGGAAAACGAAAGTCAGGAGTCGAACAATTTCGTGCTACTTACATGATTGAGAAAAATGCTTTGTGAATAATGATAGGATAGAGAGAGCAGCATAGATGTCTACGAAAGAGCACAGGAAAAGAAGGATAAGGAAGGTTGGCAGACGAGAAGAATTCTGTGAGGCAGACGACTTTTATACCAAGCTGGTGGCCATTGTGTTGCAACTTGCAAGGTAGGATCAATTCTTTGGGGTTTTTGTTTTTGTTTGTGCGTCGGTTTTTATCAAAATGCTTATTTTTGTTTGGCTATATCCACATCTTCTCCTGTCATTGATAAAGTTTTGTTTTGTGGATTCTGTATTTTTATGAGAAGTGTAACACTACACTACAGACAACGGTGGTTGCTTTCGAAGAAAATAAAAATTTTTGCGTGAGCAGGTGTTTTTTTCTTCCGATAATTCCTGCCGACAAGGAAAAAAAGTGAATATTGCAGCTATTTATCATTTATCTACAGCTTGTTTTCTTTCTATTTCAAAGTCATTTTGCATTCAGTTAGCATTTATATAGTATTGAATCATAATAATTGTATATTGATAGAGGGAAAGATCCAAATTAATAGCGTTAGGGCCTGTCTGTTGTATGAAGAAAACTGAGTCATTTGCCATGAATTTATGCACACCACAGGTTAAATGTATGGAGGCACCGTGGTCGAGTGGTTTAGGCGGTCAGCTCGTGATCCAGAAGTCGCGGGTTCGATCCCCGCTCGGCTCGTGTTGTGTCCTTGGGAAAGACACTTTACTCCTATTTTCCTCACTCCACCCAGGTGTACAAGTGGGTACCAGCTCTGCTGGGGAAGTATCTGGCGACAGACTAGCGTCCTGTCACAGGGGTGGTGAAAAACCATCAGTTCGCTTAACGCTACAGAAACCGGGGATAAGCTCCGGCTCTATGGGCCTTCTGGCTCGAAAGAACATACAGGTTAAATGTGTCAGTTTAAAGAAGAAGGAAATGTAGACTGTTTTGTGCCATTAGGAAGGGATAATTACATTTTTTAAAAAACGAATGCACACTTGTGCTATGTTTGGATACCATCCCCCAAAGTAAGAATGTATAGATCTCTTTTTTTAATGATGGGCAGACATTTGCATTCACAAAATGTCACCATTGGTTAACCTTGGAGCTCTAGCCCAGGAATGAAAAAAACCAAACGAAGAGACATGTTGAAAGAGTGAACAGAGTTGATTGGAATTGTAACTGCAATGGACATGTGGTCCTTAATGTAAAAAAACCCAACCCCCCCCCAAAAAAAAAAAAAAAAAAAACCCTGGAAAATTCCATTTTGGGTCCTCCTCCACCCTTTTTCAAAATCCTCCCTCTCTCTCACACACACACACACATATATATATATATATATAATATAAAAAAATATATATATATACATATATACACATTTACCATCCCCCAGTTCAATCAGTACACACACTTTCTCTCTCCCTGTTTATCTCTTTCTTTACTCCAATTGTAGTGCCCTCTGATGGAAATGCTGGAGGCTCTTTTAGTATAAATTATAGCATCCCCACCTTCTGGAAATTCTGTGCTGGAAATTTCCCCATTTCTATCAATCTCTTTGTTTCTGTCTTTTTCTTCATCTTTCTATCCTCCCTCTCTCTCTCACTGTGTCTGTTTCTCATGTGAAAGCTTATTTTCTGCTTTCCCATTCCATTCTTCTGCCTTTTTTCAAGAAAATTTGACAAATATTTTCTGGTATTTTTCTAATATTTTAAATGAACTGCTATGAATTGGCAATGTGTGGGCTTAGGCCAGTGGAGAGTGTGTGTTCCTGTGCATGTGCACACATGTTATGGGGATGTGTGTATGTGTATGTTGAAAGAGGGAGGCATATGCATATATAGTGAGTGTTTTGTGTGCAAATGCTGTATATGTATGCAAGGTAGAGTGGAGGGGGGAGGGCAAGTGCTGTGCACATGCATACTTGTATGAGAGTGTGAGTAATGGGAGGTATGTGAGTGCTTGGTCATTTGGGGGTGGGGGCTGGGGCTAGGGGGGGGGGGGGGGGGGGGGTTAATCATTTTAACTGTTTGAATGCAATAAAAGAAGGAAGATGGCAGGACAGTTTAGACATTCACCTGCCTAAAAAGTAAACCGTGAGGTTCTGGGTTCGATTCTCAGCCTTGTCCTTTCTTTCTAATATAACAGAAAAATCCAACTGAATGCCAAGTCTTTCGGAGGAGACTCGAAACCAGTCAAACCTGGGTACTTATGGATTTGTACACGTTAAAAGAACCCACAACAGTTGAAAACTGAAAAGATACCATCTGACTGGACATCCTGATAAATTGGGTAGATTCAATTCCTAACTGTAACCTCAAAGTTGGAATGTGCTACTTTAATGGTTGGGGTGGGGGGTGGGGAGGGAATAGTCACATACACAAAAATCTCACCATTGATCAACTTTGGAGCTGTAGCCGAAGAACAACCCCAAAAAAGAAAAAGGCTTTTAAAATTTTTTTTTTAGCTATGACAATGGTTTCAGTGTTCTCTCTCTCTCCTCTACACACGCATGCATGCATGCACGCACGCGCACACACACACAATGTACAAACACACTCTGAAGGCAAGCATTACAACCAAAACAGCTGTCTATTTCTAAACTCATCACACTTCCACATGGACATAAATTAATCAACAGGTCATCAATATTTTCCACTATCTGCTGCATACACACACACTATCTGTACTTTTTGGAACACCATACAAGCCATCTGGATAACTTCAAAAGAAAATACAGAATAAGAAAGCATCTGATTTTGACCCCTCAGACCTTCATGAAACTGCTTCAGCGAGAAAAAAAAGAAAAAAGGATGACAATTCACAATAACAATCACTGAATTGAAAACACAAGCAGAAACCAAGCTTTCAAGTCTTAGGACAATTTCATGATCAATGTAAATCGTAATCATGTATTTCTATCTAATCAGAACAGGATCTTGTGAGAGACATAATCTACTTTTTATTTTTTTGGTGGGGGAGATATGGTTGTGGAGAAAAATCATAGGAGGTAGATACAATTTTCTACCCCCACAGATATTGCCTTTGATTTTACGTCTGTTCATTCTTAGTGATAATTTTTGTGTATGCTTGTCTGTCATACAAAAACCATCAGCGCTGTAAGTGATAATACAGGTATTTGTTGAGTCTGCACAATTTTTTTCTCCCCAGTTTGCACGAAAGTTGGGAATGGAGGTATGCATGTGCCCACATATATTATGTCGTCTGTCTTAGATTTGTATGTCAAACACTTCCCCTCTATGGGGCTTGGTGGCCGAGAAGTTAATGCACTAGTGGAGAAAGTGACACGACTATGGTTCAAATCTGTCTCAAAAGTTAATTTTTTTCCCCGTTCCTGAGTATCCCTAAAGTTGGAATGCAGCTACCTTTATGGTGGGGGGGGGGGGGGGGCAAAAATCGTCGCATAGGCAAAAATATCACCACTGGTGAATGTCGAAGCTGTAGTGGAGGGAAAAAAGTCCTTAGTGGAGTACTAGTTTTTAAAAAGTTACTTGAATGTGTGAAACAAATTTAGCGCAGGTAAAATAATCCATGGCGATAAGAGCGTGGTCCCTAATGAGGCTCGTCATAAGAAGTCCTGTTCTTTGAGTAAAGTACATGCTCTATGCAGATGGGAAATGAAAAGTAACACCACACTACTGTAGCACCCTCTCTCCAGAGGCAGCACCCGCAATATCTTGCAAAGATACACGCTACGATAACAACAACAAAGGTGTATGGTACAAGACACGAGAAATGTATGGAAATATTCCAGAATAGACAAAACTCATTTTAGACCATTTCAAATGAATGAGGAAGAACTAGGCATTATATATATATATCAAAGACTAAATGTTCCGTGCGGAATAGACAAAACTCATTTTAGACCATTTCAAATGAATGAGGAAGAACTAGGCATTATATATATTATATCAAAGACTAAATGTACTGTGCGGAACATATTATGCATACAAAAACGAGATGGCAAGAACTCTTCTACCAATACAACACTGGGAGAGTGGGGTGGGGAGGGATATGCGTACAAAACCAAGATGGCAAGAGTTCTTTCACTTATACATACAACACCGGGAGGGTGGGATAGCCTGGAGGGTGGGACAGCCTAGTGGTTAGAGCTTTGAGCTTGTGATCCGACAGCCCGGGGTTTAAAGCCACCCATTTTAGGGGATTTTCTCCTTGAGTTAACCCAAGTACCGACTCCACTCCCCCAAAGTCCTTTGGATGAGACTGTAAACCTAGGTCCCGTGTGCAAACGCACACAGACCAATCTTGCGCACACATTAAAACCGGGTTTCCATTTTTGTAAGAGTAGGCCATTGTGTGTCTGTGGAAATGGATGACAACATTTTAAAAAGATATGTACACTAAGTGTCATGTTTATACTTGATCCCCAAAGTTGAAATGTGGCTACCTTCACGGTGGGCAAAAACGGTCGCATATGCAAAATCTCGCCACTGGTGAACCAGAGCTCTAGGTGAGGATTAGAGACCACCCCCCCCCCATAAAAACCCCAACCAACCAAACAAACAGCAAAAACACCCAACAGCCTGGTACATCCTTCTTACTTTCCTGGCACAAATTTCCTCTTTTCTGTCTTTCTCTGTCATCTTTCTTGCTTGTTCTCTTGTCCTTTATTCATCTCTATTCTGACAAAAAAGATTTCCATGAGGATGTCATGATTTGATGTGGATGCTTTTTTTGTTTTGGTGCCTCATAATTTTAAGGCAGACGGATGCTGTAGTTGAGTGGACAGAGCATTTGACTTCCATCCCTCTGGGTCCATGAAGTCGTGGGTTTGAATCTTGGCAGTAGTGTCTGAAGAATGAAGGGTGGAGATTTTCATGATCTCCCAGGTCAATGTAAAGTGCAGGCCTGCCAGTGCCTGGAATCCCTTCGTGTATATATGCATGCAGAAGATCAAAGATACATGTTGAAAGATTCCGTAATTTGTGTCGGCGTTCCATGGGTTATGGAAACACAAACATACCCAGCATGCATCCTTACTTGAAGAGGAACAGGCTCCGCCAGGTTCAACTTGCCCAAGAGACACGGCCTAGAAAATGTGGTGCCATGTCCCAAATCCTCAGGAAGTTAGTTAATTGATTAAGGGGGAGGAAGAATAAGTGGGAATAGCCTTGGTTTTGGTGACTTTTAAAAAAAGTTGGCACCATTTCTATGTTTGTGTTGAGCATCATGAAAAAAAAAAGTGACTGCATTTTTACCACATATTGTAGCTTGGCACATGGTATGGAAAATGGAGAAGGGGGGTGGGGTGTGGAGAAAAAATATGGCGGTAGCATTGGATAAATCTTAGAATTACACCAGCATGAAAATAGCTATACACATACTGCTGTAGGACTATGACTGAAAGATATGAAAAAATGACTAATGTGAGACGGGATGTATGGCACTTCTGATAATGAAGTGAGTAATTCATTAAATGATAAATCAACCAGCTCATATCATAGACTGACTAATAAACGAATGAATAAATTAAAAAGTCCCCTGACTTCGTATAAGTTAGTGTCTCTGAGAATGTCATGTCTTTATCAATGACGTAAATGATAGGAAAAAACCAATCACATCTCATTAATTGATTAAATGTACATTTTCATGATCTATCTTTCATTTTTAATGAAAAACTGTTCTTGATATGTAATAATGTAAAAAAACAAAACCAATCACATTCGCTTAGGAAACCAAACATACCCCAAAAATGTTAGAAATCAATGGCTATCAGTTAATTGCAAGATATAGCCCAAGCCCTTGTATGGGCTATCAGTTAATTGCAAGATATAGCCCAAACCCTTGTATGATATAAATAATAACTGAAATGTACATATCTTTAATTGAGTGGTATGAAACTCTGGCAGATTTCAGTCCCAAATCCACTGATTTCAAGTAACTTTTTTTTTCAATACAGATCTGACACTCAGTAAATCTCTCCCCCCCCCCCCCCCCCCCCCCGACCTAAAAACCCCCAACCCAAAAACCCACCCCCTCAAAAAAAACAACAACACCCAACAAAAACCAAATAACAACAAGCTTAAAAAAACCTAACCCAACAAAAAACGTCAACAGCTCCAATCCCCCCCCAAAAAAAAAAGAAGAAGAAAAAAGTACGACAAAACAACCCAAATTTTAAAAGAATGATAAGAACAACAACAACACAACCTTGATACAGTACAAGGTTCAAATATGAACGTTTCCAGTTTAGCGAAGGAAGACGATAAAAAAATCCACGGGAGATAATGCACTGACTGGTGCATACACATGTGCATAAGCTTTCGCTTCAGAGATCAATTTATTGTGTTTCAGAAAACTGAAGCATTTTAGATGGCAACTGTATAATACTATTTTCTCCGATTCAACACAGTCAACAAAACTCGTAGTACACAGGCTGGGCTAGAGTGAAAACGACAAACAACAGAAACCAGCTGTTCATCTTGTCGTCAGTTGTCTCTGTTGCTGAGGAGTTACCCCCCTTCATGCCACCAGAATTCGTCAAACAAACAAAAACACAAAGCCAAAATACAAAGAAACCAAGCAGAAACGAGTTTGAGAAAGAAAAAAAAAAAAAGATGTAAAAAAAAAAATAACCCCAGACATTTTGGCAGAAACTAGAATGAGGAACATGTGACAAGCCCATGGCATATGCTGAAAGTTGAAATCACTCAACAGACTGAAAAACAAACACCAAAAAACACCCTTCCAGAACTAACCCCCCCCCCCCAAAAAAAAAAAATGGCACTCAAAACAAACAAAAAAACCACAAGAAAATTTCCACATTGAAAACAAAAATCCCTCCACCAAAACAGCAACAACATCAACTTAAGAAAAATAGCAACTACAACAACCAAGTGTTGAAAACTACTTGTACACATATAAAATTGATAAAGCTTTAACATCAATTCTGTTTTTTTAATTTAAAAAAGAAAAAGAAAAAGAGACAAAAACAACAACAACAAAAGGCATCATCACTCAATGCTTCTTCTTCTGCATGGAACACTCAGACATATTATTGTCTGTCACACAAGCGAAAACACATTGCGCTGCCATCAAGCGCCTGACAAGTGCGGCCCAGGGAATAGTCTGAACAGTCGGTTTGAAGTTAGAGAATTATCCCTTTTATTTCAGGGAATTGTCTATCAGCTTATTCCCTGAAATTCTATGGTCTCTTTCAGAATTTTTTGTCATACTTTTTCCAAAGAAATCAACAATCATTATCAGGGAATGTCTATCAGCTTATTCCCTGAAATTCTATGGTCTCTTTCAGAATTTTTTGTCATACTTTTTCAAAAGAAATCAACAAATAAAAAAAGACCTTTGTGAAAAGTAATGCTCTCCTTTTTTAGTGCAAAATTAGAAACATTACAACAATAGAAATCAGTAACAATTATGATGATAATAAAATGATAAGTAACAAAAAGTATAAAATAACAGATAGATGTTTTGACATGAAATTAAAAATAGACTTTGTACCAAAAACAAAACTAAGAAAAATGATGAGATGTTTGTCTTGCTAAGAATGGAAAACATTAAAACAAAGTACACATTAATGATTCTTCTATATAATTTGTACAGACCGACTTTCTACAAATAGAATAATGTGTTCTTTTCCCTAAATAGTATGACAGACATCAAAGTGAAAATTAATGTGAAATAATTGGTCCATTGCCTGTACCATAAAATAGGTCATGTAAATTTGGCATTTTGTTGATGATGATGCAATCCTTGGAGAGATGTCTTTTAATATTTTATTACTTTCATGAACTGAGGAAGAAACTTCTATCTATATATCTGTCCCGTAGTCTGACGACCGTGGGGGCACCCTCAAAGACTCAGCAACCAGTTCCCTCCATTCCTCTCTCTGTTCTGCCTTTCTCAGGGTTTTGTTGAGTTCTAGGCCTGTCCATTCGCTGATGTTATCCTCCCAGCTCTTCCTTGGTCTGCCTCTTCTTCTTCCTCCTTGGACAGTGCCTTGCAAAACTGTCTTTGTAATTCCTTGGGATCTTGTGACATGCCCATACCACTTAAGTTTACGCTTTTTCACGATCGTTAGAAGGTTCTCATAGGGTCCAATGGTTTGCTGGATTCTGTTATGCACGCTTTCGTTGCTTATGTGGTCTTTGTAGGAGATGCCAAGGAGTCTCCGAAAGCATCTCATCTCCACTGCCTGTACTCTTCTCTCCAAATCTGCAGTCAGGGTCCATGATTCACAGGCATACAGAAATATGGATATGACAAGGGAGCGCATTAGTCTGATCTTGGAGATAAGTGAGATATTCTTATCTCTCCAGATGGTGTTTAGTTTTGACAAAGCTGTTATTGTCTGTGCAGTCCTGGATAAGGCCTCCAAAACATACGGCATGGAAATCAGTGCAGAGAAGACCAAACTGATGACTAATAACACCAATGGCATTAGCACTGATATCAGGGTTAATGACCAGAAGCTGGAAACAGTTCAAAGCTTCAAGTACCTGGGAGCCATTGTATCCGACCAGGGATCCAAGCCAGAAGTAGTATGCAGGACTGCACAGGAAGAAACTTACATATATTTAATACCCCCAAAATAAACACATATGCAAATATCTACATGAAATAATCAGATCTTTACAGAATTAAAGAGTTTTCACCTATGCAAAAACAGGCACATGCATGCGTACAAACATGCATGCACACACGCAAAAGATGCATGCATGCACACACGTGCACGTAAAAAAAGCACTAGATGTACAAATGCCCACCCACATCCTTACATTCAAACTCTCACATGTTCATACAAACTGTCTTACCATTTTACACACTCATGCACAACACACACATGTATGCCTGCCATCCCCCCCCCCCCAAAAGAAACAAAACAAACTAAGCAATACAATACAATACACAAGCGACAACACTGACACACATTTTTTCTGGTACCACATACCACAAACTCTGCGGATGACTGGAATAATGTCACTAGAACACAACGGCTTGAGCTTGCAAGTCTCACAGGACATCACAAATACCGCACGATCCACACTCAGAGAATCATAACAACAATCCCCGAAGATTGAATGTGGCTAGCTTAATGGCTGGCAAACGGTCACATATGCAAAATTATCATCATAGGGGAACCGTGGAGCTCGGACCGCTGCCCCCCCCCCCCAAAAAAAAAAATTGCCCAATAAATTAGGAAATATACTAGCAAGATTATAAACTCATCATAATATGATGATGAGTTAATAGAAAAATAATCAGAGAATAATCATAGTTATATAAACAAGTCCAGAACTTTCAGATAAAAGAATACTTAGTCAAGTTTATGCCCTTAATGAAAAATCCGTCACATTGTACTGTCAAGACCAATAAACCAATGATAAACAGGCAATAAATAACCTTAGAATAAATAAACACACGAGTAAGTTACAAATGCGCTTACAACAATGAGTAAGTCAAGAGATATTGTACAGTCCAAACAGCGATAACCAAAGTAAGATCATGATAAAATATAGTTTGATAATAATAACAATATATGGAATTTATATAGCGCTGAATCCTGTAAAACAAACAAATCAAAGCGCTTGATAACATAAAAGTTACATCTGTATGTATATCAGTAAATCAATCCCCTAAGTCAATGCTGTATAGAATAATAACAATGATAACAACAACAAAAAATAAACAGAAAATATTCATAAGACATATCATTAGTGTGTATAGAATAATAGCTAGAAATATAAAACTATAAATAAGCTTTAATACCCCCCAATAAAAATACAAATGTAAGCTAAATAGTAAAAAATTCTGTAATCTATGAGTGAGGAATATTATTGTCTAGTGAATACGAGACTAACCAAAAATTAAGGAGGGGGGGGGGGGAGGGACAGACTACCAAAAATAGGTAAACAGACAGATCAGACTTCACTTAAATTCATGTACAATTTATTTACTTTAATACCTCCTACAAAGTTAATAATTATGTACATCATCTACATTCAAATTTCACATTATCTGAATTGAAATGACTAACCCTCTTTAGAGATTTTGTATGATCCAAATTGTGTAACATCTCTCACTCTCTCCGTTTTAAGCTTTCAAAGTTGATAATAATATTAATAATAGTAACACCTAAAAAGCTTACTACAGTGCCTAAAGTAACAATATGACATTTCAGTATCAATAAATCTGAAAAGTAATCACAATGCCTACAAAAGAATGTAAGAAAATTTTACACATATTGAATAGTAATTGCAAGTAGTAATAACAGCGTTGAACACAAAAAGACCCTACCTTCTCCCCCTCCAAAAATTGTCCACATATAAAATTTAATTCCCATTCACTCAAAAACACACTGTGTGGCACACGCTAAAGGTGGACCACTCTCCTGAGAAAAATTCTAAAGTAAGAGTTATCTATCATCTACAGTCACCAGCGTTATCACATACGTAGTAGGCTGATAGCCCTAACACCTACTTGGGGAAAAAAAGAAGAAGATGAAAACAGCTTCTTCAAATGGGTTGAAATTATGAGATTTTCACACAGAAAAAATGACTACTGAATACACTTTCAGCTTGCTGAGGTAAAATAAAATCACACAGAACTAACATCCAAGATCAAACACAAATTTCTCGGGTAAAATAAAATCACACAGAACTAACATCCAAGATCAAACAAATTTCTCAAGTTAGTTGCTTGAGATTTGACTGCAGACCTATGCACCAAATTGAATTTTTTTTTTTTTAACCAGATCAAATTTCCAAAGGCCCCCCTCCCCAACAAAACCCAATGTCACCCCCTTCCCCTTAAAAAAAAGAAAAAAAGAACCAAACCCAAAAAGATGAAAATTAAAAAAATTCAGATCTACACATAGTGACCCCACAGACTGCTAAGCTGGGGAACAGCCGACAAGATCTACAGACAATTCATCCCACACCAATGTCTTCACAAAATGTTTCTTTTTAATTAACATGAAAAAAGATCAGATCTACAATTCTGTTTTAGCTTAGCCGCATAACATTTCCCCCAAACCCATGATGTAACCAAACAAAAATCAGTCATCTTCTTCCTGGTCAGTGATGTCCCTTGAGGACCAGAACTCTTTTTTGAGGGAGAGGTTGAACATGGAGTAGGAGGCCTCCCCGGTGACTTCCCGCTCCATGGTGATGAAGTCGGGCACCTTCACCGTGTCTCGGTCCTTGGCGGTGAACGTCTCCAGGAGCATCAGCCCCTGGCACCTGCGAAACAGACAGAGTCTAGGATTAGGTTGGGTTTTCTTTCTTTTGTTGCTCCTCAGTAAGAGCCACAGCTGTCAGTTTCCCTCACGTTCAGCTCCTCTCAGCTGCTATCTATTCCATCCCAGCTATACTAATTGTAGCAGAAACTGACCGAACTTGGACTTGGTAAAAGGAGGGCGGTAGCCAATTTTATCAATGGGTCCTTAAGCTGGATTTGCGTGCTGTGGAGCCCTCAGGTTCACCAATGGTGAGATTTTGGGTTTGTGACAGTTTTCCTACCGTTCAATCAGCCACTTTCCGATTTATGGGTCGATGTCTAAACACAACATCCCCAAAGTTGGAATGTGGCTACCTTAAGTTAATGGCGGGCAAAAATGGTTACATAAACAAAATCTCACTATTGGTGAACCTCGTCCCCACCCCCCACCAAGAAAAAGGCACCAGTGTGCACATGCTTATAAAAAAAAATTGTCATTTTGTCATCTGTTCCTAGTGGCATGCAATAGCCTACTCTTCCAAATGGCAGAATAGGTTTTAACATGGGCACAAAATAATCTGCATGCGTTTGTACACAGGACCTTGATTTATAGTCTCATTTGAAGGACTTTTGGTGGAGTGGAGTCAGTACTGATGTTAACTCCAAGGAAAATTGCCCTCGGAAGGGTGTCTTGGTGGTGGCTCAAACCCGGGCCAGCAGATAGTGAGTGCAGTCTTCTGACCAATAGGCTATTCTTCCCCCTGTTTGACTTTGATATGTGTTGGCTTTATGGCTCATAAAAACATTAATATTTGCATTTAAATTTGAACTTGCGGTCCTCAGCTTTCCGCAGTATGTCATTCAACTCAAGGCCAGTCCAGTCTATGTTCATGTATGCATACACATGGGTAGATAAAGTGACACAAGTCAAGTCAAAAACACTTTAATTATCCCATGAAGGGCAATTTACAATACTGAGAGGCACATTGATACGTATCCCTATCACGAAAGACACAAGAAAAATACATTTTAATTTGGTATAAACATTCCAAGATAATTTCAAATAAAAGTATCACTCACACACACGCACGCACGCATGCTCACACACCAATGTAGGAATACAGAGTTATAAAACCATAGATTGGAAAAGACATATTAACTTATTATTTACACATGCACGCACACACACACGCACTCACGCATGCACACACCCATGCGCACCCAACACCACTCACTTGTCGGGACAGGGGGTCTGGTATATGTCCAGCTGGAAGTACTGGTTTTGCCACAAGAAGCAGCGACGCATTTTGTACACCGTGTGGTGCTTCTCATCTCGCTGAGCCAGCAGGATCTGCACGCACACACACACAGAGTAACAGAGGAAAGATTATAGGTCTATACATACAGTGAGTGTCACATACATCCTTCATCAGTTTAACGAAGACCATTTAGTCATTCAGGGAAGGGGGCAAATTGGGTGTTGTGGGTGAGTAGGTGGCTTGTCAAACTGTTCCTTAGATGAACGAGTGCGTCTTCACATGCACACAGTTTGAAGTCACACACTTAGTTATAAATGCATAGTGTTTTACATGTTGTCTCTATCTCTCTCCCTCTCTCTTGCACACACACGCATGCATGCATGCAAACACACACACACACAGAAAGTAACATTTAAGTTTCAGACAAGTGACATTTACGTTTCAGACACACACACATAGTATCACTAACACAAATCTAACATATGCGATACACACTTATACTGACATACAGCGATGTCATAAACACACACATATATAAATAACACCAACAGATTGTGCAACGGACACATTTTTGTTTAACCTTCACCATACTTTGGTATTTTCCCACTTAATCTTATGTTGTGGATCTATCAATTCTGTGGTCAACACTTTAACGCAAAAATATCTGACAAAGAGTGGTATTTTCAATCAATGGTGAGTATTGATTTTTTTAGTTCTCTCCTCTCTGTTCCCTTATTGGGTGGACTATGTAGTGCCAGGTCTTCTCCTGTGCTTGTCATTCTGCAGGAGGTCTGCCTGCTGGCCTCAGCCCACACACTCCCACTTCAGAGCAGTTGTTCACATTGTCAACTGGTGATTATTCATAATCCATGGTCCACGAATAAAACGGACTTAACCACTTGGCTAAAACATTTGTCATCTTCTTCTTCATTGACCGCTCAGACAGCAACCATCATTGTCTGTTATATGAGCGAAAATGCGTCACACTGCCATGAAGCGCCTGACAAGTCAGGCCCAGCGCATCCGACTTTGGTGCTGGAGAGAATTGTCATCTTTTAAGTCTTTCTTGGCAAAAAAGGCAGGAGACGGGACCAAGAATGCAGAAAATGGACAAAGAAGGAGAATGATATGAAGAAAAAGAACAAGGCAGAAACAAAGCGAGGGTTAGAAAAGAGGGAATTCCATGCACAGAATTTTCAGAAGATGGGAATGTTATTAATACTGACAGTCTCTCAGGGCAAATTCGTCATCTAACGGACATGAAGGAAAAATAAGCCAGGCAGGAAGGGTTACTGTTCTATGTATAACTGACCTCGTAGTCTTTCTCTGTCACAGGCATTCTCAGTTCCACGCTCTCCTGGTTGATCTCAGGGCGGCGAATAGTGTGGGTGTACGTCCAGTTCCCTGTCACAATCAGCAGTATTGGTCACTTCTGAACAGCAGGTGGGTGGGTGTGGGTGAGAGAGAGAGAGAGTGTGTGTGTGTGTATGCATGTGTAGGTCCAGCTCCCTGTCACAGTAAGCAGTATTTGTTACTTTTGAACAGTATGTGTGTAGGTCGGTGAGTGGATGGGTGGGTGGGTGGGTGGGTGAGTGATGTGTGTTTGTGTGTGTGTGGGTGAGTGAATGAGTGTTTGTGTGTGTGGGTAAATGAATGTGTGTGTGTGCACATGCCTTTGTGTATACACATACAAACATGTACTTTTAATAACCAAACCATCTGAATCTGATTACTAGAAACAATTTTGCAAAATGCAGTTATTTTTCAAGACTTCGGTGTAAAAATCAGGAGTATTTGGTACTTTTGAACAGCAGGTGGGTGTGTGTGTGTAGGTGGGTGAGTGATGTGTGTTTGTGTGTGAGTGAGTGAGTGTGTGTGTGTGTGTGGGTAAATGAATGTGTGTGTACATGTGTGCATGTGCCTCTGTTTATACACATACAAACATGTACTTTTAATAACCAAACCATCTGAATCTGATTACTAGAAACAATTTTGCAAAATGCAGTTATTTTTCAAGACTTCGGTGTAAAAAAAACAAACAAACCATCAATCTAACTGCATAATCACTGTAAGCATACGTGTGTGTACTATTCCAGGCCAAAAGCTGTCAGTGATGGATGTCATTTAAGTGCCAAAGCCTATGTTACAATGGTGTTGTGTTGTAAAATGTTATCTTGAGATTGCCTTCAGCCATGACAAGCTCTTAGTGTAACAATCTGAAGTCAGAGTATGGCTGCCTATATGGCGAGGTACTTGAAAAGAGTCACACGTGCAAACTTCTCATCCAGTGTGTTCATTCAATCTCATAGTGATTCTGGGTGACCCTCGAGATGTTAAGCTGGGGAACACCCAACAGCAGTTCTGATCTCTCACCTTCCTGTCCTCGCTTCCTCAGACGAGCCTGCATCTTTCTGCTGGGGGTGACGAGGTAGTCATGGATGACTGTGAATTCTTGGAAATGTGGGAAGGCCTGAAAAGAGAAAGTCAACATGAGTTAAGGTAGTCAGGGTAGACCTAGGTTTTTTTTTTTAGAGATGGGGAAAATCCTGAAGACAAAACACAGCATTTCTCCTGTGTGTGTGTGTGTGGGCGGGGGGGGGGGCTGTCAGTAAAAATAGCATCCTTACCTTCCAGAAATTCTGTGCTAGGAATTCCTTCTTTTCTATCCCTCTCTTTGTTTAGAACTGCCTTGTTCCTTTTCTTCCTGTCACCTTTTTGTTTATTTTCTGCTGTCTTGCCCCCCTTCTCATCCTCCAAAACCAACACATTTAAAGAACTATTGTTTGGTTTACCAAGTCTTGTTTTCAATGTAAACAAATAAAAACAAAACGGATAACAAAACAAAACAAAAAAAAAGATTCCCGACTGTATCCCCGTAGTCAGAATGTGGCTACCTTAATTGTGAGGAAAAAACCAGTTGCGTACACAGGAGCTCTAGCCAAGGAACAGGAATAAAAAAAACACCTCCAAACCGAAAACCCACTACCCTAATCTTCTCCCTTCAGTCAGGAGTCATCAGGGTAACACTGAAGAGTTTTTCACCAAATTCCTCCATTTATATCAAATGCAAGCCAAAGCCAGAGTCTGAAACTCTTTTTTATCCAGTCCAGTCTGCGATGTTGTTCATCCCCTCTTTGTCTACAAATGTATACACCGGTACTTGCCTTCATTTCGGGAATGTGCGTCACCAAGTATTTTCGTTTGGTGCTGTTTGGAGCCAGACGATCGCCAAGATCGATTCCAATCCTTGTGCACACCGCCTGCAAACAGACCACCATCCGTACTGAGAAGAAAACGATATCACACAAAAATAATCAATCACACAAAAATAATCAATCAACCCCAAAGCAAACCAATGGATGGAGATTAAAAGAAAACAAACTTACAATCTAATAACCCCCAGCAAACAATCTGATGCCACAAATGATCAAAAAACCATTTTCAGTCAACCCTTTGAGAATGCAAGTTGGGGTCATAGTAAATGCAATTTGATAAAAATTAATATTTATATCCATGCTATAAATTAAACAGGGATCACTTGTTAAACCTTCCCCCCCCCCGCCTTCCTTAACTTATGTAATCGCACATTGTCATTGAAACAGTTCAAAGTGACCTTCTGCACATATATATATATATATATACACGAGTGGAAATAAGGCACTGGCAGGTATGCATTTAAAGTTGGCCTGGAAGATCTAGAATAATCCCCACCCTTAAATTTAACAAGTAGTGATGCTGTGATTCGAACTGACATCTTCAAGGACTCACTTACGGAAATCATCTTGGAGATCTTGAGGTCGAACCCCGTGGAATTATCGATGATATCAAAGTAGGGGTGGCCCACCCAGGCCTGCAACGGAAGATCATCATTACATAAAAAATATGGTAACAAAAGGCAGTGTCTAGACATGATACCACGGCTCAGGCTGAAAGCTGAGCTAGTAACTGATTAAGTGCCAAGTCCTATGGTAAAATGTTGTTATACTCTAAGAAGGAAGGTAAACCGTGAGATTCTGGGTTCCATTCCCAGCCTTGCCCTTTCTTCCCAGTTTGATGAGAAAATCAAATCGAATGTCAAGAGTTCTTCTGATGAAGCTATAAACTGAGGCCCCATGTTTGAATGCATGCAGAACATCTTCCAAAGGTGGTAAAGGTGTTCTTATAATCTATGTGGCTGTTGGTGATGGTGTAAACAGTAAAGTAAGTTTCGTGTTTGAAAGTCAGAATTTTTACATTAGCTAAAAGGATGTAAATAACATGGTGGTTTTGAGTCTGAACATCAAAATTCTTACAGTAGGAACAATGATGGGTATATATCAAAGTGATTTTTCAGAGCAAGCATCAAAATTCTTAACATTAGCGTTTGACATATCTGATCCAGTGATTCTGCTTTAGTTTGAGTGTAAAAATGTGTATATTAGCAACAACAATGTGTATATATATATATATATCAAAGTGACGTTTCAGTCTACATTTATATATCACAGTGATGTTTCAGTCTACATTTATATATCACAGTGATGTTTCGGTCTACATTTATATATCACAGTGACGTTTCAGTCTACATTTATATATCACAGTGATGTTTCGGTCTACATTTATATATCACAGTGATGTTTCGGTCTACATTTATATATCACAGCGATGTTTCAGTCCACATTCCTACATTTGCAGTGTTGGTGTCGATGTCGCGGGCGGAGTCCAGTCCCTCATGGCGCGTCTTGTGTCCGGCGATGCTGTAGAAATCCTCTGCGCCCTTGGCGGCGGTCACCATGTGGATGATCTGGTTGTAGCGGTTGTCGCGCAGGTCCACCTCGTGCCAGCTGTTGATCAGCTTCATCTGCTCCCAGTCCTTCTGCGGCAGGTCTGTGTGGGCGCAGGGGGAGTAACCGTCATTATCATGATAAAAATGATGATTATGGTGATTAGGGGGAGTAACCGTCATTATCATGATAAAAATGATGATTATGGTGATAATAATGATGATAACAATGTTGACAACAATAATCCTTTTTTTTTTTATTGGCTGAGGCCAGCAGGAAGACCTCTGTTACAAGCACAGGAGAAGACCAGGCACTACACACCCCACCCAATGTAGCCATAAACATTTATAGCAATTCTTCTCCTTCTGTGTTCCTTGGCTGTACTAAATTTGTAGTCCGACATGGCGCCAGCATCTGAACATCAGGCCAGAAGATGAAAAAGAAGGAGCTAGATGGAGCTGTGCAAGTCACCACCTTCAGACTGCAAACAGGACACTGCCAGCTCCTGTCCCATCTCCCACTGCCTAAAAATTTCCCACACTGACCAGTGCTTCTGTAGCACAGGCCCACAAACCCCCTCCCATATCCTGCAGTCCTGTCCTACCTTCAACACTCTGAGGTCTACACCAGACTTAGTGGCCAGCCCAGTAGAGCTCTGACAGGAAAAAACTATGGAGACTGGCCGGGTCACTACGATTTTGAGCAAAGGAGGATATAGTAGAGAAAACGGTAAAGCCGCTGATGGTTACTTAGAAGGATACAGTAGAGAAAACAGTAAAGCCACTGATGGTTACTTAGAAGGATACAGTAGAGAAAACAGTAAAGCCACTGATGGTTACTTAGAAGGATATAGTAGAGAAAACGGTAAAGCCCCTGATGGTTACTTAGAAGGATATAGTAGAGAAAACGGTAAAGCCGCTGATGGTTACTTAGAAGGATATAGTAGAGAAAACGGTAAAGCCGCTGATGGTCACTTAGAAGGATATAGTAGAGAAAACGGTAAAGCCGCTGATGGTCACTTAGAAGGGTATAGTAGAGAAAACGGTAAAGCCACTGATGGTTACTTAGAAGGATGTAGTAGAGAAAACGGTAAAGCCACTGATGGTTACTTACATGCAGATCCGTCCATGACTCCTCTGTCACAGATCAGCAGGACATTCTGTTGCCGATTCTTGGCTAGGTCGTGAAAGGTCTCCTCCACTTGCATCATGGTCTTGATGATGTTTTCTTGAAACTTGAACGCTGAAACAGCACCGCCACCATAATGATATATTCTTGAAACAGAAATGCTGAAACGGCACTACCATAATGATGGAACTGAAAAACCGAAACAGCACCACCGTGATATCTATTTGGAACGGCAAAACAACCCCACCATAATGATATATTCCATGAGGAAGGTGGCAGGATGGTTTAGATGTTTACCTGCCTAACAAGTAAACTGTGAGGTTTGGGGTTTGATTCCCAGCCTTGCCCTTTCTTCCCAGTTTGGCAGGAAAAATGAAATGAATGTCAAGTTTTTCAGAGGAGACTCTAAACCAGTCCGACCCGTGTGCTTTTGGAAAGAGCGGGGAGATAGCTCCTGACCGTCCTGGCGACATTGGTCATTCCAATGGTATCCCCAATATTCGAATGTGGCTACTT
The DNA here is from genome assembly GCA_028751875.1 of Rapana venosa. Taxonomy (NCBI): domain Eukaryota; kingdom Metazoa; phylum Mollusca; class Gastropoda; order Neogastropoda; family Muricidae; genus Rapana; species Rapana venosa. The sequence continues at coordinate 6,881,889 of CM054156.1, forward strand.
TAATCATGGTGGGGAAAAAACTGTCACATACGCAAACATTTTCCATAGGTGAGCCTTGAAGCTTTAGCCAAGGAACACAGACGGAAAATTCTTGAAAATGAAAACCTGAAACATGGCCAAAAGCTTTGTCAGCTTTTCATGTAAACTACATACCAAGACATTAAAATGTTACGTTTTGGAATATCATGTTGAGACTGTTTTCATAAATGTCAAAGTCTTAGCATAACAACATGTACACTCCATTCAAGAGGGAAAAAATCTTCTGAAGTTGGAGTATGGCTGCCTATACAGCGAGGTAAATGCAAACTTCTCATCCAGTGGAAAAAAATATTGTCACCTTCCTGTTATGTGAAATATCAATATAAAAACTGGTACAACAGCGAATATCTGCTTTGTAATAATCGACGACATATTTCACAGAGAATATATCATCATGAAACTATAATTTTTGACACTGCTGTGACACCATGAACCATCATCGATAATATACAAACCATTGCCACTGTATCCCCAAAAACAATATTGGAGAAGAATTACGATATGCGTACAGCATTACCATGTTCACGTTATCCAAAACTAACGGAGAAACTAACGTACACAGCCATTCGACAGTGCACAGGACATCGCTGTTTTTAGGACACAACTACCAAAGTAAATAACCCCACTCTGGCCCAGGCCAAAAGCTGTGTCAGCTATTGATGTCAGCTAATTGCCATCACCTACACTAAAATGTTGCTATGCTGTAAAATGTTGTGTTGAGATTGCCTTCAGCCACGACAAGCTTTTAACATAATAACCTGCATTCTCCTTTACAGGAGAACAAAAATCCTCTGAAGTCAGAGTATGGCTGCCTGTTTGGCGAGGATATTTAAAAACAGTCATGAATTCATGCAAACTTCTCATTCAGTTTGCACTTTCAATCTCACAGTGATTCCCTGGTGGGATGAGTGAGTGTGCATTCTGGGTGACCCCCAGAGTGTTAAGCTGGGTAACACACAACAACACAACCCCACCTACCCCAACAAAAACAACACACACACAAAAAGGGAAAAAAAGAAAGAACCCCCCCCCCCCCTCCCCCCTCTGCATAATCAGAAACATTGGCTACATCAGATGTATCTTTTTAATTTATTTTGTTTGAGATTCAATCTTATTCTTTTTATTCTCTTCTTTGTTTCCGCCTTGTTCCTTTTCTTCCTGTCACCCCCTTCTTGTCTTTTTGGTCCATTTTCCTGCTTTTTCCCCCCAGAAAGACTCAACAGATAACTATTCTCTGCATTGTGGAAGTTGGATGCGCTGGGCCTGACTTGTCAGGCGCTTAATGGCACCACAATGTATTTTCACTCATATGAGCGTTCAGCAATGAAGAAGAAGAAAGCCCTCATCTCATCACCTCCCTCCCCCCCTGCTTTTGTGTACCATCACTTAAAGTGAACAGATAAAAATGAAAAAATCGAACACATACACACGTTCTCTCTTTCTCACTTTCCACTGGTTTAAAAAAAAATTTTTTTTTAATCTTTTATATCGAGGATAATGGAATAAGCACTTATGTGCTTTTTTACATCCAGCCCCCATGTGTATGCGGTTTTGTGAATTTCTGTCATCTGTTCCCACCGTTCATTATATTTATAGTATAGTGATGCAAACCTCTCTTTTGTTTTTGTTTGTTTGATTTTTTGTTGTTGTTCACTGTCATTGATTGGTCAATGACACCGCTCCCCGCCACCCTGATGACTACCACCCCCTCCTCACCTTTTTTTTCCTGTCTAATATCACAGATTGTGAAGACATTAAATGAAACTGAACACACACACACACATTCATTCATTCATTCACATGTTCTCTCTCTCTCTCACACACAATTCACACACCGTCCACACACAAAAAAGAAGATCCAAAAGTGCGTGTCAAATATCCTCATGTTCTTGACAGAACATACACACACACAATGTCAAAAAAAAGAAGAATACAAAACAATAAACAAAAAAAGTAATGTCCAATATCTTGACACTTGACAGAAGAAGCCAAACACAGGCCTGAACCTGCCAACACAAGTTGTTACTGTAAGCCATACATAAATACATACAGATATAAATATCACCTTGTTTATACAAGGTTTCCCAGCCGTCAATGAAATGTGCTGATTTAAAACAGTGTCTGGTACATATGTTAGTTATAACCGTTGCTTCTGTCTACAATACATATATCTCTGACCCCCCCCCCCCCCCTCCCCCCTCCTTCCCTTACTGGTTAGAGCTCCCAGGTTCACCAGTGGTGAGATTTTGTGTATGCGGCTATTTTTGCCCACCACGAAGGTAGCCGTACTCCATCTTCAGGGATGTGTATACATGTTATTATATACTTCTTTGCTTTCATGAATATGCGAAATTCAATCATGCTTATGTCAGAGGATTGTATTATATTGTGAAGTGTTGTGGTGCATCAAACAGTATCATGTTGTTTTGTACTGTAATGTCTTCTCCGCCAGATATGAATGAACACGTCACATAGTTACTTGCTACAAACAAGGTTGGTTTTGAGGAATTGGGTTTGGGTTTTATCTCAGATAAAAATTTCACGTGGTGATAGCCCCAAGATATGGCCTTAGTGGTAGGCAGGGTTATAAACAACATGACTGGATTGGGTATTGTACCATTTTGTACTGTGTTGTATACTACTTCTAGTCATGGCAGATTTCTCTGCAAGAAATTCAGGCTGCTCTCCCTGATCCATCACAAGAGCAGTTTTTGTGTGATATTTGGGGTGGGTGGGGGGGGGGGGGGGGAAGCATTGTTGCTGTCCTTGTGTATTTTTGTTTGCTTTCATCCCTCAGCAAGACGTGTAGTTACTAAGCATTGTTGCTGTCCTTGTGTATTTTTGTTTGCTTTCATCCCTCAGCAAGACGTGTAGTTACTAAGTCAGTCATGGAAACCACCAGTCAGTTACCTACATTGTTGTTTGTTCCTTCCTTAACTAGATTTTCAAGGTTCACCGATGGCGAGGTTTTGCGTATGTGACCGTTTTTTGCCCACCACTAAGATAGCCGCATTCTGATTTCAGGCACGATGTCTACACATGACACCACTGTGCTTGTGCTTTAAAAAAAATGTTGTCACCCGTTCCTTCCAGCATGTAATCACCTAACTCTTCCGAAAGACGGATCAGGTTTTAACATATGCACACGATTTCTTTGTGTGTTCATACATTAGACTTTGCTTTACAATCTTATCTAAAGAATTTTCTAGGGAGTGGAGTTGGTACTCATGTTAACTTCAGGGAAAAAATCCCCTCAGTTGGGAGTCTCTGTGGTGGTTTGAACCCATGTTAACAGTTCGCGAGCTCAACGCTCTAACCACTAGACTATCCTGCACTCCCCCTCCCCCCAAGTCTCATATAATATATATATATATATATGAATTTTTTTGTGAACCAGCAATAATGTAGTAGACCTTCATCTGAATTTAATCAGGCCCAGACCAAAAGCTGTGTCAGTTATTGATGTAACCCGAGTGCCAGGACATAGATTAACCTTTAACCTGCCACGTTTGCCATTCCAGAACGGCAGAATAAACCACCCTCACGCTGCCACGAGCGCTGTTCCGGAACATCGGTCACATGTCCTCACTTTGCCAAAGTTGTAAGTTTCTTAAATCATTATAAAATATTTGTATTTCCATTGTTCATTTATTTTTTACATACTTTTACCTACATTAGTTCAGAATTTAATTTGCAAGACTTTTTTCCCCCAACAGTCACCCATCTATAAGGGAAAATTCCCTGGCAAATGGGTTTTCCTACTAGCCAAATCCTTGGCAGGCTACGGGTTTTAATTAAAATGTTGTTATGTTGCAATATGATACGCTGAGATTGTCTTTGTCATGACAAGCTGTTCGCACAACCTGTATGCTCCATTAAAAGAGAAAAAATCCCCTGAAGTCAGAGTATGGCTGCCTATATGATGAGGAACTTGAAAGCAGTCATACAGGCAAACTTTTCATCCAGTGTGTACTTACAGTCTCACAGTGATTCCCAGGTGGGATGAGTCTTGAGACAGAGCGCGTACTCTGGGTGATCCCCAGGGTGTAAAGTTGAGTAATGTCTAACAATAATGAGAAACAGATGAATCATTAACAAAGACATCAACAAAGGTGATTTATAATAACTGTCATTTCAGTCTATATATCATGAACACTGGTGTTAATAAATAATATTGCTCATTGCAATCTGAAGAGCCATTTAGCCAATTTCTTTTAAAACTGTGTGGCAAACCTGCATCTCTGCAAACGGTTCATGATTCTATAAATCAGTCCCAGTTATTGTAGAAGAGATAGTTGTATTTGTGGATCCCAAAGTCGGAATGTGGCTACCTTAATGGTGGGCAAAAATGGCAACTTTTGCAAAAATCTGACCTTTGGTGAACCTCAAAGTTCTAGCTGAGGAACAAAAACAAAACAAACAACAACAAAAACCACAACAACAACAAAAAAGAGATATTTGTCAACTTACCCTCCTCATTGTTCATGTCGGCAAAACAAGCCCCACCACTGAAAGAAAGAAAAAAAAAGATATCTATACATTTTTTGCCAAAAGTGTCTTTTTTGCACAAGCAGAAATATCTGTTGATGTAAAGTCAAGTCAAAAACACTTTAATCATCCCATGAAGGGCAGTTACAAATGGCCTCTTCTTGTCTGTCTGTATCTGTCTTTTTCTCAAGTATATAATACATAAACGTGTGTGCGTGCACACACACACATGCACACACACACTGTATTCACATCTCATCCCACACACAAATACACACACATACAGATATAATACTGTACACACATGTTCAATTCTGCATTGACACTGTTGACTTCAGCCTCGACAAATCGATGACACATTTACATAAATAAGTAGGTGAACGAGAAAGCGCCACAAAGGAGAATGAAATCATACCTCTATTTGTATTCTTCCTGACACCTTTTAACTGTAAAAGCTGTCACTCTCACCGCATTAGTCAAAACCAAAAAAAAGAAAGGGGGGGAAGGAGAAACTTTTATGATGTAACTTTATACCTGTTGAAGGTCAGAGGAATATTCAGGAAGAAAAGGGACCACAAATAAGCATCATTAATTAATTAAGAGAGAGAGAGCAATGTAATAATGAATGTTTGATTATTTTTTGATTCCTTCCCCCCCCCCTCTCTTTCCTGCAAAAAACAAACTAAATTACTTTTCTTTTTTTAATTTCATTTTTGTGGTTTTCTGTTGATATACTGGATTGTTTTGCATTTTTCTTCCCCCTTAATGCAAAAACCCAATCTAAACTTTTAAAAAATCTTAAATCTTAATAATGTAGTTAGCACATCATTATTTAAAACTGAAAGCTAGTGTTAGTATGCCTTGAAACCGTCAGTTTACTTTTCACTCTGTTCAAAGTTTAAAGTTGACACAAACTCACAAAATAAGTAGCTTTGTGTGCACAAACTCTCTACACACACACACACATACTCACCTCTCTCTCTCACACACACAAGAACAACTTCCCATCCCCCATCCACACAAAATATCGTTTACAGACACATGAAGAAATTTGAAAAGAATAAAGAGCAAAACCAAAGCGTGAGTGCGCACATACACACACACACACACTCATACACACACACATCGTCTAATATCACTTTAACTAGTTTAAGTGAACAGACGTAAAATTGAAGACACACATGCACCACACACACACAACACACACAACAAACACCCCACAGGTCAACCTGCCTCCCTCCCCACACAAAACAGATTCACACTTACGTACAAGTACATAAAAGAATTTATACAGAAGAACAAGCACACACACCACACACACACACTCACACTAAACACACTCAGAGAGAACAACCTTCCACACACAAAATCACTTACAGACACACGACAGAAATTTGAAAAGAATAAAAAGCAAAATCAAAACACTCACAACACACAACATATCTCATCTGCAGAAAGAGGACACACTGACAGACGCACTGACACAAACGTCGACACATACCCCAAGTAAATAAATGCCGACTCAGGGGCCCGGTACACCTGCAGACAAACGTCAACATTTTTACATCAATTGAAAAACACCCCCAAAAAAAACAAAAAAGCAAAACAGTAACAACAAAAACACACACACACCCCACTGAAGGACAAAGAAAATACTGAGTAAAACAAACTATCAAAGGTTGATAAGAACACAGCTGACAAAGTATTTTCTCTGTGTGCGCGCACATATATATGTTGTATGTGTATGTCATGTGTGCGTGTGTGTATGTGTGTGAACGCTTGCTTTTCAAATCCTGTTAGTATTGATACTATTTTTTGGGTGTATTGCTGTTAGGTTTATTCTCCTCTTGAATTCGTCTGTAATCCTGTGTGTGTGAACTCTTGCTTTTCAAATCCTGTTAGCATTGATACTATTTTTGGGGGTGTATTGCTGTTAGGTTTATTCTCCTCTTGAATTCATTTGTAATCCTCCATACCCCACACAGGGTTATAATTGATTTTGTTGTTGTTTGTTTGTTTCTCAGCTTGAGCTTCAAGGTTCACCAATGTGGAGAGTTTTGTGTACGTACATGTGACCTTTTTTTGAACCCCCAAGATTTAGGTATCTACATTCTGACTTTGGGTATTTTGATTTGATTTCCTCATGTGTTAGTGTGTATCTCATACACACAGGTTTTATTTTGAAATGTTGTGTTTGTTCCAGCATGATGTGAGAAGTATGCCCATTCTGTGTAGGTTTTGTGTCACATCCAGTGTGACTGTTGTTGTAACCAATGATTTGGTTTAATTGACTTTGTATTGTGATTTGATTTCATCCCTGTTCCTTCCATACACTACACTGACCTGTGGGTGTGAGATTTTTACCAGCTCTTCATTTCATGACATTAGTATCCATCTCCTTGTGCGTGTTCTGCATCCTTTTTGTTCTGCTACAAGCTTCGGTTTACGATTGAAAATCTGTTATGCATTCTTGTCCCCCAAAATACCGCCCTTTTGAACTTTGACCTGACTCTAAACATGACACCTGTTGCTTTTTGATTCCTTGCATTCAGTTTCCATGGGCTGTGAGTTGTGCCCACCTGAAAAGCGTACGGCATTTTACTTTGTGCATGATGTTAACTGCGTGTGCAGATTTTGAAAAATTGTCATCGTTCTACAGGCATCATCGGGACTTTGGGAGAGTGGAGTCTTAAGCACTAGATGTTCTCGGTGGAATATTTGAACAGGATCGAATCCACCCAAGATTGGGGAAGGGCTGAAATGTTCTAACCACAGGGAATATCCCTCCCAATCAACCAACATCAGATCGCGAGCAAGTCAATGCCCTAACCACTAGGCTATCCCACCCCCAACTGATTCATTAAAAACGAGTCATAAAAAGCCTAGATATAGATTTGTTTACAGAAGCTGAAGGACAAATGTTATAAATACTCCTTGAAGTTTTTCGCGACAATTTGCTGACATGCTTACTGCTTGCTGTGCGTGCCACACCCTCAGAATAAAAGAAAGAGTGATTTAAAAAAAATATATCCTGTTTTGAGACTGTCACCTGAATAAACTTCCACGCTGTTTATTATTTGTTTGTTGTTATATCAGAAACCAAGACCACATCTCATCCCCCACCCACCTCCCCCCAAAATCAAAGCGGATGTAAAGATCAAAGACTGTCACTTGCAAATGCTGACTTCCTGTGTGTTATGTTATGTATTTATGGAAACTTGCACTTTTATCTAGAGGTAAATCTCTGAAGTTGGTATGCAGCTACTTATATAGTGGGGGGGGGGGGGGGGGGGGGGAGAGGAGGGGGGAGACTGTCACATTGCATAAAACTCAATAAAATATTAGTGAACCTCAGAGCTGTAGTCAAAGAACAGGTTGTGTGTGTGTGTGAGAGAGAGAGAGAGAGAGAGAGAGAGAGAGAGAGAGAGAGAGAGAGAGAGAGAGAGAGAGAGGTGGTGTGTGTGTTGAGTGTGTGTGTGTGTGTGTGTTGAGTGTGTGTGAGAGTGTGTGTTATGTGTGAGTATGTGTGTGTTTGATGTGTGTGTGTGTGTATGTGTGAGAGAGTGTGTGTGAGTGTGTCACTGTGTGTGTGTGAGAGAGTGTGAGTGAGTGTGTGTGAGAGTATGAGTGTGAGTGTATGAGTGTGTAGATGGGTGTGAGAGTGTGTGTGTGTGAGAGAGTGTGTCACTGTGTGTTTGTGAGTGTGTGTGTGATCTAGAGGTAAAAAGCACACAGACTCAATACACAGATATACACATCAACAATACAAAAACAGAACAATGCCACTGATGACAGCAATCTAGAGAACAGAGGTAGATTAGATGGCAGAATCTGTTTGAACTTCATGTCACGTTAAGTCAAAAATTATACTTTGATCATCCCATTTAGGACAGTTACAACAATGACAGCCACATAATTTTGGTAGGAATCATAATCTAGGGGGAAAAACAAAGAAAAGCTGTGATTGATATTATTTTGTTTAAACAATCCAAAATAACTTCAAATCAAAATCACACGCATGCACGCACACAAACACGCACGCACGCGCGCGCACACACACACACGCACGCACACATTCAATGTAGGCATATGATGCAGCATAAACAGAACAAAGATTAACTATGATTGATACTTGTTTTAAACATTCCAAAATAACTTCATATCAGAATCACACACACACACACACCCAATGTAGGCACATGATGTAATTAAGATGGATGAGACTATAAACCCAAGGCCCCGTGTGCAAATGCACGCCAAACATCTTGCACATACGTTAAATCTTGTCCCGCTTTTTAGAAGAGTAGGACATTGTGTGCTGGTGGGAACAGATGACAAAATTTACTAGAACAGATTTCTTATAAATATCATGTACACATTGCAGCAATGGTGGTCTTGTGTACATAATGATGAGAGCTTCCTTAACACAATGGAGTCGCAGTGAAATGGATCCTGCCATTTTGTGGTGACGCGTGATTTTGGCTATGTTTGAAAAATTCAGCAGACTTATCCAACATAATAATGGCATACACGTTATACATCATTGAAAAGTTTATAATGTATACTTTTGAGATTTTTTCACAGTTTTTAATAGATGACTGTATTTATTTTTTACAAATTTTCAAAATATGTCACTGAATGCTGAAAAAAAAAAGTTTTGAAAAATAGGGCGTGAACTGTTCACCAACTAGTCCCCTTCAAACAATGTGATGATTTTTCACCAATGTAAAGTTCCAAAGTTCCCTGAAAATATCTGATGTCACTTTTTGTACAACTTTTTTTTTTATATAAAAAGAATCATAACACTGGAGAACCTGAAATCCCAAAGAAATCACTTGTCAACATGTCAAACAAAATTAGCCAACAGACACAAACTAGGCAAGCTAATGGTCAAGGAAAGCAACTGTGTTTAGAAAAATTAGAGTACTTTCCCTTGAGTTGAACATCGCTTGGTGTATTTTAAAATATTCGTAATTCTGCCAAATCTTAAGCTTCGGCACGTCACAGTGAAGGAGAGGAGTGCCGAGGCATAAGATTCGGCACAACCTCATTGAGTTAGCTAGACTATTCAAACTCTTGAAAACTTGGAAAATGTTTAGTTTTAAAGAATCTTCCTTGTAACTTATCAATAGCTTGTATTTGTTTTCATACTTTAATTAAACAATAAACTATCCATCCAAATAGGCAGAGTAAAAAATGTATATCCCCAGAGCAGAGAGAGTCTGTGATCAATGTGGTGAAAGTGAGCTAGGTGATGAGTTCCATTATTTGTTCATGAAAATGTTCTTTGTGCAGTTAGGAAACAAATTCATCCCAAAATGACATATCTTAAAATCCAAACATTACTGTTTTCACAAATTTTTCATTTGCAATGACAAAAAGGGTACTTAACAAAGTAATACAGTTTCTTGGCCCAGGCCAAAAGCTGTTTCAGTTATTGATGTCAGGTAATTGCCAGGGCCTACACTAAAATGTTGTTGTAAAATGTTGTGATGAGATTGCCTTTAGCCATGACAAGCGCTTAACATAACAACCTGCACTCTCCTTTGAATTAAAGGAGAAAAAATCTTCTGAAGTCATAGTATGGTTGCCTATATGGCGAGATACATGCAAACTTCTCATTCAGTGTGCAATTTCAACCTCACAGTGATTCCTAGTCAGGATGACCATTGAGTGAGTCGGGGTGGACATTCTGGGTGACCCCTGAAGTGTTAAACTGGGGAATGCACAACAACAACAACATACAGTTTCTAACAGAAATAATGACAAGATACATTGATTATGTAAATCATCCCACTTGACAGCAGTGCACTTGTCTATCAATATCCCATTGATCATTCCCGTGAACGTAAACTAAGTGGTTGTGTCATTTCTTGGTGCGAGTTACACTGGGTGTGGCTTTGCAGCTGGGAGCCCTGGTCCCCACTGTACGTTTGTTTTGTGAGAGCTTTTGTAATGTTCCTTTAAACTGTATTCATTAGGGGTCCTACTTGAAGATTGATTGCATTGTGTGGAGTGAGAGGGCTGTGAGTACTTTAGCACACCCATGTCTGCAAATTCTAGAATTGCTTATTTCGTGTACTCCCAAGAGGTACTTTGTTGAAATAAAAGTTGATGAAGTCTAGAATTTTAGAAGGAACAGCGATCACAACAAAACTAAGAAATAAATAAATTCTGCCAGTGGTTACAGCAATATCAAAATGAACAATCAGTATGGCAACAGGCTAGCTATATCATGGCTCACACAGGCATGCATGCACTCATACACGCTGCGAACCCAGGCATGCATCAAGGCACCTGTGTGTATACACACACAGACACACCAACATCTAGAAACTGAGATAGACAGACAGGCAGGCGTGTACACACAAACACACACACGCACACAGAATCATACTGGATCATTGAATATTTCACACAAACACACACAACCTAAACCCCCTTCCCCTTACTTCCCCCCTCCCCAACATAATAAACAGCAACATTACATATATATACACACACAACAACACTTTGTTAATTGCCCTGTCAGTCTTTAAGCCATGTGCTATTTTGGTTATTAATGATATTGATAATAATATATTTTGTCCATTCTTTGATCTTCGATGCAAAGAGAGAAAAAAGAACAGAACACTTAAGGAACGGTACCTGGGTTTGAGCTAATATTCTCACAAACTCCCTGCTGCTATGTTAAAACACTTTCAAACATGCCATAAGAAATATTAAATCATAGAAGTCTTGTGTGTGTATGTTTGCATGTGTGTGTGTGTGGTGTGAGAGAGAGAAAGAGAGAGAGCATGCATGTATGAATAGGTGGGTGAGGGGCATGTATGTACATGAGAGGGTTGGGGGGGGGGGGGGGGGGGGGGGAGAGAGAAAAAGCGTGTTTGTGCATGTGTGTGCATGCATAACACTGACACTGTGACAGACAGAGACACAGGTACAGTTAAGACACTCAAAGAACAGATCACACAGAAAGAAGGATCTAGATGGACCTATGATCTATAAAGTATGGATCCCAAAGCGGCAATGGATCCAATGACTTCCTTTGTACCTGTTGCAAATCGCTGAGCTGTGCCCCTAGTCTACATACAGCATACCCTGTGGGTTCATTCAATTTCTCAATAGCTTGTCGGCAAAAAATTTAATAACTGTTTCCATTGGCGTTAATAGATCAGATACAAAACATTCCAGCCTAAAAAAAAGAAAGAAAGAAAACCACACACATGCAAACAAAAGCACACAGACAGGCACACACAGAGACACAGGTGCGTGCGCACACATACACTTTCTCTCAGTATGAATGACACCCCCACCCCCCCTTTTTTTGTTTGTTTGTTTAGAGATGTGTGTTCTTTCCTTGTTCCTTTTTTTTTCTTCTTCTTTCATTTTCTTTCCTTTTATTGTCATTTGTTGGGAACACCCTTGACACACAAATTCAACAAGGTTGTTTTTTTTTCATTGGCTTCCAAAAATACACACTACACCTCACTATATAGAGACGCACACAAGCACGTGCACACACACACATGCGCGCATGTGCACACACACACACACAGACAGTACACACACACAGGTGTGCACACACACATGTGTGCACACACACATATAATTTACAGAATCATTGAAACTTAGAAACCAAGCTATTCCTGCTTCTTAGTTAAGAATATTTTATGCTTAGAACTATTCTGTGAAGCAATAATGTATCTTATACTTGTATGCTTATACTGCAGTAAAAAGTCTGTTGTCATGAGACTTCAACTGCTCACCCATATACATATCACACAATGCAAGATTGATATCCTGTTCATATGGGCCAGATGGCCTGCAAAAACTGAATAAACCATTACTTTTCTTTTTACACACATACGCACGCACGTGTGCATGCACACACAAACCTCACTGCAAATGAACTACACAAACACACACGCACATGCCTTACCCTTGCCTCTCCCCCTTCTCTTTCTCATACGCACGCAGAGTCCCTCTTCCCCTACTTCTCTCTCTCTCTCTCTCTCTCTTTCTCCACACACACAGTGTTCCCCCTTTCTCTCTCACACACACACTGACACACACATACCCTAACCCCGCCCCCAACGTGACACACACATACACACAGAGAGTGTAACACAGTACAACATACCTTCCATCCTAAGTTTTCAAAGAAGGTGCTCAGCCTGGCCTGACCTGTTGTTTTGCCCCCACAGGGTCCTGTTAACAAAAAATAAATTTTAATAAAATAAAATGTAATGTTATCAGTGGATAAGTGGCCTGGCGGTAACGGGATAGCCTAGTGGTTAGAACATCGCGCTCGCAATCTGACGACCTGGGTTCGATTCTCGTTCAAGGGGGATATTTTCCCCTGGAGTTAACATCAGTGCAGACTCCACTCTCCCCAAATGTCCTTCAGATGAGACTATAAATCGAGGCCCCATGTGCGAATGCACGCAGAACACGTTGCGCACACATTAAATCCTGTTCCGCTTTTCGTAAGAGTAGGCCATTGTGTGCCGGTGGGAACAGATGACAGAATTTACAAAACCGCATACACATGATGGGGACTGGATGTAAAAAAGCACATAAGTGCTTATTCCATTTTCCTCGATATAAAAGAATAAAATACAAAAAAAAGCAAGAAAAAAAAGCCGGAGAAGTTGCTGGTTCACTTCCCACCTGACACCATGAGAGGTGGTCTCACAGATGGAAACCATGAATATCCCCTGAAGTCTGAAAGTGGCTACCTTAATGGTGAGGAAAAAATGGTCGGTCGCACATGTATGCAAAAATCTCACAATTGGTTAATATCAGAGCTTTAGCCAAGGAAAAAAACCCAAAACAAAACAAAAAACAAAAAAGAGAGAAAAAATAAACGGAGGTTCTGTATCTACAACAGGCCTGCCTTTAGTATTATAAAACCAAACAAACAAACCCCACCCCTACACGGCCTCTCTCTTGAAAAAAAAAAATTCATGGTAACAAAAGTTGATTTGTCCCTGTCAAAATTCTGTAGAAAAAGTTAAATGTCGTCAAGAAACAAATTTCAATACATCTGCAGGCAAAGATTTATTTAAAAAAAAGAACAGAAAAAAAAGGGTGTGTTACTGTATTTGAACTGTGACATAGTTTCCTTGGGAACAGCAGCATGTGTGTGTACATGTAGCTGTGTGCTGTGTGTGTGTGTGCACGCGGGTGCATGAATGCATGCGTGTGTTTGTGCGTGTGCAACATCATAAAATGATACATCGCAGATCTTTTTACTGTTTCAGGCACTAAACTGGGTAACAGACGAGCGAAAGCAAAGGAGACACAAAAAACTTGCTACAAAGTTGCTATCTAGAGTTAACTTTTCCCCCCCAAAGTGGCATGCTCCTGTGATTTTACTTCAGCCCATACATTGTTTGTGTGACTGCTTTACAAAACTAGTAAAAGCAAGTCATGTGCAATGATCGTGTTTGTTATCTTTTAGTAGGAGAAAGCCCCAAATATACATGATCATTTTGCCCCCCTTTGTTTTTGGGACTAGATTATTTACTAGATAAGCTTTCTTTCCTTACCCTACATTTTTTGTTGTTGTTGTTGTTTCACTGCACAACTGTGACTTGGAAATTCACTCATACAAATGATATATGGGCAGAATTGTTGTTGTTGTTCCGTGGCTAGATCTCCAAGGATCACCAATGGAGAGATTTCTGCGTATGCAACTGGTCCCCCCTCATTTACTAGATTTAGGTAGCTGCATTTCGACTTCAGGGATGGTGTCTAAACATGACACTTGTGCACTTGCGTTTTTGAAGTTTTGTCCTCCGTTCCCACTGGCACTAAATGGCCTAATCTTCTGAAAGGTGGAACAGGTTTTTAACATGTGCTCAAGATGTTCTGTATACATCTGCACACTGGGCCTCTGTAAGTTATAGTCTTCATCTGAAGGACCTTAACATTCTGTTTGTTTTTCTTGTCAAACTGGGAAGAAAGGGCGAGGCTGGGAATTGAACCCAGAACCTCACTGTTTACTTGTTAGGCAGGTGAACATCTTAATCCTCCTGCCACCTTCTTTCCAGGGCAGAAATAAAATCTGCAGAATTATAGGAAACTGGGATGAAAAAAAAGATAATTACTAAATTAGTAGCACTTTCAAATTATCTCTTTTCATCTTTCCCATGTGTAGCATCAAAACTGTAAAAGGGTCTCTTTATTTAAAAGTAAACTATGCAGGCATAGATAAACATCTTAAGCATCTAAACCATGTTTCTGTCCTAAAGGCTACTGTAATTGTCCAATTTTTTTGTTGCAACATTTTTGGCCAAAATATATGATTGAAACAATTTTTGGGGGTGCTCACTGCTACTAGATTGTGGCAGAAAAAATATTTGACTGTTTTATTCCTTTTATAATCTGTTCCTTTGCAAGAGTTCCGAAGTTCACCAATGCCGCAATGGTGAGATTTTTGCATTATATATGCCACCTTTTTTTTATTTCACTATTGAGATAGAGCTGCAGTCTGACTTCAGGGATGATGTCTTAACTCAACAAGACACAAGTGTGCATGCGTTTAAAAAAAAAGAAGTTATCTGTTCCCACCTAAAGGCCTACTCCTACAACAAGCGGAACAGGTTTTAAATGTGTGTGCAAATGTTCTCCATGGATGCATTTACGCTCAGAACCTCGGTTTATCATTATACTATAGTCTCATCCAAAGGATTTTCGGGGGAGTGGAGTCAGTACTAGTGTTAACTCCAGGGTAAAAAATCTCCTAGAAACTGAAAGGGTGCCTCAGTGCTGGCTTGAACTCTGGACATCAGATCATGAGCACAATGCTCTATACACTAGGCTTCTGCCATCCCCCCCCCCCCCCTTTGACCGTTTCAATTAAATCATGAGGCAGTATTATCAAATACCTTACCACCAGTAAAGCTGTTTGAACATACATGGCTTACAGACACAAACCATTACTGAAGTTAAAGGTTCAGTTGTTTCAACTTGTGCTGACAAGTGACCAAAATTTTAACCAAGTTGCAAGGAATAACGTTAACTTTTTTTGCATGACAAAAGATCAAGGGAGCTGTACCTGTCAGTGCCAATAGTATTCAAAAACAGCTCCCCCACCCCCACCAATAAAAGACAATAACAAACCAATCAACCAACCAACCAAATAGAAAAAACACCCCTCCCCCAAATTCACAACCAAACAAAACACAACTGATAAAAAAAAAAATCCCCAAACAACCCCCCCCCCCCCCCCAAACATTCTTTTATCATTTATAACAATGAAAACTTGAAGAAAAAAACAAAACATCACACAAGCGACCAAGAAGACCCCCTCCCCACCTAAAATTCACAACACAAACCCCCCACCAAATGTTAAATGACAAAAGCTGTCCAACCACAAGATACACATAGCAACATAAAAGAAAACGAAGAAAATTGTCATTAGATAGGCCTAGTATTTAGTATAGAACTTTACAGATTAATTCTGTGATAGAGCCTAGCTTTCAATCACAAAACTAATTGGTTTCCTGATATTACACATAGATCTAGTCTAACAATCCATGTTTTGTTGTTGCAATAATCAATCAATCCTATTGGTGGGGGAGGGGGGAGAGAGGGGGGTGGCATACAATTTACAAACATGTATAACACACACACACACACACACACACACACACACACACACACACTCACTCACATGTATACAAAGTTGGAGAGATAGAAAACTTTATCCAATGTTTAGCAAGATGAGTCCCTGTGTATTACATCACCACCTAGGTTGTGTATAACATTGTACTTACCCAGATTCAGTGTGTGTGTGTGTGTGTGTGTACAACACAGATCGTAAAGTTTTCACTTCCTCATCCTTTGTTTCAATATCGGAGTCAAACACCAAAAACACATCGTCCAGAAAAACACACACAGGAAAAAAAAAAATCTTCATCAACACACGTGGCTTACATTTAAGCCCTACAAACTCCCGCTCAGTTTCTGATCAATCGAAACAAACACGCTGAGAACAGTCCAAAAAGTTGGAAAATACTCAAAAATCTACCTACCTCCAGTCAAAACAACCTTGTAGAATTTGTACTTGTCACCTGCTTCGGTAGCCATGCTCCTGATTATGATCTGAGGAAACGTCCTTCTGCTCCTTCCCACGGTCAAGAACCCAAGCAACGTCCGCGAGAGACCGCGTGCGACTGGTTTCGCATGTCGTATTGGCGTAAGCATACAGTCCATACGTGCGCCTGAAGCAAAACACGTGTTAAGGCTTGCGGTTCATTTTCTAGCCACTGCGATTGGCTAGATCGTAACATTTTTGTTCTCTGTATTTATTATTTACTTTAAGGACGCCTGATTCGCCAGTTTGGTTGTTTGAATCGATTTCCATTCATTCGATATTTCGCAATCAAAGATCGAGTTTTATTTTGGACTTTTACTGGTTGTTGAACCAAATCCAACACGATCTATTTTCATCCAATCATTTTTGACCGGAAGTTGTTGACTGCAGGCTGCGCAGGAGGGAAAAGTTAACTGTTGGTCATTTGATAATAAGTGTGCCGTTTACTTTGCGTTTTCTGCTCTGTGTTCGTAACTTTTGAATTGATATGAAGAGTATTTACATCTAACAGGCCAGGGAGCACGAAAAAGCAAGAAAATGGCGAGTAGCAGTGGGGAGAAACGTATTGAAGAACACACGGTCGAGGTAGGTACTGCTTCAGTGCTTATAAATACTTGTCTGTGCACAGCAACAGAGTATAATTCCTCCCCTTTGCACTAAAAAGAAAATGATTGTGAGCATCTACATGATCTAGCATTGTTGTATTACATTCAAGATCGAGTCATTGTTGATCAGTGATTCACACGGTGTACAAACTACCGTGCTTCTGAAAATAAAGTGACATGTTTGTTGATTTACAACCAGTCAGTAGCTTGAGTAGACGTACTTTTTGTTTTTGTCACAGTTGGCAGATCTATGAATTTACACAATAAATTGTGTGTGTGCACATTTGCTTGAAACTATGAAAGTGCATGCATGCAAACAAAACTTTACATGTTCCTTAGGTAATATCAAATTTGTATTATTCATACTGCTGTTACTAAAGCATAAAAGGGTGTGTGTGGTACAAATAAGATTTAAAAGCAGCTTGGACATGTTTGATCTGTGCTGTTTCTGCCTCTCCCCACCCCTTCACAAAAACAATGCATGTTGTTCAGGTTGCAAAATAATAATATGTATTGCATATCATGGCAGAAAAATATAGTAATCAGTCTGATGAATAATCCCATTCTAGTTTCATAGCTAATGCATCGGAATGGTAGTAATGCACTTGTCGAACTTGTTTCTTTGCATATATGTATCTTCACAGTCTTTTTTGGCTGAAATAAAAAATAGTTACACAGGTAGTGAGGTACATTTTGTATAGACTATAGTGTATACTTTTCACTTTGGGCTTTGTTCATTGTTTAAATTTTACATCAAACTGGAATGTTTACACTGGCACTGGTACTGTGGTAGTGAGTCACTTACACATAGTGACATAGTGTTTCTAACGAAAGTGTAACAAATGTGCTGCATTGTGTAAATAAATAATTTTAATGTCTCAAAGTCAAATAAATAATCTCACACACGCTGACACAGACACACATGTATACCGACATACAAATCATACAAAGTTTAATGTCTACATGCCCACATGCATGCATTCTACTGTAAACATACAACCACACACACACACTGTAGACACACTGGCCCACATGCCTATGTATGTTATTGTCGCTGTTGTTGTGTACGTATGTTTGTGTTTGTTTGATTGTTTGCTTGTTGTGGTTGTTCTTATTGATTCATCTTTTTTTGTTTGTTTTATTCAGTTGTTTGTATGGTTGAAGGTTTGTGTGTGTATGTGTGTGTGAGGGGGGGAGGAGGGAAGCAGTTTGTGTGCCTTTTTAAAATTTGTATTTTGTTTTCTCTTCTTTGTTTTGGTTTGGTTTATCTTTGTTGCTTGTTTGTTTGTATTATGATGGATATTTTTTCAACATTTTTGAATTATTTGAATTGTATGGTTTAATATTTTTCTGGTTTTTTGTTTTGTTTTTAATTCCATATATGCATATGTTATTGTCTTTTCTTGTTTGATTTGTATAGTTTAGATTAGGTTTTTTAATTCTATGTCTGCATATACATTATCTTTTTTTCTCACTTTTTTTCCCCTTTAGATAGATGGCTTGATGAAAAAAAGCAAATGCACTGCTTATTCAATGTACCATCTGAAAATAAAAGTTTGACTTTGACTTTGACATGCATGCATTCTACTGTAAACATACAAACACACACACACACACACACACACACACACACACACACACACACACACACACACACACACACACACAGAGTAGACAACACTGTATCAGTGTATACATCATACATGTACACAAATGTGTATGCATGCACTGTAGTCTGTATCACTATCAGTATGCATACATGTATACACACACACAGTGACACATAGTGACATACACACGTGCGCACACATGTATACAAGCATACTTGTATGCACACACATACTCATATTACAGTATTTTCTTCTTCTTCCTTTTTTGTCATGTTTCTCCCAGGGGAGGTTTGACATTGATGAGCCTTCTCCATCTCTCTCTGTTTTGAGCTTCCAGAGATGTATCATATCATATTACAGTATAATGCACACATACCATACTACATTCACACACACAGACACACACACACGTATGCACTTGCGCACGCGTACACACACATACACATGTGTGTACACACACACACAAATAAAACGCATGCACATAACTTTGCCATTAACAATAACAAGTCTGTTCATAATAATAATGATAGTAATAATATGGAATTTATATAGCACTGAATCTTATAAACAGATTGAAGTGCTTGCATTCAAATCATTTACATGCATGCAACCATCCACAAATATTAGGATTAACAGTTACCAAATTTACACACACACATGCACAACACGCTTAGAGGGGTGGTGGAGATGAAGGTAGCTATTAAAAAGTAGGAACAGATATGAACGAAGGGAAGATCTCGGGTAGGAAATAAGTATATTTTGAGGCTGGATTTGAAAGTATCAAATGAAGGCATTTTGCGAATTGAGAGAGGGAGGTTGTTCCGTGTTGATGGACCAGAAACAGAAAGAGCGACGGGCATCAATGATCAATGGTTTGCTTGAATCTGGGTGTTTGAAAGGATAGTGGAAGAACAGGGTTAATGGTACATATTATTAGATATATTTTCTGTTTGAAAACAGACAGAGGTCATCGTTTACGTTATAGTCCAGTTTTCTTAACTTTGTTGCTGGTGTTTGTTGATCAACTTGATGTGTGTGCATCACTGCATCTTATGGATGTGTGATGTAATGTATGCAACATGAAAACTTAAGTAAGTATGATTATGTGTGCTTGTGCATTGTGTTTTACCATTTGTCTGATCACTGTCATATTATTTTGATTATTTTATATAATTTTGTGTTACTGTTAGTGTTGGATTTTTGTTGTTTTTGCTCTTGGTGTCTCATTTGATTTATTTTATAAATTATGTATATATATATATATGCTAGCAAGTACTGAACTGTGTGCATGTTTACAATACATTGATTATATTATATACTTTGAGTTTGACAGTTTCTGTCTCAGTGTCTTTGTCTTTCTAGTATCTTGTTTCTTGTCTCCCATCCCCAACCACTCTCCCTTATTTCTCTCCATCATTTGGAGTTTTCTCTTTTTCACTATCTTTGCTCCAATTGTGACAGGTCTGTAGATACATGAAGTACTTGAGAAAAGTCCTCAGAATTTGGAATTTTTGGCCCACTCCATGGAAGATAAGATGAATAGAAATAAGGAAAGAAAACTCACTGAATGAAACAAGTGCAGACTGAGAATATTTTTCTTGTATCATGTTGTATGCCATCTAAACAAGTTAGTTTGGAGACTGTTGGTTTGATTCATAGCTGCTCGGAGAACTTTTTAAAATTCAGTTCTGCAGTAGAGTTTAGTGTAGTACTATGTATTCATCGGGAAAATCGTAAACATAGTTCATATTCATGATTGGCAGTCAAATTTCATCTGTATTACTAGCAGTTTATTTGCTCCTCTCAGTCTCTGAGTGTCTCAAGCTGTGTGTGTGGTTTTGTTGTTGTTGTGGGTTTTTTTTGGGGTAGTCTCTGGGGCGCTGCATTAATTAACACTTTTAGACAGTTATGTCTTGGGCAAGTCAAAGTTAGCAATGCCATCCTCTCCTCCAGGTTGCTGATTCAGTGACTGCACACTAGGTATGTTCATGTCATCCATACCACTAGCTACACGCCTACAGCTGCCCTACTCTACCTTGAAAACAACATATCTTTAGCATGTGTACAAAATATATACTTGCATTTATATTATTTAGATTTTTTTCTTCATTCCTTGGATTAGAGCTGTGAGTTTCACCAAAGCCAGCAAAGGTGAGATTTTTGTATAACATGTGACCGGGTTTTTTTGGTCTACCATTAACTAAGGTAGCCACATTCTGACTTTGGGGATATAATATAGATCAGTAGGGGATCTTGGTATAGTCTCATTTGAAATCTGTGTTAATTCCAGGAAAAAATGTTTTTTCAAAAGAGTTTGGTGGCAGCTTGAACCTGCACCCTGTGATTACCAAAGTCAAGAATCTGGCATTCTAACCACTCTGCCATTCGACCCGTACATGTAACAACTGTGTGCTCATGCACACACACAAGCACACGCACAATGACACATGCATGTGTGTGCGCACACTCACACACAGTGTTACATGTGGAAACACTTTTTTCAACACACAAATGTGTACACACACACTCCTTCATGGCATTTAGAGCATCGTGCATGCACACATGCATGCACGCACATGTGCATACATATATGGTCATGCATGCACGCACACAGTGTCTTATCGGGAGAGAGATGAAAAAACCAAGAAAGAATTTTTAGACCTGTAGGAAGTCCACTAGTTTTACAAGTGCTTTGAAATTTAAGCATGTAAAAGATTGTACCAGTAAGAGAACTTGCTTGTTGATAGAAAACTAGAATTATATGTTGTGAATTTATGTCTTCAGGAATATAATAAGCTGCGAATCATCTGTTATACACACACACTCACACACACTCGCACACACACACACACACACACACAGTCACATACATACTCACAAATTTGTGAATACATACATGGATAACTTTTGCAAGCTCTGTTATAAATGTAAAGCTTGCCAGTGTGTGGACATGAATAAAAGCAAGTCATAAAAATTTTGTGGGGAAAAAAAAGAAAAAAGTGTCCCTCCATTTCCCTTTCTGAAGCACCAACGCTTCCACAATGGCAACAAACGAAGGATTCAAAGGGTTTTTTGGGGTGTTTTTTTTCCTGACTGGCATTGGTCCATGAAAGAGGGGGACACTGCCTGATGCCATTTAGGAAGCTGGGGTGCAGGGGAAGTAAGTCATGTAGTATTGATTGGGAAGGCAGATTCGGGAGGGGTCCCAAGAGAGAAGGGGGGGGGATGATGGAATGGCCAGGGGAGGGGGGTGAAGGAATTGAGGGATGCTGACATTCATGTTTCTGGGAGCAGGGAGGGAAGGGAGGTCCACAGACCTTTTGATGCTAAGGGTGAGCACCACAGGCGCTTGATTTATGAAATATGAATTTTTGTATTATATGTTACAGCAACACCCCACCTTCCCAATGGGGATGCCGGGGGCTTGTCAGTATTAAATAGCATCCCCCACCTGCCGGAAATTCCTTCGGATGAGACTATAAACCGAGGCCCCGTGTGCAGAACATTTTGTGCACACATTAAATCCTGTTCTGCTTTTCAGAAGAGTAGGCCATTGTGTGCCGGTGGGAACAGATGACAGAATTTACAAAACCGCATACACACAGGCACTGGATGTAAAAAAAAAAAAAGCACATGAGTGCTTATTCCATTATCCTCGATATAACAGAATAAAATAAAATTAAAAAAATTTTTTTTTAATGTTGTGCTAGGAGTTCCCACTTTTCTATCCCTCTCTTTGTTTCTGCCTTGTTTCTTCTCTGGCTGTCACCTTGTGGTTTTTCTCCCTTTTTGGTCCATTTTCCTGCCTTTTTTCCAGAAAGATTTTTAATAGATAAGAATTCTCTCCCATACTGAAGTCAGATGTGCTGGGCCTGACTTGTTAGGTGCTTACCGGCAACGCAGCGCATTTTTCACTCATATGATAGCAATAGTTGCTGTCTGAGCGTTCGAAGAAGTCGGGGCAGATTTCTATGCGTTAAAGTCAGACTGCTTTCCCTGGGGAGAGCGCATCATCACAAGAGCAGCGCCACTCATTCTTTTTTATTTTTTATTTTCCTCTTTGCATGTGTTACTGTGTAGAACAAGCCTTTTCCCCCTACACTTTAGCCAGGGACAACTCTCTTGTTGCCATTGGTTCCTTAACATGTTCCAAATGTGTGTTACACACAGTACCTTGGTCTTGACTTTTGTCTCATCCAAAAGACTGGCACCCAGACCACCATTCATGGTCTTGCGGATGGCAGGAAAGTTTCAGGCTTGAATGGGGATTGAACCACCACACACTTTGAACCCGGACTTTTCACTTTCTAGGCAGGTGCATTACCTCTAGACCACTGAATCGCAGTATTAGTTTGTTTTATTTCAAAAGTTTGGTTGTGCTGGAGTGACCTTTTTCTGGGATTTTGCTCTGACAAACAAGCGTCTTGGTTTTTTTAAATGAGATTCTCATTTTTTGTTAGAGATCTAAAAACAAAATAATGAGTAATTAGTTTCTAGTGATAGGTATAAAAAGGAAAGAAAATTTGTTCAGATGTATCATAAACACTATAAAAAAAATCAAGTAATTCCCATATTAAGATAATTGACAAAATTGCATTTTTTTTATGATGAACGTGCCTGTTCATATTTTATGTAAACAAATCACACTAGGGTGCTTCATTGGCTTTTGAGAAACTACTCTTTATTGAAAAAAAAAGCTAAGAATGTTATTTCTTTTATCATTGATATAACATTTTTAAAAAGCAGAACAATTTTTAATGTGTGCAGAAATTGTTCTGCATGCGTTCACACATGGGACCTCAGTTTATAATTCTTATCTGAAGGACTTTTGAGGAAGTGGAGTCAGAACTCATGTTTACTCCAGGGGTAAAAATCCCCTTGAATGGATGCCTTGGTGGTGGTGGCTGAAACCTGGGCTGTCAGATCCCAAGCTCAATGCTCTAACCACTAGCCCCCCCCGTCTTCTTCTTTCAAACTTGGAGAGGGATGGGCTTCACAAGACCTGACAAACCAGAGACACGCTGTCTGTAAGTTTCAGCACAGTACTACCCCAGAAGTCCTCATTGAGTCAAGAAGAAAAGGGGGGGGGGGGGGGGGAGAAGTTTATTTTTGAAGGTAGGGGGAAAAAAGTCGTGTAGCTTAATCATGATGTCTAGATTCTGTTTTTCTCCCTTCCTGTTTTACCAACCAACAAAGTCAATGGTACCAACAAACAAACTGAAATCCATATCCAATAAGACATCAACCCAAAGCAGTTTCACTGCAGATTCATGTGCCTATGTTCATCATTAATAATTGAGCAGGGCAAAACGGTAGAGGAGTGAGGGGGTGAGAATGGAACTCTCTTGGGATAGGGCATCTTAGAATGGCGGAAAATAGGAATTAGAGAAAATCAAGCAAACCAACCTTTTTTTTTTAAATTGCACTTCGCAAGCTTTGGATTTTGTTTTGTTGCCAGGCAATATGAAGTACCTGTGTGTTGAATGGCCAAGACATTTCGAGAAAATTACTACTAGTTCAATATTTGAATACTGGAAGAAGAAATATTTTTATTGATCTATAATACATTGTAAAATCTGTTGAAAACAGTCATCTGTTGTATTTCCATTTATCATCATTATCATTGTTATATTTTTTACTGTGAATTGTGAAAATTCTAAGGAAAAGATCTAAAGATTGGTTTTTTGAACTTTTCCCATCATATTCATTCGTCATTTATGATAAATCTAATGATGTATTGATCAGTGATGAGCTGAGATGAAGGTGGTTCGCAGATATTTTTTGGTGTGGGGTTGTTAGTTGTCGGTTAAATCAGACAAGAAAGTAAGCTAAAACATTGACGGGAGACGATTTTGCAGCCGCTGAATCCCAATAGAACAGTCAAGCAACAAAAAGAATTTTCTGCTGTGTGCTCCCTTCACTTGTTCAACAAGGACTCCAAACTCCACACAGTGTGAAGAAGAGCATTGATTTGGAAAAGTGGGGATACAGCACTCAGGAGAGATTGGCCAGAGACAACGAGATGCCTCCGCTTTTCGTGACCACTGCCTCAGAGACCGAGGAAAGGGAGATTAATGATGTGTGCTGATCGTGCTGTGCGATGGGGGTGGCTGGAGGGGGGTAGGCCTGTCTACAAATCGCGATGATGCTTGTTGCGGAGTCTGACTGGTATTGACAAGGGGGATCAGCGTTTGATTTGTGGCGCTTCGTTCCAGTTTGTCGTTTGGATATTTTATGCTGTTTCGGTCCGTCGTTGAAATGGGATGAAGAATTGAAAGCGAAGTGTGGTGTGTGTGGTTGGTGGGCTTTTGTGGTTTGGGGATTTTTTTTTAAATCCGAGTTGAGACTGTGGGGAATAAACGAGGAGGATGAAACTATAGGATGCCCAGTTACATTTTAAAATCTGATGGTGGTATTTACTCAATTACTGGAAACGGTTAAAACAGTGGGATTGCAAAGTTATGTTTTTAGATTTAACGGTGATATTTACTGGGGGAAAACTTAATGGTTATATTTTACTTTTGATTGTTTATTGATTCATCATCAACCCAAAAAAAAAACAACCAAACCCAAAAACAATTTAGCTTGGATGATTATTCATTCATCGCAATTAGTGGAAAATGGCAGAGAGCCACAGTGGTAGCAGCAGTACAGTACAATACATCATTTATGGCTAAACGGATGACTGGCCTTTTGCTTTGTGCGGCCACGCTCCTTTCCCGCGTGGACATTGCCCTTTCTCATTAGCGCTTGTGCAGCATTGCAAATTCATGCCATCTGCATACAGCGTGCTGCTGGGGAGGTGTCGGTGTGTCCTCATTGACCGCTCCTCATCCTCCCTGTTTGCCTCCCTTATGATGAAGCCGGGCTGCCGGTGGTGTGATTTGCCACGGTCCTGTTTTTGGAACTCCTGACATATTTGTTAGTGTTACGACACTGAAGTGGTGGTTTTTTTGGTTTTAACAAATTATCAAGGTTTAGTGGTTGGAGGTACGAGACGGCAAGTAAAAGTCCCTAAAACTGCAAGAATTATGTAGAATTAAAGAGAAGATCCATTTTTGTGATGAAAAAAGCTGCTGCCATTTAGCTGGGATTCAGCCTGTTGTTTGTGAGAAGTTGTTCAGCGTCGTCATCCAACTCCAAACCCAAAAGCGATGCATTGGTCAGACGAAAAGACGACTCCACCTCTTTCGCCGGTCAGTATCTTGGACGACAAAATGAGCAACGTGCTGCAGGATGTGACCCTGGACATGTCAAAGGTGGGCTCGATCAACAACAACAAGAAAGTGCGCTTCAAAGACGACAACGAAGTGTGCTGGCTCACCAGCCCCAACGCCAACACAGAGTACAGACTGTGTGAAGAGGACGGGCTGAAGTACCTGAGTATTCTTGAGGACAGCGCCGTGGAGTGTATTTCTGTGGAGGAGATTCTCAACGCCAACAGAGAGTATGTGAAAATGAAGATAAAAACGGGCAAGGAGGTCGTTATCACCAAGGTGATTGAAGGGATAGTTGGTTGGGTGGGCTTTTTTTGTGGTGTCGGTTATTTAGTGTTGGTGATTTTTTATTTTAAAAAAAAGAAAGAGTTGGTTTGGATTTTTTTGTTTGGATGTGTTTGTGTGTATATGTATGTATTAGAAGGGGTGGTTAGAAGCTGTTTTGTGTTTTCTTTTTTTCTCCCAGTACCTTTCACTTCCATAATGTCAAAGTATGAAGACAAAAAAAAAGGAAGAAAAGTTGATGTGTATGTTTTGGGGTATGTGTGTGTGAATGGGGTGGTTTTTCTGTTGTTGTTATGAGATTGTTTCTTTCTTCTAGCAGTTCGCGCATTAATGTGATTTCAAAAGGGAAAGAAGGGTAAACAGAAAGAGAAGTTTATGTATACATTTAATGTATGGATACTAGTCTCTAGTGGGTTTGTGTTTGTCAGTGTGTGTGCTCTTTTTCTTTCTGTTATGATCTTTCCCATTTTCTGTCTTCAAGATAGATCTGTTCTTGTGTATTTTGTTGACATTTTTCCCAGCTACAGATTAAAAAATGTTGCTGTTCTTATTTTTATTTTGTTTTTGTGTGTATGGGATTTCTAGATTGCTTTTTTTTTTTTGGGGGGGGGGGGGGGGGGGCGGGGTTCAATGTGTTGGTTTTTTAAAATCATTTTTGTGCATGTTTTATGGGATGTTTTGTTTTGGATGTGTTGGATTATAAATTTTTAAATCTTATTGATAGTGACGCTCATTTGTTTTCATTTCAAAGAAACACTTTATGGGGGTTAACAACAAACATGGGAGCCTGCGGCAGTACACAATACAGTTTCATGTTTAGGAGCTTATTAAACACCTGGGTATGTCTCAGCAGACATAAATAAATTGCTATCAGAATAAAAATTCAGAAACAAATACAACTTCTACCTCGCTGAGAGAATTCTTTTGGATTCACACCCTGAATTAAGTTAAGTTTTATGAGATTGAGAAGGTGGAGATGGATATTTTTATTTGGTAATAATGGTCAGAGAGCTTATCTATTTTTACCCCCTTTTTAAAAACTTTTTTTTAATAAAACGGTGGGATCACTACATTGATTTCTGGAAACTAGTTGTGATATCTGATAAAAGTTTATTGAACATTATGATATCTTAGAAGTTGATCACCAATGGTTGGAATTGTTTTTTTCATCAGCATTTGGTCTGTAGTTTCCTTTGAGTTTGATGCAGTGTCAACCTTGTTGGTTTGTTGGGTTTTTTGCTGCCTCATCATCCATAGCATTCCTATCCTGCTGTTCCCATCTGCTTATTCTGATCTCTCTGGCCCAGCCATACGCAGCCCCATCATATCAAATCCTCAAGGCCAAAAGTCCTATCAATGTCAGGCCTCCATAAGGCTACCAACCAGAAGAACCCTGCCCTGCTGCTGGCTTACTTTGGTGGTGTTCAGTGGTGCCTGTTCTGAAATGTCACATGCAGGATACTAACTACTGAAGCCTTCTCTGTGTCAGTCTTGTTTTGACCCATATGCTTATTGAGGTAATAAAGTATTGGAATTGGTTGGCTGGCTTATTTATAAGTGGTCTTGCATAACTGTTATTGTGTGTGTGTTTTCAGAGCCTGGCAGAGGTGTTCCGATGCTTCATTTGCATGGAAAAGCTGCGGGATGCCCGCCTGTGTCCCCACTGTTCCAAGCTGTGCTGCTTCACCTGCATCCGGGTAAGTCCACACGCTGCTTTCTGTGTTGTTGCCGAGTTTGGCGCTTGGGTACTTCACACTTACTGCTGCTCAAGTGTCCTCACAGACCATGGCATGAGGCATCTTGTTGTGTGTTGAGGGAAGCAATTTCAATGAATTTTTGCTTCTAGGTTTATATGAGGTGATTTTCAGATTTGAAATAGAGTTGAATAAAGAAAGTCTGTTGTATCAAGTAGTATTACTTGGGGGCCCTTTTTGTTTGTTTTAGGTTTGTTTGTTTGTTTTGTTGGGGTTTTTTTTAGGTGTCTGGAAAATGTGCTCCAATCTTTTTTTCCCCAAGAAAACATACAAAATCCATTTCACATGACACCAGGGGTTGTGCGTGTGTGTTTGTGTGTGTGTGTGCAAGAGCAGTATATATCTGTTCTTGAATAACTTGTTTGTTTTTTGTTGTTGTTGCCTTTCTTAAAAAGCTTTTGAAGTAGGAGCTTTATGATAAATTCCACAAAGATGATATACATTTTGAGACCAGTACCACAGCTGGTGCAGAGGATGAATTGAGTAGGACTCCCTGTGAGTGATGGGTGATGCATGGCTGGTCAGGGGCATGGGGGTGGGGATGGCAAAACCTCCCCCCCATATGATTGTGTTTACAAAGGTTCAGTCTTGCACTCTTCATGGCAAAAAGGATAAACTTTTAAAATTTTGAAATCTGTATAAGACTGTTTGCATCCAGAATTTATGATAAACTTGCAGAACTTTCCTACATTGGAACTGGTTTTTAATGTGGTTAGAAGTGTCATTTTTATCTTTGGGGTTGTTTTAGTTTCTTGGGGAAGGGGGGGGGGTGTAGCAGTGTGGTTAGATAACTGTGCTCATGATCTGATAGCCTAGGTTCGAGATGCTACCAAGGCACCCGTTCAAAGGGATTTTTTTCCCCTAGAGTCAACATCAATTCCAACCCCACTTCCCCAAAAGTCTTTCAGGTGAGACTATAATAGTCTAAGCAGGTCCCGTGTGTGAACATACGCAGAATGTCTTGCGTACATGTTAAAACCAGTTCCACTTTTTAGAAGAGTTGGCCGATAAGTGCTGGTGGGAACGGATGACAAAAGTTAAGAAAAGCATGCACACTGAATGTTGTGTCTAGACATCATCCCCGAAGTCAAAATATGGTTACCTTAATGGTGGGCAAAGTTGTATCTACACTCCTGTACGGTTCTGAGTGCTGGAGGATGACGGAAATGGATCTTACCAAACTTCTCCAGATTTTTTGGCCAGAGAAGATCTCCAATGAAGACCTACTACAGAGATGCAGGCAAGAAGACATGGGAACCATCATCACCAGACGACAGTGGAAGTGGATTGGGCACATCCTCCGAAGAGACCCACAGTCAATCACAAGAACAGCATTGCACTGGACCCCAGAAGGAAGGAGAAAGAAAGGAAGACCAAAAGCAACATGGAGGAGGACTGTAGAAAGTGAGATGAAGGCCATGCAGCAGCACTCTTGGGGATCAGTGACTAGGTTGGCCCAGGATAGGCAGGAGTGGAAGCGCTTTGTTGCTGCCCTACACACCGCTGGGTGTAATGGTTAATGATGATGATGAATGGTGGGCAAAAACTGTCGCATATGCAAAATTTCACAATTGGTGAACCTCAGAGTTCTAGCAGAGGAATGGGGGAAAAATCAAGAAAAGAAGCCTGTCTTTCTGCACAAATGGGAGCCCTTTGTTTGTGTGTGTGAGTTTGTGTCAGTGTGTGTGTATGATGTGTGTATGTGTATACATGAGTGAGTGATTTAGTATAAGTTATTAGTAAAAAGTAGTGGTCGTAACTTTTGCATTTATAACTTGTTTTTTCCTTGTGTATGAACACATGCATGGGCAGGTCCGGGGTGATGCTCCACCCTTAATCCCATTAGTTGCCTATGGGGAAGAAAGAAAAGAATGTAAAAGAGAAGAAAAGCACTTTGCCTTAGAAATGGCAACAACATGCATGCATGCATGCACAAGAACTGCATGCACACACACTCACACACAGAGGTATGTATATGTATGTACATGCAGGCATGCACACACACATATCCTTGCACGGGCACAGTCATACACGCACATGCACATGTGCACGCACACACAATCATGCACACACACACAAATATGTGCACACACATATGTGCACACACCATCATAATGTATACATGTATTGATGCATGTACTCATGCAGACACACACACATACAATCTCCCTCTCTTACACACAGTTACATGTGTACATACGCACGCACCATCATCATGTATACATATATTGATGTGTTCACACGTGCAGACACACACACATACACATACATACATACATACATACATGTATACAGTCTCTCTCTTACACACACATAAATGTACACACACACACATACTTCTCTCTCACACTCACATAGACACGCATAGACATGTATATTACAAATCTTTTTCTCACAAAATTGATACAAACCTCTTTTGATGCGCTACATAAACATCATTTACATTCATCGTTCCCATTCATCACCCAGTTTGCCTCTCCGAACGAAGCGTTTTTATTGATTGCACAAATATATTTTGTCCATTTTTTTCCACTTTGTATAAAAAAAATACTTGTGATTTAGATCCCCCCCCCCCCCCCCCCCCCCCCCCCCCCCCCCCCCCTCTCGTCTGCTAGAGCTCCCAGGTTCAACAGTTGTGAGGTCTTGCTTATGCAACTGTTTTTACCCACTATTAAGGTAGCCGCATTCTGACTTCAGTGGCAGATTTTAGAATAATACCAACTGTGTGTGTGTGTGTTTATTTTTATTTCTGTTTATTCTTTTATTTATTTTGAGGATAATGGAATAAACACTCATGTACTTTATTTTTACACCCATTCCCCATGTGCATTCGGATTAATAAATTGTCATCTGTTCCCACCAGCACACAATGACCTACTCTTCCGAAAAGCGGAACAGGTTTTAATAATATGTGCAAGATATTCTGCATGTGTTCCCACATGGAGTCAAGTGTGTGTGTGTTTGTGTGTATCCCTGTATGCTTGTGTGTGCTCATGAGACAAACAGGGAAACAGAGAGAGAGAGAACGAGAACAAATGAGAGCTCTAGGCACATACATCAAGACGGAGACAGTTCATTTCATCAGAGAAACCCTATCCATCCATCCTTCCTTCCTTCCCTCAGACAGAAGCCCCAAAGAGCTTGCATGCGCACCATTCAGCTGACAAGACTGACAAGATTAGCATGTACACCATCTCTGCTAACAAATACAGGCTGGGAGAGGGTTTTTTGTGTTTTCACTTGTCTCCGTTGTATTGATTGAGCGCTGCCGGCTCTGAAGTTCGTCTTCCGGAGAGGCTGTAAGATGATTCCTGTGCCACTTGATTGGCTTGTTTTTCATCTGTGCTGCTGCCGCCGCCGCTGCTTGCGTCAGTTGTCAATTTTTCTGTATATAGTTTATATAGGTTGTTATTCATTCAGTTGCTGATTAGTTCTTTGTGTCAAGACTTACAAGGACACACACATTCAGGCAGGCAGGCACACAAGCACGCATGCATGCATGCACACACATGCACAGAAAGAAATTGTAGGAAAATAGATTCCAAATGTCTGTACTATAATTTTACTAGAACAAACACTAAAACTGAGTTGACAGAGTTTGACTCCCATCCCATTGGTCCATGAAGTCAGAGGTTCAAATCTAGGCAACAATGCTAAAGGGTTAAAGTTGTTTGATTTAAAAAAAATATATTTAAAAAAAAGAAAGGAAAAGTTGATACAGTTTTTTTAAAATCCCATGTTTTACTTATCTTTTTTCTTTCCAACATAAATTCAGTGTGGAAAAAAATCCATGTTTAGAGACTTTTTTAAAATCTTTTTTTCTTTCCCACCTAAAAGAATAACTCAAAGTGGAAAAATCAGTTACATGTTATGATAACTAACTGTGATATAAAAAAAAGATTACTACAAGGAGAGTATGATTTTGTAAAAAGATTACTACAAGGAGTTTGTCATGCTACCAATCATACGCCTTTTTCCACATATACTCGCAGCAACCTCCAGCACACTTCTTATTTCTTTCCTTAGTTTCCATCAAAAGTTTAACTTGACAAGTTCAAGTTTCAGTACAAAATTATAACTTATTACCTCTCCACCCCAACAGCCTGGCAGTTCTGAGGTCCCAGACCTGCCCTGACCAAAGGCAAAAGTGATAAAGTTTTGTTTTGACTTTACAATGCTAACTTTGGTGAGAACTATTATTTTATCTCTTATAGCTAACCACTACCAAGTAGTGATGAGAGGATAGGGCCATCCTATCTAGTGAGTTACAATCACATCTGTGATCCTACTACATAATTAGGGAAAAGGCCCTAGCCTTCTTCTCTTAGAAAAAATATACTTGTAGTAACAATAATAAGCTTGGCTTCTTTTCACAAAAACCAAATGTATACATATGACCCCAACAAGCAACATCAGCACATATGCATATTTCAACCGTTGTTTATAATTTATAAGCATTTTAAGATACTGAATTGCAAAGTTTATACAGAGACAAACAAAAAACTAAACAGGCAGCCATGCGAGTACTGATTTTAGCTTCCCTCCCTGAAACAAATTTAATAAGAAGACTTGACAGGACAGGTGGTGAGAATGGTCACACTAGGCTCTGTGTGTGTACATGTGTTTGTGCGTGTGTGCTCGCGCATGCATGTGTGTTGTGGATATAATTTTAATCAGAGGGCAGTGGACAACAGCATGCAGATTGTTGAACACTTTAATGTTGTCTTGTGTTTCAGCGTTGGCTTACCGAGCAGAGATCTCAATGTCCACATTGCAGGTAAGATTCACATCGTCTCAAGATTTACACAAGCTTTTTAACTTTTTAAAAACTTTTTGTTTGGAATGGGGGGGGGGGGGGGGGGGGGTTCACACAGTTTTGTAATATTGATTTTGTTTTTCTTTATTTTTTTTTTTTATTGGTTTTTGATATAGTTTTGGTTGTTGTTGAAAGCAAATGTAGATGGGTTGAATAGGCGACTGTTTTCGTGCTTTTTATCTGGGTTGTTTTGCATTAAGATTAGAATGTATTAAAAACAAAAAACAATAACCAAACACAAACAATTTCTGTGTGTGTGTGTGTGTGTGAACAAGTATATATTAAAATGTTTTTATGGAGAGATGAATTTAGCAGCTTGTATCATTGGTAGGGTAGATGTTATGCCATTAATTTAAGTCTGCTTTTTTCTTTTTCCTAATCTGGTTTCAATTTCAGTTCTTTTTCTTTTGGTATGTATGAAAATGAAATCGGTTTGCTCCATATGAACAAAAGTCACGTCATCTCATTAAACACTTTAGACAGAATTATAGTTTGGGGGGGGGGGGGGGGGGAATGAATGTGCATGAAATTGTGAACAAACATTTTGAAAAATCTAAGCTTTTTGTTTGTTTGGTTGAAGGGATTTTTGTTTGACAGGGTTTTTTATGTGGGACTCATATGCAGTCCATACTTAAGTACATGTTACTGCTAATTTAAACACTGAAAATATTCTTATGACCTTTTTGTGGTCAGTTTCACTAACTTGTAGCTCTTTTCTAAGGCAGCCTTGGTGAGAAGATTGTGAGAAAGACATAGTAGATAGAGAAGGGGATGATTTTGACCATATTTTTGTCTACATGTGATTAAAAAAAAAAAATTCTTCTCCCATTCTGATCTCATATACTACTAAGTATCTGAATTGTTTGTTCAATAGACGCTATAGTCGAATGGGCAAGACTGTTTGACTTAACCTCTTAACTGCCCAGTGCAAGTGCACCCTATATGCCGGGGAATAAAATTCTTATGTACCACTGCTATGTTCATATCCCTCTTACTCAGAAACTACTACATGAATATTCCTGATAGTCTGCCCAATGACAGTATATATATCGTAGATTACTTCGAGGCAAGCTCAAATGAGTTAGCACGATATTTCACTGCGAAAATATATTTTAAATGTAAAAAAATCGACCAAAAATATGATTTCGTTATCACCACTGTCATTCTGAGTAATAATAATAATAATAATGTATGGAATTTATATAGCGCTGAATCTTGTAAAGCAACAAATCAAAGCGCTCAGTACCCCCTATCTCAATAACGTCAAACATAAGTCTAGGCCAAATCTCTTTTTTGTTTTTAATGCATGATCACCTGAATCATACACGATCGTTTTCATCATTGTTAGGTAAATCTAGTTTTATTTGCCACTTTTACAGCTGTGTAAAGTTATTGATGCGTTCAACAAGAAGTGTCAGCCATTTTGAACAAAAACTTCCCAAGCAGTCATGCATAAAAACACAAAATACGAGCTAAAAAACTATCATTTTTGCTACGGTTTTTGCAGCTGGATGTTGCCAAGCAACAGGAGAGTGATCTCCATTAATTTTGGAGTTGTTTCCCTTTAACTGTAGTCAAGGAAGCAGGTTTGTTTACTTCGGTTCGACACCCTGGAAATTTTCCGGGTTGTAAGGCGTATAGGGTGCACGTTTAGCCCTGGAAAATTTCTGGGGTAAGCCAGTCTAGTGGTTAATTCCCATGGGTCCATGAAGTCATTGATTTGAGTCTCAGCAGCAGTGTCTGGTGAATTGTGGGTGAGGATTTTTACAATCTTCCAGGTCAACTTCAAGTGCAGACCTGCCAGTGTCTTAATTCCATTAACGTATATACACATGCAGAAGATTGAATATGCACATCAGAGATCCCATAATTTTTGTCATTTTCCACGGAAACTGTGGAAACATAAAACATGCCCAGCATGCATCCAGTATAAAAACAAGCTCCTGCGAAGCTGGAATGTGTCAGTTGAGGCCAGCAGGCAGACCTCCTGCAGAGTTAACAAGCACAGGAGAAAACCGGGCAGTACCCACCCCACCCAGTAAGGAAACGCAGAGAAGAAGAGAACTGTTGGTTTTGTCAGAACTTGAGAGGGTGTCCCCTCTGTATCTGCAGGGCTTCTTTGCATATTCATGAACTGGTGAACTGCCGATGGGCTGAGGAAGTCACGCAGCAGTTGGACACCTTACAGCAGTGTGCCCCAGTGCAGCGAACCGAGACGGCAGAGAAAGACCAGTAAGTCAGTTTGGGTTTTTTTCATTTTTAATATAGAAGAGTCCCCCCACCCCCTCTCCCCACCCCTGTGGGGATGCCAGGTGGTCGGTCAGTATAAATAGTATCCCCACCTTTTGGAAATTCTGTGCTAGGAATTCCCTCTTTTCTTACCCTCACTTTGTTTCTTGTTCCTTTTCTGAGTGTCACCTTTTCTTGCCTATTTTCTGCCTTCTTGGTCCATTCTCCTACCCTTTTTTTCCCCAGAAATGCTTAAAAGATAACAAATCTCTCCCACTCTTAAGACGGATGCGCTGGGCCTGACTTGTCAGGTGCTTAACGGCAGTGCAGCTCGTTTTGCTCATATCACAGACAACGGTGATTGCTGAGCATTCAACTAAGAAGAAGAAGAGGAGGTCTGAGGCTAGGACTTGAAATAATTAATAGGAAGCTAGTAACAGGAGTTATATGCCCTAACCAAAAACTTGGAACATGACACTTGGATCTGTTGTATTGTGCTGTGTTGTGTTGTCTGTATTGTATACCTCTTTCAGTCTTGGTAGATTTCTATACATGAAATTTGGGGCTTTCCTCTTCTCTTCCAGGAGAGTGGTGGTGTCATCACAAGAACAGTGCCACTTTGTTTTTGCTCTCTCTCAAATGTTCCTGTCTGCTTGTTTCCTTGTGAGAGTGGCTTTTTTC
This sequence comes from Rapana venosa, assembly GCA_028751875.1. Taxonomy (NCBI): domain Eukaryota; kingdom Metazoa; phylum Mollusca; class Gastropoda; order Neogastropoda; family Muricidae; genus Rapana; species Rapana venosa. The sequence goes on from CM054156.1 coordinate 6,917,719, forward strand.
TGCAGAATTGTTTTTCCAGATTCAACTTGCCCCAGACACATGCCTGAAGAGACTCTTTATTAAGAAGTTTAGGGAAGAAGACGATAATTTGTTTGTTTGTTTTGCTTTGTTTTTTGTTGTTGTTCCTCAGCTAGAGCTCTGATGTTTACCAATGGTGAGATTTTTGCATATGGGACCGTTTTTCCCCCCACCAAGAAGGTATTCAAATTTCTACTTCAGGGAGGGCAAATGTTTAAAAATGCAGAAGGGGGTGGAGGAGAGAAACCCCCACCCACCCCTGAAATTCACTCTTTTTTTCTTTTTTCTTTTTTTAAGGAGATTGTTGTAGAACAGAAAACAGTGGGATTTTTGTTGTTGTTTATGGTGGTAATTTGGTTTGGTTTTGGTTTGGTTTTTTGTTTGTTTGGTTCCTTGGCTACAGCTCCAAGGTTCACTAATGGTGAGATTTTGTTTGTGTGTGTGATTGTTTAGTGGGCATTTTAAAAACTTGACTTTGTTTTAATTTGTTTATACCCCTCCCCCTCCCTTTGCATGCCTTTTGGGGTTTTTAATGTTTATTTTGTTCTTTTTGTAGGATTTTTTCCTCCATGTTATGTCATTTGGTGCCCTTTTAATTCCTGTACTCAAAAGCTGTGGTGTCCATCGACACAGTCATCATCAAGAGAACTCTGTGTATTAAAAATGATTCACATGTAACACGTTCCTATCACACTGTCGGAAGAGATATGAGCGAGCAGAGCCCTAGATATGGTGAAGCAGAAACAATCAATAGACAGATAGAAAGAGAGGGGATGGAGGAAGGGGTGGGGTGGGGGAGAACAGCAGGGAGGGCAGAGGTTAACAGCTCTGGTGGGGTGTGGATTCAGGAAGCCATTCATGTTTACACAGCATCTCTCCAGGGACTGTACACTCCTCCCTTCCTCTCCTCCTCCTCCTCTTCCTTCCTTACTGACTCATCCTGCTCTTCCCTGCTGCTGCCTCCTCCTCATCTCATTGCCTCTTACTTCATCCTCTTTCCTTTACTCTTCCCATTCCTCTTCCCTCCTCTCCTTTCCTCTTCCATCATCCTTTTTTCTCCTTTCTTCCTCTTCCTCTGCTCCTTTCCTTTCCTCATCTTCCTCCTTTTCTGTCCTCTTCCATCCTCCTCTGTCCTCTTCTTCCATCATCATCTTCCGCCATCCTCTTCCATCATTCTCTGTCATCCTCTTTCCTCCTCTTCTGTCATCCTCTTTCCTCTCTTCTGTCGTCCTCTTCCCTCCTCTTCTGCCGTCCTCTTTCCTCCTCTTTTTGGCATCTTCTTCTGTCCTCCTCTTCTGTCGTCCTCTTCTGTCGTCCTCTTCCCTCCTCTTCTGTCGTCCTCTTCCCTCCTCTTCTGTCATCCTCTTTCCTCCTCTTCTGTCGTCCTCTTCCCTCCTCTTCTGTCATCCTCTTTCCTCCTCTTCTGTCGTCCTCTTTCCTCCTCTTCTGTGTCCTCTTTCCTCCTCTTCTGTCATCCTCTTCTGTTGTTTTCTTTCCTCCTCTTCTGTCATCCTCTTTCCTCCTCTTCTGTCATCCTCTTTCCTCCTCTTCTGTCGTCCTCTTTCCTCCTCTTCTGTCGTCCTCTTTCCTCCTCTTCTGTCATCCTCTTTACTCCTCTTCTGTCATCCTCTTTCCTCCTTTTTTTGTTTGCTTCTCTCCTTCCATTCCTCCTTCCATCATCCTCTTTCCTTGTTTCTTTCCATCCTCCTCTGCTTCCCTCCTTCCCATTCATTCCTCCTCCCCTTCCTCCTCTTCCCTCCTTTGCTCCTCCTCCTCTGCTTCCTTTCTTCCTTCCCATTCCTTCTCTTCTACCTCCCCCTCATCCATCATCTGGTTACCCCCCCCCCCCCCACTCCCCTCCTTCTCTCTCCACCCTCCTCCCTTGCCTCTTCCACTGTCTGTGGTGGTGGTGGACTTTATTTTGTTAGACTGTCAACAAATGTTAAAGATCCCACAGCAAGACCAGTAAAAACTCATACTGAAGAGCAGTTTTAAGTGCTTGTTTTTTGCTTTCTGTTGTTGTTGGGTTGTTTTTTTGAAGAAAAGAAATAAATAGAGTTGAGGGAGAGAGAGAGAGTAAAACAGAGGGTGGCAGGATGGTTAAGATGTTTACCCGTCTGACACGTAAACCATGAGGTTCTAGGTTTGATTCCCAGTCTTGCCCTTCCCATTTTGATGGGAAAATGAACTGAATGTCTAAAGTCCTTCAGATGAGACAAGAAACCAAGGCCCTGTATGTGAATGCATGCGAACATCTTGCGCACATGTTAAAAACCCATTCCACCTTTCGGAAGAGTAGGCCATTTCATGCTGGTAGGAATGGATGACAAAAATTGTTTTAAAAACGCTGCATACAGGTGTTGTGTTTAGACACCACTCGTGAAGTTGGAATGCAGCTGCCTAAATGGTGGAAGGGGGGTGGCCATTGCATACGCAACTATCTCACCATTGGTGAACCTCAGAGCACTAGCTGAGGAACAGAATGAGAGAGAGAGGAGGCGGGAGGTACAGACCAGATGGTTTATTCATGAAAAGATGATAGCCCCATATGAATGAGGGATAATAACAAAAACAAATGTTAATCATCACGAGTCACTGCCATCCAGCAGCTAACTGAATCAAGACATGACACACAGACAGAGAGAGGACTGAAAAAGAAGGATAATTTTCAAATATAAAATACAAATATGAAACCTCTTATAAGATCTAAAAGCCTGTGTGGTCAGAGGGGTAAAATAACACTTTTGTTGTTATTTTTGTTCCTCTGTGAGATTTTGTGTATGCGACCATTTTTAGCCACCATTAAGGTAGCCACATTCCGACTTCAGGAATAACATAATACAGTAAATGATTTGGAGGGAGTGGGGAATAGGATGTTAAAAAGTAAACAGGACTCAACAAAAAGGTCACAGAAAGAGGATACAAACATTTCAAGTCCTGCACATACAAGAAGAGCATGGTTTGACCCGAACATGATTCCGCATCTACCCACCATCTCTTTATCATCCATCCCAACCCCTCGTCTTGAATTATGAAAGAGCTGTCTCACGCACTAATGGATGACTAATACGATAGAATCCGTTTGTGTAAAGGTTAGGCGAGCTGTAACAGTACACCAATGTGACAGAGGGGATGGGGTCTGGCAATGCAAAGGTTACATATATATATGAGGGAGGGTTGGGTGTATCGTGTGGCCCCCCTCTGGGGATGAGTTATGTCTGGGTTATATCTTGTTTGTCCCCTCTCCTCCTGGGTTCCTACCTTTTTCTTGTTTGTTTGTGTTGTCGCTCCGCTGTGGTCAGATTCTGCATATGTGACGATGGAAGAAAGGAAAGAAGGGTGGCTTTTGGGCTGAAAAGTCTGTATTTGTGCTGAGGTGTAATATTGTTGGATGTGTGTGTGAGAGAGAGAGACTGTGTGTCACTGACCGTGTCTTGCTTTTTTTTTTTTTTTTTTTTTTTTTTGAGTGGGGGGGTTGGGGAAAAGAATGCTTTTTGCCTTGCATCCCCCTCCCCCCTTCCCAATGGCATTAGAATAACTACTTTATTGTAATCTTTTTCTGTCTTCTTTCAGGTTCTTTTCAGTCATAGAATTCTAACATTAACATTCACTAATTCTTTCTTTGGGGGGGGGTTCCTCGGCTAGAGCCGTGAGGTTCAACAATGGTGAGATTTTTATATATAACACCACCATTTAGATAGCTGCGTTCTGATTTCTAAACATTACATCATTGCATAAAAGCCCAACTGTATGTGGATGGAAATGGAATAGAGGCGTAACTTGATGTTGTATAATGGCTTATTCTTTGTCTGATTCATTAGTTTTATTCATCACGGGCTGTAGGACTGAGAAATCAATGTTACATCATCCTACATACCTCTTTGCCTTTTCTTTTTTAAAGAGGAAAAGACAGTGGGCGGGCTCCCCCCCTTCCCCCACACTCAAACATTTTCTATTCATATGAGAAAAAGTTTGATAGAGTTGCTATGGCTTGCAATGACTTTGATCTCCGTTTCAGTGTAACAGGTTTTTCAGTAGGCGGTATGTGGTATGCTATGTATAGTGCATACTTAAAGGGTGTCCTTTTCCCTGAAGTCAGAATGTGGCAGCCTTAATGGTGGGCAAACAGTGGCATATAACGCAAAATCTCGCCATTGGAAAACCTTGGAGCTGTGTGGCCAAGGAGCGAATAAGAGAGATGTCTTTTCACAAGATTTCTTCTTCTTTGTGGTCTTAGTGTTAAAAGTGATGTCTCTTTTCTCATCATGAGTTGTCAGGAGCTATGTTATACAGTCTGGTATTCATAATTGCGGCAGTGTTTTCTGTGTGTGAAATTTGGCATGCTTTTCGTAGGGAGAGAGAGAGAATGAGAATGCTGGCCCAGTGTGCACCACCCCTTTTTTTGTGTCCTTGTTTGTCCTGAGAGTATATTGTTCGTTTGCATGTTAGTGTAGCTTTTTCTGCACAGTATCTTGTGACCACAGGTTCTTTTTCTGTTCCTGATGTTTTATCTTCCCTAAAAAAAACTAGCACCGAAATCAAACTCTTGGGGATAGAAATGGGAATTGGGGGGGGGGAGATAATCCAGCTTTAGACAGGATTTGATACAACTTACCTCAAGTTCTGTGATGAGTGCATATATCTTAAAGTAATAAAATAAACAAACCAACCCCACACAAGTCTGTAAACGGCAACTGGTTTACCAAAGCTCACATTAAGAAATAAAAAGAAATTCAAAGACAACAAACTTAAGGTTTACCATACTGTCATCCTGAATCAATTCAAAACATGACAGTCATAATAGTAAGCAAAACTTGCACAGAAGATGAAGAAAAAAGAAACAGATCTACGTACATAGTCAGCCAAGAACCGCTGGTGTGAAAATAGACCAAGATCTAGCAGCATGGATATTTGGCTACTGGCCCTATGATGGCATGTGACGGGGGGAGGGGATTGTCCCCTGGGAAGGGGGGGGGAGAGGGGGGAATGTGACCACAGCACCACCATGAGCCAACCACCGCCAGTGTCAGTATTGCCAGCTAGCGTTATCGCCAACAGCACTTGTACGATATGAGTTCATGTATCCGAGAATAATCAGTACTTGTGTACAGGAGGAACCTGGGCATCGGCAACGGTTGTCGTGATGTTTTGAGTGATAATCAGTACTTGTGTACATCTACAAGAAGGGCTTCAAATGATGATGGATAGATGTGCAGTATGCTAAATGTTGACAACAGTTGTAGTCATGCATTAAATAATAATTAATATTGAAAAAAAACCCACCACAACAAATAAGTATTGTGTACTCGGAACCACACGTTGACTATGGTATTGATCAGTATTTGTATACAAGAAGCTGAATATCAAAAACAGTAGTTGTAATGCACGAGGTAATGAATATTTGTGAACAAAAAGTGGATAATTTGTCATCCTTTTTTGTTTGAACAGTCATTTGTGCATGAATAATGAATTTAGAACTTTAATGGATAATGAAATGAGTCGCTGTTTTCCGAAGATTAATCTTATCCAAGGGAAAAAACACTAAAATAGGAGATTTGAAAGAGTGTGGAACCATGATGTTTTGGGACTGAGACCAAGTGTTGGTGTGTTGGTGCTGTTTTGAGTGTGTTTGATGCTGGAGTACGGTTCTGTTTCATCCATGGCAATGTGTGTGATGGAAGAGATTTGCGTTGATGGGGCTGTGTTTTTTGAGTAAGTTTTGAAAATTTTAGTATGTCATCCCCCCCCACTATCTTCCCCAAGGGGCCCCCTTTCCCCAGTATTAACAGCTTGTGAAAAAGGTTTGGAGTGTAATTTTGCCATAGGTGTTGCCGTATAGCTTCAACATTTAATCATAATCGGATATTCAAAAAGATATGTTTAGGAAGAAATTATGTATGTGCTCGCATATTAAACGCACACACCCACAGGTTTGTTTCATTGGACCTTAAGAACTAGGGGAAAAGAAATTGAATATTGACATGTGTGTAGGTTACATATATGTATAAATAAACATGTACTTTCGCCATGATCTAAATTCTTTGCTTCATGGTGTTGGGCACTCCCCAGCTTAACACCCTGGGGTCTCCCAGAATGTATAATACACTGTTAGTTACTCGTCAGGTGAGATTATAATTAGTTATTACACACCAAATTAGGTTTGCATATATGACTATTTTTGAAGTGTGTTGCTATGTTGGCAGCCATACTCTGGCTTCAGAGAATTTATTCTCCATTGATGCAGACAGAGTACAGGTTGCTATGCTAAGAGCTTGTCATGGCTGAAGACAACCTGAACATAACATTTCAAAGTATATAACAACATTCTTAACGCTTACATCAATCCACAAGTCCGTTGACCAAAATGGCAGTCAGAGGGGCACAAGGGGTGTGTTGGTGGACAGTGTTCTCCAGGCTGGTGTGTCTGTGCTCAGCCTTTTACAGCAACACAGCCTTGTCAAGGCCGGTCCAGTCTTTGTTGTTCTTGTGGACATCAATAACTGACTGACCTTTTGGCCTGAACCAAGTTCATTTGCTTCAGGGTTTTTTTGTGTTGGTTTTGTTTTTGTTCGTTTTGTTCCTCGGCTAGAGCTCCGAGGTTCACCATTGGTGAGATTTTTTCATGTGTGAACGTTTACCCCCCTATCCCTCCACCCCCACCATTTAGGTAGCTGCAATCTGACTTAGAGGATAGTATCTAAACATGGCACCTGTGTGCATGCATTTATAAAACTTTTGTCATTTGTTCCTACCGCCACAAAATGGCCTACTCTTCCAAAAGGTATTAGAGGTTTTTAAAATTAACGTGTGTGCAAGATGTTCTGCATGCATTCGCACACGGGGCCTCTTTTTTTATAATCTCTTTGAAAGGACTTCGATATTCAGTTCTTTTTTTTTCGTTCTTTTTTTTGTGTGGTCAAACTGGGAAGAAAGGGCAAGGCTGGGAATTGAACTCAGAACCTCATAGTTTACTTGTTAATCAAGTGGAACATCTTAATCGTCCTACCACCTTCCTTCTTCATTTGCTTTGTAATGCGTAGGATCTTTTTTTTAAAAACCAACATTTTTTCCCTTTCTGTGTGTTGTTCAGGTGTTCAGAGCATCAGGAGAAACTGACGGTGTACTGCTGGACATGCAAAGAATGCATCTGTCATCAGTGTGCTCTGTGGGGAGGCACTGTGAGTATCAGCCCTCGTCTTCATGGAGAAAGTGTGTGTGTGTGAGAGAGCGAGTGTGTGTGTGTGTTTGTGTTATTAAAATCAGGAAGATTCTTGAAAAATGTAGACACATCACAGTTTATCTTTCCTTTTTCTCCCATTTCTGGTTCTCTCTTCCTCTTTTGTCCCCCCCACCCCTTTTTTTTTCTTTCTTCTTTTTCTTACTTTTTTTCTCTTTCTTTTTACACTCAATGATAAATTGATAAAATGCTGTGGTAAGAGGGTAAGAAAATATGTTTGTGGAAAGAAAAATGTTTAATTAAATTCTGTTTAAAAAAGTAAGTTTCACCCATTTTCACATCTATTCTACAAATGACTTTAAGATATCTCTGAAACACCTGTTTTTTTATGGAAATGCATGATATATATCTTTAACAAAAAAATTGTGTTTTTTGGGAGAGAGAATATATCAGCATGTGTTATCATAAGCTATCTGGCATGTTAGTGTGTGCCATAAACAGCCTTACCGTTGTAATTATTTTTTGGATGATTTTTTTTTAAAAAATGACTCTTACAAATGGGCAGGAGGTAGTGAAAAGTAGAGGAGAAAGCTTGCTGGGTTGAGTGAGCTGATGGTGGTTAAAAAATAGCCATTTATATTACATTTATATTTCCGTTCCTTGGCTTTAGTTCTCAGGTTCACGGATGGTGAGGTTCTGTATATGTGACCGTTTGTTGCCCACCATTTGGATAGCTGCATTCTGGCTTCAGGATTAGGTCTAAACATGGCACCAGTGTGCTTGCGTTTTTAAGAATTTTTAGTCTGTTCCTTCTGGTATGCAGTGGCCTACTCTTCCAAAAGGCAGAGTGGGCTTTAACATGTGTGCAAGATGATTTGTGCGTTTGTACATGGGATCTCAGTTTATAGTCTCGTTTGAAGAACTTTTGAGGGGAGCGGAGACTGCTCTGATGTTAACTGCAGGGGGGAAAATTGCCTTGAATAGGCGTCTTGGTGGTGCCTCAAACCTGCACCATCAGATTGTGAGCTCAGCACTTTAACCTCTAGGCTATCCTGCCTCCCAGCCTTGTATACTGAAAGAGTCACTGATGTTGTTGCAGCATTCAGGTCACACCTTCAAGCCCCTGGAAGGCATCTACGAGGAGCATGCCAAGAAGATCGTGGATGAGCTGAGTCAGTTGAGACGACGCCATGTGGAACTGATCAGTTTGGTGCAGGATGTGGTGAGTGGTGATTTATCTGATGTCCTTTTTTTGGGAGCTTTTGGTTTGGCAATAGTAATTGTTGTCTATCACTCTTCACAAGTCTTTATTTCTATATGTGTATTCAGTCAGAGATCTCGTTCACATATCATTCTTATATAGATTGACTCATATTTACTTTTGTGATGAATTTTGCTTTATATGAATTTTAAAAAATTTGAAAGATAAACCTGATGCATCATGTAGGATAGTTTTTTTCTCTCCAGCAGCACATATTCTTGTCAGCATGAAGTTATTGAACCATTTTATCAAACAACTCTGACAATAATGCACTGTGATTTCACATATCAATGATCTGATAGTACTTAACATTCCTCTGTGGTAATTACAGTTCACTTTGGAAACCGCTTTTTTCCCCCACCCATTCCTAAGCCATCTGATTCTTCCCAGACCATGTGAGGAATGAGGAAGTGTGGAACATAATGAGACAATTCCACAGACTGCCTGGAAGACCTTACTATAGTCAAGAAGAGGTAACTGAGGTGGTATGGTCATGTAGCAGGAAGGACAGACAGCCTTCCAAAGATCACATGGCAAGGCACTGTCCAAGGAGTTAGAATTAGAGGCAGGCAGAGAAGGAAATAGGTGGACAACATCACTGAATGAACTGAAAAGAGTATTGCTGAGACACAGCCTTGGCACACAACTGCCGCAAATGGAGAGAGTGATCTGGTATCAGTGCAGCTCCCCCATGATGACTGCCAGTTAAGGGACTAGTGTAGTGTTGTGTGGTGGTCTTCTTTGTTGTGCTGTCAGTTGTATTGCATTTTGTTGTGGTGTATTTTTCAGGAGCGGAATATAGAGAGCGTGAAGAATGCCAAGGATGAGCGTGTGCGGGAGATTCGCAATGCCGTGGAGCTGATGATCGCTCGCCTGGAATCTCAGCTGAAGAGCAAACTCTTGACTTTGATGGGTGAGTCGTTGTGGAGATGTTGCTTGGTAGTTTCACACACACACACACACACATGCCGGCACGCACACACACACACTCACAGACACACACAAATACACACACTCATACACACACACACATTCTCTCTCTTTCTCTGTTTGTCTGTCTCAGTCTCATTCCTTCTCCCTCCCTCCTTCCCTCTCCCTCCCCTCCCACACTCACTTTCATGTATGCATTGCTTAGGTGTGTGTATGTAAAAGTACTTGACCAATCAGTAGGTGTTTGTATCTCTCAGGGCTTGTTGACACCAGGATATAATACTGTTATGATAAAAAGTATAGAGTACAAGTCTGTCAAGAAGTCTCAAAGGTGGTGCACCTCCATAGCATCATCATTATCATCATCCTTATCACTGTTGACACTTGCTGTAAAAGAACGTTGTCTCTGATTTGGTAGTCACAGTTACTCTAGTCTTATGGTGACCCCAATTCTGATTTCTAGAATACTGCTGTGCAGTGTGGTGAGTTGGCATCAAGACGTTCAGGTCTACTGGAGATTCATGGGAGATGGTTGTTGTGGTTGTCACCATTATGGGTGGGCATCTCATTCGGTCTGACTTCTTATCATATAATTATTGTTGTCGGTAGGGGACTTTGTAGGTGGTGCTTTTCTGGTTGGTCGCCTCATGGCAAGCTAACACTTATAAGCTCTGTAGGAAGTTCAGGCTCAGTTGATAACTACATAACAAATCTGGCTATGGCTGGGGTGGTGAGTTTAGAATGAGCAGCGGGTGGGAAGAGCAAGACAGGTGTGTTACAAAAGATGAGGCTCTAAGACTATGGAGGAATGTGTGCTTTACATTCTTGAATAGATGAGGGGTGTGATGATTGGATTGGATTGGACTCTATATGTGCTTGGACTGCCACAGACAAATCACTGTGCTGGTCTGAGCCTACAGTGTAGAATTACTTTTAAAAGAACTACTTGTAAACTAAGCTCTTCTGATAGGACTGTAAGATGTCTCTAATAAACCAGGAGTGCTAGGAGTGACGAGTTTAATCCAAAAAAAGATGTGAAGCTAGACCTTAGTGATCACAGTGAGTAATGCTCAGTTAGACCTTTGATTGAAGGTACCCATCACGGATGTGTCAGTCAATGCTGTCGCCCACTGTCCACCAGGTCAGCGGAATCGTCTGACCCAGGAGGCGGAACTGTGGGAGTCGGTGCTGGAGAAGGTGGGAGGGCAGCTGGGCAACAGTGGCCGCGCGGAGCTGATCCGCCGCAGCACGGAAATGATGGACGTCTTTCGTCAGCTGCACCTGCGCCCCATGGCTTCCTTCGTCACCGCTCCAGTCCCTGCAGACTTCACCAGGTCAGTATGTGTGTGTGTGTTAGGGTTAACTTATAGCTGCTTGATAGGTGCTATGTGGGGGATGTGTGTGTGTTAGCATTAACTCTTAGCTGCCTGATAGACGCTATAGTCAAGTGGTTTGGATTGTTCCGTGGGTTCATGAAGTCGTGGATTTGAATTGCTCTCTGGTGAAGAAGGGTGTGTATTTTTATGATCTCCCAGATCAACATCAGTTGCAGACCTATGAGTTCTTTAACTCTTCATATACATGCAGAAGATCGAACATGCATTTAAAGATCCCTTAATTTTTGTCTGAGTTTGATGGGTTATGGAAACCAGAATGTACTCAACATGCATCCTGTACAATTGTATAAGCTACTCTGAAGTCAGAATGTATTGGCAGAGGCCAGTGGGCAAACCTGCAGTTACGAATACAGGAGAAGACCAGGCACTACGCATCCCACCCTAGTAAGGGAACGCAGAGAGGAGAAGAGAAAGGGTTTAAAAACACATTTGGTATTATTCGTTATTTTCTTTGGAAAAAATTCAATCTGAGGAAGTATTTTCGGTATTGTCACTGTACTGTAAAGCTCCTTTAAGTACACAGACCTAAATTGAAGGGGGGAAAATGGGTGTATTTGTCGTCGTAGACAAGTGCTTAGGGTATGGTATAGCAAGTATATCAGCCAAACCTGAATTGTGGAATATCTGCGGTGGGTTGTGTGTTGCAGTGAGATAGTTCCGCAGTACGACACCAGCACCTTTGTGATGAAGAATTTCAGCGTGCTGCGACAAAGGGCAGACCCCGTCTACAGTCCCCCCCTCAATGTCTCCGGCCTTAGCTGGCGCCTCAAAGTCTATCCTGTGAGTGTGTGTTCTTGTGTGTGTGTGTGTGTATGCAGTGGGTATTATTTGTATGCACAGGTTTTATCTTCTAGTTATCAATGTAAGCAAATTACCAAGGCCAACATTAAAATGATATTTTTAACACATGGGTTTTGTCTTCAGCCTTAACCCTAGTAGCGCTGAATATGCAGCAACAAGCCTCACTTCTATTGGCTGCATTAACATTGGCTAGCATTGTTTTGGAGCAGGGTGGGCTCAAACAACCCTTGATATTGATATATAAAACTGAATTAAATGTGTTAAGCTATATATCACTGGAAAGAACAGATAATATGCTTTTAAATGAGTGTAATTTTATAATAGTGTGTAGTGATTATGATTATGTAAAAAAAATCCCCCCCCAAAAAAATCGTGTGCGCACTACTGATCACTGTTCCATCGTCAGGGCCCCGGATCGATTTTAACACGATAAGCAAAGTTCTTGCGGTGCATAAATGTCATGATTAGGTAAACACTATTTCTTGACATTAGTTTTAAAAAAATAAGGAGTTTGTATTGCTTTATCGGTCACCAAATACTCGGAAAAGTTCAGCGAAAGGATCGACGCCATCGTGACCGTCATGGCGGAATGTGTGAAGTGGTGGCTTTCTATGACGAAAATACAAAGATCGCTTGATTTCATGTGATGCAAAGTATTCAGCAGCATAGCGATTTGACTCAACAACAGTTATTTCGAAGCCTCGTTGCGTCAAAATAAAGTAAAACAATCTGTGACGTCGAAATCGCCGAGTAGCGAAGAAGTCCATCCAGCAAAACTAGCACCGCTCGATTCAGTCCGATCGCGATCGATTTTTACCAAGTTTTTCAAAAATATTCCACAATCCTTACCTCATCGTCTCTCTCATTGTTTATTTCAACCAAATCCAGCCTCTAAAACTCCTCCTCGCTGTCAATATTGTAAAAAAGCTCGAAAAACGCTTGAAGAAATTCTAGTGCAAACACTGGCCGCCATTTTTGTTGAAGATGATCTCGGCTGGTCCGAAAAAAAAAAAAAATACACTCTTAACCAATCAGATTCTTCGTTGCTTGTGTGTGTCAAACGACCTTCACCCCTTTCTGCGGGCCTACAACGGCCTTAACATTCATTGGCTGACCTTTGAAAGCGAAAGTAAGCTTTCAACTATGATCACCCACGTCATCCCGGAATATTCCGGGATCCGCCACACAGCTTAGACCCGCCTTTACTGGAATATTCCGGGAACCGCGCTACTAGGGTTAACAAGCTCCTAGAATAAGAGCTGTATCCTCTATGATAGGCAGAAAAATCCTCTGAAGTCAGAGTATGACTGCCTGTATGTTGAGATACTTGAAAACAGCCATACATTCTCATCCAGTGTGTACTTAGTTTCTTGGTGTGATGAGTGAGACAGTGCATATTCTGGGTGAACCCTGGAGGTTGAGCTCAGGAACGCCCAACAACAAAGTGGTTATTGAAGTGTCTAAGGTTTACACTTGCTTTGGTTTTTTGGCCGTTTTTGGAGGGGGGTGAGGGATCGTAGTGTCAGGGTTTTTTGTTGTTGTTTTTTTTAAAAGGGGGGGTGGGATTTTTGTCTTACTTATTTCTCGGATGCACTGTCAGATGTAGTATGTTTTTTGTGGTTGATAATGGAAAACATTTTGAATGAACTACTCCTGTGTGTTGAATGACAGTCATTTTCTTGCTATGACAGGACGGCAATGGGGTTGTGCGAGGCAACTACCTGTCTGTGTTTTTGGAGCTGTCTGCTGGCCTCCCTGAAACATCCAAGTAAGAGGCTCTCCTTTCTTTTCTTTTTCTTTATGCAGGGGATTGAGGGGTGGCGGGGGGGGGGGGGGGGTGTCATTTTTTGCTCATGTTTGCATTGGGATCACACAAGAAATCTTTCAAAATTGGAGGGGGAGATGGTTTGTATTCAGATATCTTGATTTTTGTGTGTGTGAATATTGCACATGGAAGTGAGAATATCTTTGTACAGCAAGGTTCTTGAGCATACAGTAACCATTCTTGTTACAATATTGACCATGGCATGGCGAGAAGGGAGGAAGAACAGTGAAGGGAGGCAACGTGTCGGTTATCTTTTCTTTTTCCTAGTCCTGCATCTTTGCTTTGGCTTATGCATGGTTTGTGTCAAGGAATTGCAAAGCAAGTTTTGTGCAATGACTGGGTAATCTTCTCTTCTCAACAGAAGGCAGTCCAAAGTCGTGATAGATTCACTGCTTGGTTTCTGAACTAGAGTCAGTGGGTTTTTTCCTCTGTGCATGTGTGATGTTTGGAATTGTTGACGGGTCTGTTTGTTGAGGAGCTGTTCAGCATACAGTTGTTATTGGATATCTATTTCTCTTTGATATTTTACAAATCGGTTGATGGGTGAATGGGAACAACAACAACAACAAAAAAGGCACTCACCATTTTTGCCAGTAGTTTACCAAATGTTAAATGACATGCTGATCCCTGAAGTTGGAATGCGGCTTCCTTCATGGTGGTAGGCAAAGACGCAAAATCTCAATATTGGTGAACCTTGCAGATGTAGCTGAGGTAAAAGGTAAAGGTGTCCCATAACCTATATTAAGGTCGTAGGGGAGTAAGGTGTCAGAGACCTCACTTCTCTAGGGCCAGCGTATTGAGGGCGGCGCCCATCTCCTCTCCCTCGCTGCTTTACCTTCCCTGACCCTAAAGAGGGCAGGTACCAATTTACAGCTGGGTGAACTGTACTGAAGCCAAGGCGCGCAAACGGTCACCCATCCAAGTGGTAACCACGCTCGACGCTGCTTAACTTGGCTGGGGGAAAGCGAGTGCTCCGACCACTGAGCTACCCTGTGTAGCTGAGAGATAGAAAAAAAAGGACATGTCAGAATGTCTGTGAAAAACTACAACAGGCGCTTAACAATGTACAGTCGTTTGATTATACGTGAAACGATGCAGTTGTGTTTGATCTGTCAAAAAGTAACAAATAATAATAATAATGTATGGAATTTATATAGCGCTGAATATCACACTTAACATTGTAGTTCAACCCTGACGTTGAAGGGGTGGGAGGGACCACCCAGGACGCGCCTCGCCGCCAAGTAAAGTGGGTGACTGTGCAGTGGTGTGTTCAACCCCAGGTACGAGTACCGCGTGGAGATGGTGCACCAGGCCTCCCGGGACGCCAGCAAGAACATCGTGCGGGAGTTTGCCTCCGACTTTGAGGTGGGGGAGTGCTGGGGCTACAACCGCTTCTTCCGCCTGGACCTGCTGGCCAGCGAGGGCTACCTGGACACCTCCAACGGCCGCGACACCCTGACCCTGAGGTTCCAAGTGCGGCCCCCCACCTTCTACCAGAAATCCCGCGACCAGTTGTGGTCAGTTGGCAGGGCTTTGCTGCTGCTTTTTGTGTTTTGTGTGTGTGTGTGTGTGTTGAAGTTGTATGCGTTTTGTTTATGCTGGGTTTTTTTTAATTGTATTTCAGCTGTGTGGTTTGGTTTGGTTGTGAGCTGTTTTTGTTGATTCCAGTATTGTGATCTGTTTTGCTATTTTCTGTATTCCCCTTGTGGGGATTCCTGGGGGTTCTTGTTTTAAATAGTACTCCCATGGAAATTGTGTGCTAGAAATTTCTGTTCAATTACTCCTTTTGTTTATGTATTTCTCCGTCTCTCTCTCTCTCTCTCGCTCTCACTCTTTCTCACCCGCCCCCACCCCCCTTCCCCTTGTTTTTTTTTCTGCCTTCCTTGTCCATTCTCCTGCCCAACTCCCAAAGTGTTCAGCTAGGGAACACACAACAACAAATCTTTTACTTTCTGCAAGCAAACTTTGTGGTTAACACTTGTGTTGACTCCATTCCTGAGCAAATCTGGTTTATTTTTTATACCGTAAACTGAGGTCATGCACATATACAAATGCACACATAACATCCCACATTGGAAAAAACTATTCAGCATTTGTAGAAGAATCAGCCAGCTGTGGCCAGTTCTGTGAATAGACATACCCAGCATGCAGTCTTTGTGCTGGAGAGGGGTGCGCTCTGCCAGGTTCAGTTTGTCTTAGATGCACTGCTTTTTAATTAAAATTCTTTTATTTTGAGGATAATGGAATAAGCAGTCATGTGCTTTTTTTACATCCAGTCCCCATGTGCATGCGGTTTTGTAAATGTCATCCATTCCCACCAGCATGAAAAGCGGAACAGGTTTTAATGTGTGCGCAAGACATTCTGTATGCATCCGCACATGGGACCTCAGTTTACAGTCTCTTCTAAAGGACTTTTGGGGAGAGTGGAACATGGAGTGCAGTGGCCCAAAGACGACATGTCAGGGAGTTAAGGGAGAAGTGGGTAAACTTGAAGTGAAGTGAAGTGACCATGAAGGAGTGGTGTTGTGATGACTGAAGGGGTGTGTGTGTTGGGTGCAGGTACATCGGTCAGCTGGAGGCGGCTAATGCCCAGTACATACAGCAGATCAACGACTTGAAGGAGGTGAGTGATGACCAGAGATTCTGTGTGTGTGTGTGTGTTTGGGAATGGGGTGGAGGGTGGGAATGTGTATATTTATGGTTGAGGGGGAAGCAGATGTGAGGTGTGTGTTGTTCGAGGATGGAGGGTGCTGTGCTGTTTGGGGTGGGGGGAATGTGTATATGGCTGGGGGGAAGTAGTGTAAGATGGGGGTGGGGTGGTGATTTTGTTTTTTATGAGGGGGATGGGGATGATGTGTGTGCATATGACATGTAAATCTTGTGTGTGTGGGTGGGAGAAGTGTATGGGTGTGTGTGGATGCATTGTGGGGGAGGAGTGGGAGGGTGTGTACTTACAATGTATGAGAAAGTTGGAAAGTTGTGTGTGTGTAAGTGACATGTGTGTTTGTATATATGCATGTGTATGAGGCATGTGTTTGTGTAAATGTGCGCAACATTTGTGTGTTGGTTGAAATACAGTGTGGTTTATCGAGCGTATGAAAATACACATATGTAATGTTATAGAGCAGTAATGCATTTTTAAGGGTAGATTGAAAGTGATATAACTTACTCTACATTTTTATGCTGACCTCTCAAAAAGAAAAATAGATATGTTTTATAGAAGTTGTTTGATTTTCATGTATTAATCTTCAGTAGAAAGACTTGTTCCATGAGAAAACAAAAGTAGAAAAATGCAAATTTGTTACTGTCCTTCCATAGACAGCAGAATCAAGTATGACAATTGGAAAGAAGGTATGATAATGTTTAGTTAAATCTTCTGTCTTCAAAATGACCACAGATCATTTAATTGCCACTCTTTTTATTTCATTTTTCATTGCTTTAAGATTTTTTTTCGTTGTTTCATGATTTTTGTTTTGTTAAGGGGTAGGAAAGAACATATAGGAGAGGGGAATATAGAAAGAATAACAACGTATGGTATTTGTATAGCGCTGAATCTTGTAAAGCAAACAAATGGAAGCGCTGTTGATACAGAAAGACTGTTGATGCGGTCATCTGGATTGGGTTTTTTTCTCTGTGCTTCTTTCAGCGTCTGCATCTGGAAGTTTCTCGCAACAAGTGCGGCAAGAAAGGCAACACACCAGGTGAGGTCATAGTCATCACAGGAAAATCGTGGGGCTGGGAAGTCTAGTGGTTAGAGTGTTGAGCTCGTGATCTGACACCCTGCGTCCATAGGAAGGGATTTTTTGTTCATGGAGTTAACATCAATACTGACTCCACTCCTCTGCAAGTCCTTCAGATAAGACTATAAACCGAGGTTCTGTGTGTGAATGCATGCAGAACATCTTCCGCACCCACTAAAACCCATTCTGCCTGTCCAAAGAATAGACTGTTACGTACCAGTGGGAACAGAGGACAAAGTGTTATAAACACAGGCACACTGGTGTTGTGTTTAGACACTATCCCCAGAGTAGGAATGCAGCTACCTTAGTGGTGGGTAAACGGTCACACACACACAATCTCACCATTGATGAACCTCTGAGCTGTAGCTGAAGAACAAATTTGTTAAAAAACCCAGAACCCCCACCCTCAGAAACAGTTTTTGCTTTGAATAGTTGGCAAGGGGGAGTGCAAAGTGGCAGAGTGGTTTGTGTGTCACACTTGTGACCCGACAGTATATTGAGGATGTAGGTTCAAGTCTACATAGGTGTCAACTCCATTCCCCTGAAAGTCCTTCAGGGTGACTCTGTAACATGAACATACCTAGTAGGCATCCTGTGTTATGGAGGATCGGCTCTGCCAGGTTCAGGTTTTTTCATAGTACACTGCCTAAAAAGTTCAGTGCATGCACACATACATGCACGCATATGTGCACTCACTCGCACACACACATACATGCACACACACCAGCCACACCCATCACACCACAACACACACCACACCACACCGTGCACACACACACACACCACAACACCTCTCTCTCTCTCTCTCACACACACACACACTCACTCTCTCAGCAGGTGGACAAAAAAATTCCATCCCAACACACACTCTCTCTCTCTCATATATGTATCCCTAAGTGCGGGGACTGGATGTAAAAAAACACATGGGTACTTATTCATTATCCTTGAAATAAAAGAATTTGTCATTGTCTCTCTCACACACACCCTCTCCCTCTCTCCCCTCTCTCTCCCTCTCTCTCTCCCCCCCCTCTCCCCCTCTCTCTTTCCCTCTCTCTTTCCCTCTCTCTCTCTCCCCCTCTCTCCCTCCTCTCTCTCTCTCACACACACACACACAAAACCACCACACCATACTGTCCCACAACCAGAATGACCACACTCCAGTAACGCCCACGTATACATTTTCCACAGTGCCAGAAGTACCGCTGCCGTTGCTGGACGGTCACTCGGCGGACGGCGCCTCCGGCCCCAGCTCCCATGGCCTGTACCAGCACAAAGGGGGCCGGGCCCCGCCCTGCCCTGACCCCCACGATGACGACGCCGACAACAACGACGATTCTGCCACCTCCGACTCCGGGGACACCACCGATTTCAATGATGTGAGGGGGGTGGAGGTGGGGTGGTGGTGGTGGGGTTTTTTGGGGGGTGTATGTGGGTAGTGAGTATGTGAAACCTTATACTTTAACACCAAACAAGTCAAAAAGTGATAAATCTGGGGGCTTTTTAAGTTAAACTAATTTACTGTAACTCTTTGGTTTCTATTGAAGATTTTTACCATACAAATGATCATTACTACAAGGGGGCTGGATGGGGTGAAAGGCAAAGGAAAACACATGCAGGGCCGAGTGTGTTGCATGTGACTATTGCTTTAAAAAATGTGTTCCAGGCTGTCTGATCTTTAATCTGGTTTTTGTCAGGGTTTTTTGGTTTCTCAGCTAGAGCTCTGCGGTTCGCCAGTGATGAGATTTTTGCATATATGACCTTCCCCCTCCCACCCGCCTACACACACGTACACACGCACACACACACACACACACACACGAGGGAGTGATCGTTGGTCTGACATGTCAGTGCTGTAACTGTGCAGGGCCTGAGTGAGACAGACCTGGATGAAATCGAAGACTCCCCCAACGATCGGTCACAAAACCTCTCCACAGCCGTCGACAACAGCAACGATGAAAACGACATCGATGAAGAAACGATGTGAGTAACGAGGACATGATTTGGAAGGGGGGGGTGGGGGGGGGGGATGAGTATAATTACAGAGCTGCTAATTGGTAACTGTTGTTGTTTTAAAATGTTTTGAGTGAGACCGTCTTCAGCCATCTCGACAGTGGCTCCTGGTTGGGAACGTTTTACGATCTATCAAAGCTATCGTCAAAAGATGCAGATAGAAAACGAAAGAAAGAAATAGTTTTCATGTCTGTTATAATGATTTTTCTCTTCTTGTTATTTATTTTATTTATTCTTTTATATCGAGGATAATGGAATAAACTTCCCCGAGGGGATGCCGGGGGCCTATCAGTATAAATAGCATCCCCACATTCTGGAAATTCTGTGCTAGAAATTTCCTCTTTTCTATCACTCTTTGTTTCTGCCTTGTTCCTTTTCTTCCTGTGACCTCCTTCTTGTCTATTTTCTGCCTTCTTGGTCCATTCTCCTGCCTTTTTTCCAGAAAGAACTTAAAAGGTAACTATTCTCTCTTGTGCCGAAGTCGGATGCGCTGGGCCTGACTTGTCAGGCGCTTAACGGCAGCGTGACACATTTTCGCTCATTTGGCCCAGGCCAAAAGCTGTGTCAGGTTATTGATGTCAGCTAATTGCCAAGGCCTACATTAAAATGTTGTTATGTTTAAAATGTTGTGTTGAGATTGCCTTCAGCCATGACAAGCTCTTAACATAACAACCTGCACTCTCCTTTATAGGAGAAAAAATCCTCTGAAGTCGGAGTATGGCTGCCTATGTGGCGAGGTACTTGAAAAGAGTCGTACACGCAAACTTCTCACCCGGTGTACTTCCTATCTCACGGTGATTCCCAGGTGGGATGAGTGAGTCAGAGTGCATGTTCTGGGTGACCCCCAGGGTGTAAAGCTGGGGAACGCACAACAACACAACAACATTTTCGCTCATAGAACAGACAACAATAGTTGCTGTCTGAGCGTTTGATGAAGAAGATGGAATAAACACTTATGTGCTTTTTTACATCCAGTCCCCGTGTGTATGTGGATATGTGAATTATGTCATCTGTTCCCACCAGCACACAATGGCCTACTCTTACAAAAAGCGGAACAGGATTTAAAGTGCGCAAAATGTTCTGCATGTGTCTGCACACGGGGCCTCGGTTTATAGTCTCATCCGAAGGACTTTTGGGGAGAGTGGAGTCTGCACTGATGTTAACTCCAGGGGAAAATATCCCCTTGAACGGGAATCGAACCCAGGTCGTCAGATTGCAAGCGCAATGTTCTAACCACTAGGCTATCCCGTCAGAGCTGGAGCTCCAAGGTTCACCTATGGTAAGATTTTTTGGCATGTGACTTTTTTTTTAACCACCATTTAGGTAACCACATTCTGACTTCAGGGATGATGTCTAAATACGACACCTGTGTGCATGTGGTTTTCTTTTCTTAATTTTGTTATTCGTTCATACTGCCACATGGTAGCCTACTCTACCGAAAGGTGAAACAGGTTTTTATCATGTGCACAACATCTTCTGTGTGCATTCGCTTACGTGGCCTCAGTTTTCAGTCTCATCCGAAAAACCTTGACATTCAGTTCAATTTTCTCATCAAACTGGGAAGAAAGGGCAAAGCTGGGAATCAAACCCAGAACCTTATGGTTTACTGGTTAGGCAGGTGAACATCTTGATTGTCGTGCCACCTTCCTTCTTTTGTTATATTGAATAAATGGTTTTGTTATAGGAACTAACTCATTGTTTCTGTGTGTTGTGTGCAGGTCGGTGGATAACGATGTAGGGGATGGCGTGCACTGGGAGGAGAATGACCTGGACCAGCTGGGAGCCTCCGGCCTGCCTCGCATCACCAACAACCTCTCCCGCCCCGACCCCAGGTCTGTCTGTCTCCTCTCTCTCTCTCTCTCTCTGTCTCTCACACACACACATACATTTTTTTTCCTTTCATTTCTTGGCTAGAGCTCTGAGGTTCACTTATGGTGAGATTTTTGTGTATGTAACCATTTTTGGTTCCCCTCCACCATTTAGGTACAGGGTTCGTACAAGTCTTAAAAAGCCCTAAAAGGCCCTGATTTTTGAAGATTCAAAATAAGGCCCCTAAAAAGCCCTAAAAATGAGATGTATTACCCTGAAGGCCCTAAAAAGCCCTAAAAATGGGAATCATGAGTGAGAGTTTCTGTTAAAATGTAGATTAAACAGATAGATACACAAAATAAAACTTATCAGAAATGAAAGCAAGAAGGGTGACCAAAGATCGTATTTTCACCGATAGAATGCCTGTTGTCTGCTATTCATGTCGAGTTGCCTATTTTGCCAAGGGAGGTAATTTGCCTCCATTGAAAGAGCATGTACACTTTGCTTTCAGTTTCACCAGTTATTTTTTACATGCGAGGGACTACCTACCCCTATGGTATGTCCGTAATTTGTTTGGAAAATGATGCTAAACTATGGAACTGCAATTATTAGTAAAAAAACCACCAGTTTTCTGTTTACTGTGCTTAAGTTCTTCTCTACAAGATTTTTCAATTTTAGCACAGCTGCGCTGTGAATAGCAAGGCCTATTGTTTCTCCAGTTCGCATGCACAGTTTACAAAATGGCAATCAGGTGTCAGAATGGGAAAATAACAAAACCTGTAGCCAAATCTGTTCTTTATTTGAGGAGATTATCCCAAGATTTCCTGCAGAAGTCATACAGAAACAAATCCAGTTGATAAGGCAAGTCAGAAATGCCAGCACTTTGCATATTTTCCACTGCTCAACGTGGTTGGTTCATTTGACTTTCTTTAAAATTCGCAAATTATTCAGTTCTTGGCAGACTTGATTAAAAAAAACAACTGTGGGGAGAGGGTGTGGGCATCTTTTCAAGTCAGTGTTAGGCCTACCACTCGGTCTGCATTGATGATACAGGACTTGTACATGTATTCATAGTGAAGAGAACTTGCGTCCAGCAACCTCTCTCTCTGTCTCTTTTGTGGATGCTTGTGTGCGTGTGCATGCGTACATGTGTGTGTGTGTGCATTGTGTGTGAATGCCTGCACATACGCATGTGTGAGATTGAAATAAAGGAGCAGAATTTGGAAGGGGCACTGTGACTGTGTGAGGGTATTGTTATTACCAGTTCTAGTACCCGGTAACCATCTGCATCTTTGGTAAGGCAAGGAGACTAGTTCACATCAGATGAAGTTTGAGGGATAGTGTCTTAGTTCACTTTGCTAGTTGTTTGTGAAAAGTCCTATTAAAATCAGAGACACTTATTTCAGTTTTCACTTTACTTGGTATTTCAAGACATGGAGACTTCCATCACACCATGACTTGATGTTTTATTGTGTGAGGATTTAATTCATTGTGGTATCTATGATTAAAAGACATTTTATTCTAGAATTGAAGTTGAATTTGTGTCAATAATCAATATCCAACATGCAGTTTTAGACAAGGAGACTTTGCTTACATGAGTTTGAAATTGGTTTATCAAAGTAAACGTGTACACAGGGTGATACTTTGATGCCCCGCAGCTAGGCCCTAAATTTGGAAATAAATGGCCCCTAAAAAGGCCCTAAATTTTCCCCCACAAAGTCTGTATGAACCCTGTAGGTAGCTGCATTTTGACCAAGGATGCTGTCTAAACACAACACTTGTGTGCATGCATTTTTTGTTAATTTGTCATCCATCCCTACTGGCATGAAATGGCCTACTCTTCCGAAAGGCAGAATGGGGTGTTGACATAATAATAATAATAAATGGAACTTATACAGCGCTATATCTTGCAAAGACAAATCAAAGCGCATGCATTCAACCTAATCTTACACAGTCATGCAATCAATGATCAATAATCAATAGTTTAGACAAAACAGATATTTACAAGCATGATGCCCTGCAGACAAAATCTATGAAATAAAATTTCAAAAGTCAAATGTTTTACAAAAGCACACACACACTCATACAGGTCGTATACTTTATCAAGGTGATAGGACATGGGTTAGTGAAGGTGGGATAGCTCTGATATGAAACAGGAGGGGGGGAAATCTTAGGTTTGAAATAAATATGTCTTGAGGCTTGATTTAAAAGTGTCATAACTAGGTTTCTGGCGAAGAGAGAGAGGGAGCTCATTCCAGGTCGATGGACCCAAAATAGAGAGAGAGCAGCGGCCAACAGTGGATTGGTTGAATCTAGGTATTCGTAGGCACAAGGTATCTGCAGTAGAGTGGAGGGAACGTGAAGGGGTGTACAGGTTAAGACATTCACAGAGGTAGGAGGGTGCATTTTTGTGGAGACATTTGTAACAGAGGGTACTGATCTTATAATTTACTCTCTGTGGCACAGGCAGCCAGTGAAGAGATCGCAACAGAGGGGTAATGTGCTCAGATTTTTCTTTCTGAGAACAAGACATGTACACAAGTTGTTCTGCATGCATTCACACGTGGGGCCTTGGGGTTTATAGTCTCATCTGAAGGACTTTGACGTTCAGTTTGATTTTGTCGTCAAACTGGGAAGAAAGGGTGGAATTGAACCCAAGAACCTATCTTTTGTACTACCTCCTCCTCCTCTTCTTTCTTTCTCTCCTTTTTTCCTTCCTCTTATCTTGTAGTGCCGCTGCTCATTCCACACAGGTTAAAAGCCTTGGTTTTTTTATGCCACGGCCTACATTACCATGTTGTTATGTTTTGAAATGTTCAGATTGTCTTCAGCCGTGACAAGCTCTTAGCATGACAACCTGTGCTCTCTCCATTTTAGCTGGAAAAAATCCTCTGAAGTCTGAGTAAGGCTGCCTCTATGGCTTGGTACTTGAAAACTCTCTCTCTCTCTGTGCCTCCCTCCCTCAAAGTCCTTCGGATGAGACTATAAACCGAGGCCCTGTGTTCGAACACATGCAGAACATCTTGCGCACACGTTAAATCCTGTTCCGCTTTTCGGAAGAGTAGGCCATTGTGTGCTGGTTGAAACAGATGACAAAATGTACAAAACCGCATACACACAGGGACTGGATGTAAAAAAGCATATGAGTACTTATTCCATTATCCTCTATATAAAAGAATAAATAAATAAAAAAACTGCCATACACGCCAACTTCTCATCCAGTGTGTACTTATATTCTGACATTGATTCCCAGGTGGGATGAGTGAGACAGAGAGTATATTCTGGGTGTTAAGCTGGGGAATGCCCAACAACATCCCCTAGCTCTGGCTTCCCCTAGCTCTGGCTTCCTACAGCCAGCAGTTCTCAGGATGCTGTGAGGCCACCAGCCAGAGGAGGCTCTGCAGTGCTGCTGTAGGGTGGTTTTGATGATGGTGTACTGTGGTGCTGGGTTGTTGTTTTTTGTACCTTCAAATTTTTATCTGATAAATGTATGGTTTAATACTACTGCAGGTTCTTTTTCATAGTGATATTTATTATTGAAGAATTTGAGATTGAGGGGATAGTTTTTGTTTTGTTTCACATAATTTATCATTTTTGTTCATTTGTGTCCAGAAGTTTGCATTTTCTTTATCATTTTCAATTGATTTCTAATAAGCAAGAAAATCCTGATGATATCCTTTACAGCTTATAAATTTTTTTTATTTTTAATTTTGGATGGATTTTTTCCCCCTTAAATAGTACTACTGTTTCTAAATTTTGGCATGCCTGTGTGTATGTTTATGAGCACACATGCTCCTAAAGCAAATGTGTTTGCATATGCATGCACACACGTTGTACATTGCTGTTGTGTTGTGCAGTGGTCAGGACGACGAAGCGTCACTGATGAGGTTTCTAGAGCAGCACTCCTCAGACCTGGACCAGCACTGGCCTCTCCCGCCCTGCTCCGCCCTCAGCGCCCTCCTGCCCAGGAAAACCAGCGGTCAGTTCTTTCAACATGTACTCTGTCTCACTCATCCCACCTGGGAATCACTGCGAGATTGAAAGTATGGTATGTTTGTGTGTATGGCTGTTGTTGAATGCTTCATCCTAGAGACGGCCATACTCAGATTTCAGAGGATTTGTTCTTCTTTGAAGGGAGAGTATAGATTGTTCATGCTACACGTTTATTACAGATGAAGACACAATCTCAACATGAGATTTGAAAGGGGAACAGTGTTTTTTATGTTGACTTGGGGTCTAAAGGTTATTTCTACCTTGCTTTAAGCGTTTTGTTTGTAACCATTGTTCTCACAGCTTGCAAATCCAGCATAACTCAGTCGAGGGTCCAGTGCTAAACTTAGTGCACCTCTTCCTTATACCAAGTCCAAGTGCGGTCAGTTCCTGCCATAATAAGCACCAGCTGGGATGAGAGGGGATGGAATGGAGGGCAGCTGAAAGTGGGAGACACCGCTGTGACCCATTCTCTTTGCAGACGACGCCAGCGAGGCCTCGGCACGCCTGCAGACCCAGCGTTGGCTGGAGAGCCTGGAGACGGACCTCAACTTCGCCACCTCGGAGGCCAACGCCGGAGCCAGCGCCAAGAGGCCCCTGGACGTCAAGAACCTGCTGGACTCTGCCCCCTCCGGCTCCCCGAGGTTCGTGTCCTCCTCCTCCTCCAGCGGCTGTGGGGAGGTGCTGAGAAGGCCGGGGGCTCCCACGCCGTCAGACGTCTTGGAGCACATCCACGCCCGCTTCAGTGAGCTGGCCGCCACCACCATAGCCGTGGCCAACTCGGCCGTCACCAGCGAGACGGAGGCCAGGAGATACCGCAGTAGTGGTGAGTGTCGGGGGTTCCTCGGCTAGAGCTCTGAGGTTTACCAATGGGGAGATTTTTGTATGTGCGACCATTCTTTTCCCCCAACATTCGGCATTCAACATCAGAGATACAGTTTTTAATTGAACTTACCAGCTTTGCCAGGATAGTCAGGAGGTACCACCCTGCTTTTTCTAGTTTTCAACTGTTCTTCTGGTGCTTAGGTCTGTAAGCACACGGGTCTGACTGGTTTAGAGTCTCCTCCAAAAGACTTGACATTCAGTTTGATATTTCTGTCACACTGGGAAGGGAGGGCAAGGCTGGGGGGAATGGAACCCAGAACCTCATGGTTGACTTGTTAGGCAGGTGAATGTCTAAACCGTCCTGCCACCTTCCTTCTCAGAGTGTGGTTTGGTGTGTTGACGTTTGTGGTATTATTTGTAAAATTTTTAAAACATATCCAGAGTAGTAAATGATATGTACATACTCATGCATACGCACACAAGCACACACACACACACACTTGCACGCACGCATGTACTTACACACACACTCACACACACTTACACAAACACACACACACACTCAAACATACTCTCACTCACTCACTCTCTCCCTCTCTCCCTCTCAAGCACATTCTCTCACACACACATTCTCACTCACTCATACATACATACATTATCTCACACATACACACACTCACTCACCCTCTCAAGCACATTCTCTCTCACACACTTTCTCACTCACTCATACATATATTATCTCTCACACACACTCAATCACACTCTCCCTCACTCACTCCCTCTCAAGCACATTCTCTCACACACACTTTCTCACTCACTCATACATATATTATCTCTCACACACACTCAATCACACTCTCCCTCACTCACTCCCTCTCAAGCACATTCTCTCACACACACTTTCTCACTCACTCATACATACATTATCTCACACACAACTCACTCCCTCTCCCTCTCAAGCACATTCTCTCACACACACATTCTCTTTCACTCACACATACCTTATCTCTCTCTCACACACACACACACACACCACACCACTAACAGAGTATACCCACACTTCAGGCAAGAGTCGCAAGGCCCCCATCAGCGCTGTGGTGGAACCCTTAAGGGCCTCCCTGGAAGAGCAGCACCTGAGCGGAGACCCCAACGAAAAACCTGCACGTCTTCTGACGGCTCCCAGCAGACTCAGCCAAACATCCCCCGTGAGTTGTTGTTAGTGCTGGGTTTAGTCCAGTCTTTGCCGCTGTGACCTTTGTGTCGCGTGTTGTGACTGGTACGTCTTCACTGCTGTGACTGTTGTTTCGTGCGTTGTGGTTTGACCCTCCTCTTTTCCCGTTCTCTGTGTGTGCTCCCTTTCTGGGTGGGGGGTGTAGTGCCAGGTCTTTATCTGGGCTTGTTATTCTGCAGGAGGCCTGTTCACTGGCGTACAGGATGCATGCTGGGTATTTTGTGTTTCTGTGACTCACTGAACACTTGATAGGAAAAAAAATCTTCGAAGTGCATATTTCTTCTTCTGCATGTGTATACACAAGAAGGGAAATAAGGCACTAGCAGGTCTGCGCTGACCTGGGAGATTGTAAGAATCCCCACAACTTCGTGGGCCCGCTGGATAGAAGTCAAATGGTCTAAACCACTCAGCTGTAGCATCTGACGTTTTACGTCAGTGTCCCTGAAAAATACTTCCCCATTTTTACATATATTTTAACAAGGGAGAGATACTCTTGGTGTTAAGCTGGGGAATGCCCAACAACATCCCCTAGCTCTGGCTTCCCCTAGCTCTGGCTTCCTACAGCCAGCAGTTCTCAGGATGCTGTGAGGCCACCAGCCAGAGGAGGCTCTGCAGTGCTGCTGTAGGGTGGTTTTGATGATGGTGTACTGTGGTGCTGGGTTGTTGTTTTTTGTACCTTCAAATTTTTATCTGATAAATGTATGGTTTAATACTACTGCAGGTTCTTTTTCATAGTGATATTTATTATTGAAGAATTTGAGATTGAGGGGATAGTTTTTGTTTTGTTTCACATAATTTATCATTTTTGTTCATTTGTGTCCAGAAGTTTGCATTTTCTTTATCATTTTCAATTGATTTCTAATAAGCAAGAAAATCCTGATGATATCCTTTACAGCTTATAAATTTTTTTTATTTTTTTTTAAATTTTGGATGGATTTTTTCCCCCTTAAATAGTACTACTGTTTCTAAATTTTGGCATGCCTGTGTGTATGTTTATGAGCACACATGCTCCTAAAGCAAATGTGTTTGCATATGCATGCACACACGTTGTACATTGCTGTTGTGTTGTGCAGTGGTCAGGACGACGAAGCGTCACTGATGAGGTTTCTAGAGCAGCACTCCTCAGACCTGGACCAGCACTGGCCTCTCCCGCCCTGCTCCGCCCTCAGCGCCCTCCTGCCCAGGAAAACCAGCGGTCAGTTCTTTCAACATGTACTCTGTCTCACTCATCCCACCTGGGAATCACTGCGAGATTGAAAGTATGGTATGTTTGTGTGTATGGCTGTTGTTGAATGCTTCATCCTAGAGACGGCCATACTCAGATTTCAGAGGATTTGTTCTTCTTTGAAGGGAGAGTATAGATTGTTCATGCTACACGTTTATTACAGATGAAGACACAATCTCAACATGAGATTTGAAAGGGGAACAGTGTTTTTTATGTTGACTTGGGGTCTAAAGGTTATTTCTACCTTGCTTTAAGCGTTTTGTTTGTAACCATTGTTCTCACAGCTTGCAAATCCAGCATAACTCAGTCGAGGGTCCAGTGCTAAACTTAGTGCACCTCTTCCTTATACCAAGTCCAAGTGCGGTCAGTTCCTGCCATAATAAGCACCAGCTGGGATGAGAGGGGATGGAATGGAGGGCAGCTGAAAGTGGGAGACACCGCTGTGACCCATTCTCTTTGCAGACGACGCCAGCGAGGCCTCGGCACGCCTGCAGACCCAGCGTTGGCTGGAGAGCCTGGAGACGGACCTCAACTTCGCCACCTCGGAGGCCAACGCCGGAGCCAGCGCCAAGAGGCCCCTGGACGTCAAGAACCTGCTGGACTCTGCCCCCTCCGGCTCCCCGAGGTTCGTGTCCTCCTCCTCCTCCAGCGGCTGTGGGGAGGTGCTGAGAAGGCCGGGGGCTCCCACGCCGTCAGACGTCTTGGAGCACATCCACGCCCGCTTCAGTGAGCTGGCCGCCACCACCATAGCCGTGGCCAACTCGGCCGTCACCAGCGAGACGGAGGCCAGGAGATACCGCAGTAGTGGTGAGTGTCGGGGGTTCCTCGGCTAGAGCTCTGAGGTTTACCAATGGGGAGATTTTTGTATGTGCGACCATTCTTTTCCCCCAACATTCGGCATTCAACATCAGAGATACAGTTTTTAATTGAACTTACCAGCTTTGCCAGGATAGTCAGGAGGTACCACCCTGCTTTTTCTAGTTTTCAACTGTTCTTCTGGTGCTTAGGTCTGTAAGCACACGGGTCTGACTGGTTTAGAGTCTCCTCCAAAAGACTTGACATTCAGTTTGATATTTCTGTCACACTGGGAAGGGAGGGCAAGGCTGGGGGAATGGAACCCAGAACCTCATGGTTGACTTGTTAGGCAGGTGAATGTCTAAACCGTCCTGCCACCTTCCTTCTCAGAGTGTGGTTTGGTGTGTTGACGTTTGTGGTATTATTTGTAAAATTTTTAAAACATATCCAGAGTAGTAAATGATATGTACATACTCATGCATACGCACACAAGCACACACACACACACACTTGCACGCACGCATGTACTTACACACACACTCACACACACTTACACAAACACACACACACACTCAAACATACTCTCACTCACTCACTCTCTCCCTCTCTCCCTCTCAAGCACATTCTCTCACACACACATTCTCACTCACTCATACATACATACATTATCTCACACATACACACACTCACTCACCCTCTCAAGCACATTCTCTCTCACACACTTTCTCACTCACTCATACATATATTATCTCTCACACACACTCAATCACACTCTCCCTCACTCACTCCCTCTCAAGCACATTCTCTCACACACACTTTCTCACTCACTCATACATATATTATCTCTCACACACACTCAATCACACTCTCCCTCACTCACTCCCTCTCAAGCACATTCTCTCACACACACTTTCTCACTCACTCATACATACATTATCTCACACACACTCACTCCCTCTCCCTCTCAAGCACATTCTCTCACACACACATTCTCTTTCACTCATACATACATTATCTCTCTCTCACACACACACACACACCACACCACTAACAGAGTATACCCACACTTCAGGCAAGAGTCGCAAGGCCCCCATCAGCGCTGTGGTGGAACCCTTAAGGGCCTCCCTGGAAGAGCAGCACCTGAGCGGAGACCCCAACGAAAAACCTGCACGTCTGTCTGACGGCTCCCAGCAGACTCAGCCAAACATCCCCCGTGAGTTGTTGTTAGTGCTGGGTTTAGTCCAGTCTTTGCCGCTGTGACCTTTGTGTCGCGTGTTGTGACTGGTACGTCTTCACTGCTGTGACTGTTGTTTCGTGCGTTGTGGTTTGACCCTCCTCTTTTCCCGTTCTCTGTGTGTGCTCCCTTTCTGGGTGGGGGGTGTAGTGCCAGGTCTTTATCTGGGCTTGTTATTCTGCAGGAGGCCTGTTCACTGGCGTACAGGATGCATGCTGGGTATTTTTGTGTTTCTGTGACTCACTGAACACTTGATAGGAAAAAAATCTTCGAAGTGCATATTTCTTCTTCTGCATGTGTATACACAAGAAGGGAAATAAGGCACTAGCAGGTCTGCGCTGACCTGGGAGATTGTAAGAATCCCCACAACTTCGTGGGCCCGCTGGATAGAAGTCAAATGGTCTAAACCACTCAGCTGTAGCATCTGACCGTTTTACTGTCAGTGTCCATGAAAGAAGTACTTCCGATTTTGACATATATTCTAAACAAGGTACTGAGATACTCTTGGGTGTGTTCGTGTTTCTCTCTCTTCCCCCCCTCTGATATCCATTCATAGAGAGCTCTTGTCTTTTCATTCCGTTAAATGCATCATGTAATTTTTCTTGTATTTATTTGTATTTACAAAAAGAAAGTTACATGTAACCCCCCTTGTAAATAGGCCACATTGGGCAATGACAATGAATTGGTCCAAGCCTCTCTCCCTCTATTCTCTTTTGTAAAGTGGTGAATATGTCTTTAAAAATGTTTTTGCTATGTAGAATCCAATGATCCAAGTTGTGAGTGTCTTTTATTTGGGCTTAAGTCACTGATTAGTATTTGTATGTACAGTTTCTTGTGTTAGCCTAGAATGTAGAGCACAAGATAGTTAAACTGCAATTTAAAAAAAAACAACCCATTCATTTTGATATGTGACCACTAACAGTGGACAGACTTAAGACTCTGTGTGTGTGTTTATTTTATTGATTTATTAATTCATTCTTGTATTTCAAGTATAATGGAATAAGCATTCATGTGCTTTTTTACATCGATTCCCTGTGTGTTCTAAGTTTTTTGTAAATTTTGTCATCCATTCCTACTGGCACGCAATGGCCTACTCTTACAAAAAGCAGAACGGGTTTTAACATGTGCGCAAGATGTTCGGCGTGTGTTTGCACGTGGGACCTCGGTTTATAGTCTCATCCGGACTTTCAAGGGGAGTGGAGTCAGCACTGATGTTAACTCTGGAGGACAAATCGTCTTGAACGTGATTCAAACCCGGGTCAACAGATCACAGGCGCATCACTCTAACCACCAGGCTATCCTGCCCCCATGCATTTGTGTGTTTAGTAACTGGTGATATGTTCCCCCTGTTTTTAATTTAAAATTTTTTATTTTATTTTAAGGAGAAGCATGAGTAGGAAAGGGAAAGGACATGACTGCAATTTTGGCCATTCAGTTCCCCGTATCTGAATGTATACTTCAAGCTTTTCGATGGACAGTTTTGTGCACCTGTGTTATGCGTGAACATGTGTGTGTGCATTCATGTGCATCAAACCTGTGTGCTGTTGTGCATTCGTGTGTGTTTGCACATCAGTTCTCTGTACCATCGCACTTAACATCCCCCCCAAAAAAAACAGACTGTTGGAAATCTTCTCTATGTGTTGACCTTTGTCCAGCATCAGCAGTAGACCTGTTGCCAGGCAACATGACTCTGGAAGAAGTGAGCATCGACGAAGCATCGCTGGAAGGGGCAGCGGCCTCCACTATCATCATCACCAACCCCGCCTCGTAAGTGGTAGTTTGGAGGGAGAGAGAGAGAGAACTGTGACATGATTCGTTCATACAGAGTTCATTGGTCTACACATGAAGTGGGCTGCCAAGCAAACTGATGATAGGAAAACATGGGGAGTACATCTGTTACAAACAAAGCAGAAGAAATCCACTGTGTAAGAAGGAAGGTGGCAGGATGGTTAAGACTTTCTCATGCATCTAACAAGTAGACCTGGAGATTCTGGGTTCGATTTTGAGCCAGACTGTAAATGATGTTGGAACTACTTCACACAGTGGGTAAACATCATTCCAGGAGCTTTGTGTTTATTTTTTAGCTCCTGGACTAGAGGTCCAGAGTTCACCAATAGAGAGATTTTGGGTGTGTGGTGACCATTTGCCCGCCGTATTTTGACTTTGGGGACGATGTCTTAAAGAACATGTCACCAGGAGTTATGAAACTTGGCAGAAAAAGTGATGACAATGTGATGTAGAGTTATAATCACAAGATATTTCACCTGCTGATATGTTGGCAGTTTTTCTAGAAAAATGCATCACCTTAATTCAGAACTACATGTTGCTTTGGGTTTTTTCTTTTTCTTGGTTTCTGTTTTTCTTTTCTCCAATATGTATGTTTGCGTATCTTTGTTATTCAGGTTTTTTCCACAAAAAGATTTCTTTTATGGACAGCTTCGTTGTTGTGGGTTCTTTAACGTGCCCTAATTGTAGTGTTATCATGTGTGTGGCAGTAAACCGGAGGACAAGAAGGAAGGAGGCAGCCGACCTCAGCCTGATGGCAGTGCCAAGACTGGGACCAAGAAAGAGGCAGGTGAGAATTGACCCTCCCCCCTCCAAGACTGTTGGTGAATGTTATGTCTGTGGTTTAGCCTCTGTGTGTGTGTGTGCGTGCATGTGTGTTTGTGTGGATTTCCATACTAAGTTGAGCCTGACATACGCAAAGGGAAGAAATAAAAATCATAGATGTTTATTCCCTGTAATGAAGCGCTGGTTTTGGTGCCTGTTGTCAATCTTCCCGCTGTATCTTCACCAATGATTCAACCAGTCCACAGCGGGGCAGAAACCAAAACTACAGTAGTAGTGAACACTGTCCTAACGTACAAACTTCTCATCCAGTGCGCACTTAACCGTCTCACCGTGATTCCCAGATGCGATAAGTGAGTCAGAGTGCCATTCTGGACGATCCTCACTGTGTTAAGCTGGGGAATGCCCAACAACAACCAATCTCATTTTTACACAGAAGACTTGACCCTGCGCCTGTAGCTGTTTTGCATCTGCATGTAGGTCTGCACCTGTTCAGCTTCCTGAAGGCTAAAGCTGACAGCACCAGTGGCAGCGGCTGCAACACCAAAAGCAAACCCTCCTCCTCCTCCTCCTGCACCACCAGCAGCAGCAGTCAGGTGACGTCCTCTGCCGTCACTCACGACGGCCACTCTTCGTCAGCCATGATGCCTTCGTCCGACGCTGCTGCTGCCGTAGGGGGAGGAGGCGGCGGTGAGAGTGGTGGTGGCCCTTCATCCTCCTCGCCCAATGGGAACACGGCTGCTTCTGGCGGGGGTGGTGAGGGAGGGCCTCAGGTGGAGTTCTCTCTTCCCAAGGACAAGTGAGAGATTTTGTGTGTGTGTGTTTTTTTAATTTAACTATAATTTGTTTGTTATGAAAAGTGTCACGTGTGGGGGGGGGGGGAGAGAGGGGAAAGAAATATCCTTGTTTATATGGAAGGTTAAGAAAGTTGTGTCTGTACTAAATGGGGGGGGGGGGGGTGGAGAAAGAAAGATGGAATATTTTTCATTGATCATGCACACACAACACGCACGCATGCATATACTTACACCATAAAATAAACCCTGAGGTTCTGGGTTGAAACCCAGCTTTGCCCATTCTTTCCAGTTTGATGAAAAAATCAAACTGAATGTCAAAGTCCTTTGGATGAGACTAGAAACTGAGGCCCTGTGTGTAAATACTCACAGAACATCTTGCGCACACAGTAATAACCCGTTCTGCCTTTCTGAGAGTAGGCCATTTCATGCCAGTAGGAATAGAAGACCATTAAAAAACACACACACACACAGGTGCCATGTTTAGACACCGTCCCTGAAGTCAGAATGTGGCTACCTTAATGGTGGGTAAAATCAGTGGCATACACAAAACGTCACCATTGGTAAACCTCAGAGCTGTAGCTGAAGAAGGAAAAAAACTGATAGAGGCTTGAACCCATGCTCTCGGTTATTCTCAGACCTTGAGGCTGATGCGTTCACCACATAGACTATGCTTCCCTTATATTCCCGTGTTGATAATCTTATTTTATGTTTTAATTCATTCATTTTTTGGATGGACGCTATAGCTGAGTGGTTAAGATTGTTTGCTTCAATCCCATTGGTCCATGAAGCTGTGGGTTTGAATCTCAGCAGCGGTGTTTGGTGGATATTTTTCTTCTTTATCATGTGCTCAGACAGCAACTACTGTTGTCTGTCACTTGAGCTAAAATGCATTGGACTTCTGTTAAGTGCCTGACAAATGAGGCCTTGCGCATCTGACTTCGGCATGGGAGAGAATTGGTGTAAGATAAGTCTTTCTGGAAAAAGGCAGGAGAATGGAGAACAAAGAGAGGGATAGAAAAGAGGGAATTCGTTGCACAGAATTTTGAGAAAGTGGAGCTGCTGTTTATACTGACATGCCCCCCAGCATCCCCTCGAGGGTGTCTGGTGAATTAAGGGTAGGAATTTTTATGATCTCCCAGGTCAGGTTGATTGTGCAGACCTGCCAGTGCCTTAGTTTCCTTCTTGTGTATACACATGCAGATCAGATAAGCATGTTGAAGATCCCATAAGCTGTGTCAGCATCTGGTGGGTTTCAGAAATACGACCGTACCCAGCATGCGTCAAGTAAAAAACTATCAAGCTGGTCTGAAGTTGGAAAATGTCCATTGAGGCCAGCAGCAGGCAGACCTCCTGCAGAGTGACAAGCGCAGGGGAAGACCTGGCACTACACAGCCTACCCAACAAGGGAATACAGAGAAGAGAAGATTGATGTATTATTTTTTTGTGTTTTCAGGTCCGATTCCCCTGATGATTCTTCTGTGGTGTAGCCAGCTGTGAACATCGTCACATCAGCATACCCTGTCATCCGTCGACAACTTTCACTCCACATTTCTTCCCCCTCCACACCCCCCCCCCTCCCCCACACACACACACACACACAGTGATGACAGGAAATTTCAATATCCTACACACAAAGTCTGTGATGAGGCTGCTATTTAAAAAAAAAAAATTGTGAAAGCGGCCAGCAAAAAAGAGATTTTGGGGAGTAAGGGCTCAGTCTCCAAATCTCTTATTTGCAAAACCAAAATGGCTTGTAATTTTTTTTTAAGACTCTTTTTTGTGTGTGTGTGTTTTTCTGAAAATCTAGTGCCTCTGCCTCTTGTCAGCTATAGTTTTTAGTTTGAATTTTTTGTTTTCTGTGAATGTTGAAAGAGGGGAGAAAAGTGTTTGATTTTTTTTTTCTTCATTTCTGTGAATGTTTGAGAGGAGGAGAAATAGTTGTTTATTTTGGTTTTCTTGATATTAGGGCAAATTTGAAATAAATGATTCGGGGAGGGGAGGGGGAGGGGTGTTGCTCTGTGGGTGTGTGCATTTTCAGAATTTCATATCATGATTTACATGTCGGAGCCTTTGATTTATAGTTATGTGTGGCTTTTTTGTTGTTGTTTGGTTGTATGTGTATGTTTGTGATTTTATATGGTACAAGCATATCAGCAGAAGCTTGCAAAATTGTGCACATGCAACTTTTTTTCCCAATTTATTTCTTATGTGTGATACAAGAAAGGGCATATAGAATAGGAAATAAAAGGAGCATTGCTGTGTGTGCAATGGTTTTGGAAAAATCGGCGTAGTGGAATGTGAGTTTTGTGTGCTATGGTATGTGATATGGTTGTGTTTTGAGGTGCTTTTCGTGAATTTGGTGTTTTGTAATGAAGCATTATGAAAGTGTATTTGTTTGAGTCGATTACAATATCATTTTGTTCCTTTTTGTTATGAGCAAGTTTCAAAGAAAAACATAGAGGAACTGAGTATGGCTTGGTTTATGGTTCTGTATTTGTTTTATTTTGTTATTAAACTGTGTGTTGGAATTGGTTATACACAAAGCAAAGTGTCTAATATATACTAACTAAGCTACATTATAGGCATTAATATTTTGGGTAATATTTTTGTCATGTTCTTGCATATTGGAGAATAGAATAAGATTTAATTTTCGAGTTTAATTATCTAAGGTCTCATTCTAACATGGCACCAAAAAAATTGGATTTTATTTTTGTAGTAGAGGCAAGTATCCTTTTTTTGTTGATTTAAAGAGAAGCAAAAATAAATGCTTCTAAGAAATAGTATGTTGCGATGTATCATATCTATTCCTCATTCATGTGTGACAGTCGTTTTAATTTTTGTACCCCCTCCCTCACATTTCTTTATTCTGGAAAAAAAGTTTCAGGCAGAAAATACTGGTTATTTTTGCACATACATATCAGTGGTTCAGTATGTGTGTGTGTTTGGTTTTGCTTTTGTTTTGTTTTTTTCTAATAATCCCGAACCCCTTACATAGCATGACTCACTGGACATCAAAGGGTTTTGAGGGCGAATTCGAAGGTTGTGTTGTGAAATATTGTGGTTTCAGAGGAAGAAAGGAGCAAGTAGCAATGCCAAAATGAGTGATGAAACTCATCCGTTGTGATATTTCGCTCTGTCCTCATCTTTCGTGATATGATTTTCTGGTCACTATTTCTTTTTCTTCTTCTTCTCTGCTATCACGTCTGCCGACTCGATTTTGAAAAAAAAAAGAGGGGGGGGGGGGGGGAATGGAGAAAAAGAATGAGCAAGAGTGTAAATAAATCAGGTTCAAACGTTCGAGAGTCTTTTGGGGTTTTTTGTTGGGTTTTTCTTTTGTTATTGTATGTGTATAGTTAATGTGTCAGTTGATATTGTTTGTGGGTGGTGTGTGTGTTTTCTGACTCATTTTCAAGTGGCATTCAAGTGTTTGTGTGTAAGATTTTTTTTTTTTTAGAGTTGTTTGGTCTTTATTGGTATGGGGGGGGGGGGGGGGTGTTCTGCCTCATCCTGTGTGATGTTCCTGCCTTGCTGTTCCCAGGCCACTATCCGAGGATGGTTTGAGGAAAAGTAATTATTTTTGTACATCCGCAGTTGCTCAAGCTGACTACTGCTGTCTTACAAAATCATGTTCGACAAAGTTATCTAACTGCTGTTCATCCACCCCACAGTTACACAATTGCAGTGGTGTCCTTCCCCCCTTGACTGACCATGACATTACTAAAAATGAGAAATAGTGAAGGATTAAGCATTTACAAACAAACTACCGTTTACATGAGTAGTTCTTTGTGGCTCAGTCTCTTCAAAATGAAAAACGTTAAGAATGAGAAAAAATTTCAGCAAATGAGAAAACATTTCAGTAGAACCAGTGTCTCAATTTGTAGACTAGTTATGGTACAGTGAGACAGATCCGTATAACTGTGTAGTTCAGGATACGTCTCTTGTTGCACTATACTGCTATGAAAGCATGTTTACCTTGAAAAGAAATTGAGTGGAGGAGAAAGTTTGTTGACGATAATGTGCAGTCTTCAAACATTGAACAGTTGTTTGGCGGATTATAACCTTCGGTCATCACACCAGCAAGTTTGCTGACAGTAATGCAACCATGCTTGTATCAAAGCGGCTGCCAGTCTCTCCACCCAGGTTGATCATGTCACATCCTCGAAGCAATAAGTCCACTAGAGAGATTGTCAGTGTTAGGCTGCTGTGAGTGTACCGGCCAGAGGGGCCCTGCCCTGCTGCTGGGTCACTTCACTGGCGCCTGTAAGCCCCTCTGTTGATGACGGTGTTAGTTCAGGTGTTGTGTGAGACACCGGTGGTGTTAGTCTCAGGCTGCTTATCCTGATATCACACACACGTATGCGCACGCACACACATACACTCATGCATGCACACTCTCTCACACCTGTGGCCTTATGTTCAGTTTAGTTACCCTCAAGAAGCCTGCAGGGGGGCCTAGTGGTTAGAGCACATCATCTGATGGCGCAGGTTGAAGCCACCACCATGAGGGGAATTTTTCTCTGGAGTTAACATCCGTACTTGCACGCCCCATAAAGCCCTTTGCACAGGGCTGTAAATGGGGGTCCTGTGTAGGGACGCACTCAGAACATTGTACACACGTTTTACCTGTTCCACCTTTTGGAAGAGCAGGCCATTGCATGCTGGTAGAAACGGATGACAAAATATTTTTTAAATCGTGGCTTCAGTACAGTTCACCCAGCTGTAAATGGGTACCTGCCCTCTTTAGGGTCAGGGAAGGTAAAGCAGCGAGGGAGAGGAGATGGGCGCCGCCCTCAATATGCTGGGCCCCTAGAGAAGTGAGGTCTCTGACGCCTCGCTCCCCTACGACCTCATAGGCTGTGGGACACATTTACCTGTTTACAGTGTTGTGTTTAGACTTCATCTATGAAGTTGGAATGCAGCTACCGTATTGATGGGCAAATGGTTGCATACACAAAAATCTCACTGTTGGTGAACGTTGGAGCTGTAGCTGAAGAATCTTTTTTTTTTTTAAAGCAAACCCCCCTCCCCCTCCCAAGACCCCCAAATTGCCACGGTCTCAAATACTTCACTCCCTTACTGTCACTTTATTGATTAAGGGACAGTTTATAGTCTCTGCCACTGTGAACATTCTTTCGATGCTCGTCTTGCTTACCTGTGAATGTGCATCATGTATGTCTGTATTTATTTACACATCAATGAAATCTTTCGATGAAGAATCCTTTACCTGATCAGTATTGAAGATGTGCCTGCTTTCTCCTAAACCACATTTCGTGGTGATCACATTTGTGGAAAATGTAGAGAACTCTTTGGTGTGGTTGCGGTTGGGCATTCCCCAGCTTAACACCTGGGGT
This sequence comes from Rapana venosa, assembly GCA_028751875.1. Taxonomy (NCBI): domain Eukaryota; kingdom Metazoa; phylum Mollusca; class Gastropoda; order Neogastropoda; family Muricidae; genus Rapana; species Rapana venosa. The sequence goes on from CM054156.1 coordinate 6,956,703, forward strand.
CACCTAGAACAAACACTCATCCCCCCCCTAGGGAATAACTGTGAGACTAAAAAGTACACCAAGAACAGGCAAAGGTGTAAAAGATTGACAGAATGTTTGAGAAAGAGGAGGGGGAGCATACATACCAACTTCTCACAAAGGCATGCAACATTGATGAAAAATGTTTGGAAATTATGGCTTAGGTGTGTGGTTTGTTGGTTAGGGTGTGGAGGGGGAAATTGGACAAAGGTGGTGATTGGTTGGTTTGTTGGTCTATATTTATTGGTTGGCAAGGCTTTTAAAAGTGTTTGTAATTATTTTTTCTCTTCTGTTTATTTGAGGGGGGGGGGGAGGTATTTCAGTTCTCAGTTGGAATGGCGGATCTTAAGAGGAACATATCCCATTCATTTTTTTTTTTTAAACAGGAGGGGTTGTTTTTTTTAATTCAAGGCTGCACAGGAAAGGAATGCTGTTTTGTGACATTATTTGTACTTCAGTAAGACGCTTACTTTTTTTTCTTGTTTTTTTTTTTTTTTTAGGATAATAAATGCTTGCAAATGAGTGTAGATTGTCAGCAGGTGTGGATTTCAAGATTTTCAGTGTCAGACGTGTTTGGTGTGGTAGGTGTGTGGTTTTAATTTAAGTGCGCATGGATTTTTCTTTTCTTTTTAATTTCTGAGTTGGAAGGGAAAGGATATGGGTTTATCTGAAGATTTTTGTTGGAAATAGTTTGCGGTGAGTTTTCCAGCAAGTTTTTGCCTTATCATTTTGTGATGGAGCATTAAACAATGAAAGAATTTGGTGAAGTTTTGTGATGTGGTGTCCTTCTGAAAGTCTCTCTCTCTCTCTTTCTCAAGCATGCTACCTTTTCAATCTTAACAAGATGGCCCTTTCATTCAGTTTCTCAAGAAAAAAATGAGCTGCATAAAATACATACCTGTTTATGTGAATTTGGATTTGTTTGGCTGAGTCAAGGTGTCGGGAATAGTAAATAGTTAAATCATGACTGGAACCACACAGTTGAGTTCCATCTACTTTACGAATGCAATTTTGAGAGCGTTGCTCAAATTACCTAACATAAGTGTTTTTATCTCTCTGGCCTGGTTATGAATGGATCTTTTGAGTGTGCTTCGTAGAATTCTCTCTCTCTCTTCTCTCTCCCTCTCTCTCATTGTTTTAAACAAATAAGATAACGTAAAAGAGTAGGTGTTTGAATCAGACGGCAGTGTTGAGGAATTCCTTTGCAGTGTGCTCACACTGCTTTATCGAACGGATGGGTGAAAAACACGCTGCCAGTGAGAGATGTGTCCAGTCTTGGAAAGGGAAAGTACATTCCAAACACAAGACCACAGGGAGACACAAGCATGCTGCGCCGATCTGGAATTTGAAAACTGTTGGGTGACCTAGTTCTATCCGTCTGGATCACTGATAGATAACCTTGCCTGATGTGGTAGTTTCACGTACAGTTTTTTTCAGTGACATGTCAGTATTGCTGTATCTGGGTTTTTTCAGGGTTTTTTATTGTGCAACTAGGGTTTTTTATTGTGCAACTACGAAGTGATGAGATCAGATTCTGTTGTATCATGTTAAGTAGTTGTTTGGGGTTTGTTTTTAGTCTTTTTTTGTGGTGGTGGTGGTGGGGGGGGAGGGTTGTTGGTTTTTTGTTCCATGGCTAGAGCTTTGAGATTCACCAATGGTGAGATTTTGCAGTATGTGATCGTTTGCCCATCATGAAGGTAGCCACATTCCATCTTCGGAGATTATATCTAACCGTGACACCAGTGCGCATGCGGTTTTTTAATATATTTTCATCCCTTCCCACCAGCGCACAATGGCTTACTCTTCTGAAAGGTGGAATGGGTTTTTAACCTATACACAAAACGTTCTGCGTGTGATTGTAGACAGGACCTTGGTTTATAGATTCTGAAGGACTTGAGGGGAGTGGAGTTGGTACTGATAATAACTCCAGGCGAGAATCCCCATGAAGAGCATCTCAGTGGTGGCTTGAACATCTGCTGTCAGATCAGGAGTTCAATGCTCTAAACCACTAGGCTGCACACTCTCCCCCAACCCCACAATCAGTGATGATTTTGACCATCTCGGGGACCTTTTTTTTTTAGATTCAGCATGCAACCTGGAAATGGAGGGAATGAAACAGCAAGGCGATTCACAGAACTTTGTCAGAAGATTCACGACACCAAAGAATGGCCAGAAGAATAGACACAGTCTCTTGTACCCCTACCAAAGAAAGGAAACCTCAAACAATGCCAGAACTACAGAACCATCCAAGCTAGGAGAGGAGAATCCAAGCATTCGAGAACAAGTGCCACAGAAGACTCCTCAAAATAGCATACAAAGAACACAAGACCAACAACTATGTGAAAGACGAAATCAAAAAGCGTGTGGGCCACCAAGAACCTTTGCTCTCCACCATAAAAAGGAGAAAACTGATGTGGTTTGGTCACACCACAAGACACAACACCTTAGCAAAAACCATCTTGCAAGGAACAGTCGAAGGCAAGAGAAGAGGCCGCGAAAAGAAATGGGTTGACAACATCAAAGACTAGACCGCCCAACCCCTGCAATACCTACTAGCCACACAGGATCGTGAAGCATGGAAAAAGATCTCTGTTGCGTCTTCTCTCATGTCCCCCCTACGTCCTTTGGGACTGAGTGAGTGCAACCTGTACAATGAAATGAGTTGCTCTGAAGTCAGAATGTTTCTGATGAGGCCAGCAGTGGGCAGACCTCCTGCAGAGTGACAAGCCACAGGAGAAGACCTGGCACTACACAAGCCTGCTCAACAGGGAAACGCGGAAAAGAGAAGACAACTTTTGCCGGCTCCTACCCAGAGTAAACTTGCTATGGGCTCAGTAAAAAAAAGACTGGGAACGCATATCTGAGTGTTATCCATAGAAAGAATACAATTTTGAGACAGTGTTGCTCAAACTACTTGAGCAACATTGCAGATGCCTGTATCTCGGGGCCCATTTGTTAAAAAAAAAAAAATTAATTGCTCATTCTTTCAGGGAAGCAGTTAAGCAACTAAGGAGGATTTAAAAAGGAAAAGAAAATTGGCAATGGATTCTTTCAGGGGACATAAGTCCAAATTTTCATGCAAAAAAATCTGCCTTAAGTATAAATAAAATGGGGAGGGGATAGCTCAGTGGTCAGAGCACTGCTTTCCCCCAGATAAGATTTAGGCAGCATCAAGCATGGTTTCCACTTGGATGGATGACCGTTTGCACACCTTGGCTTCAGTACAGCCCCCCAGTTCACCAGCTGTAATTGGGTATCTGCCTGTTTAGGTCAGGGAAGGTAAAGCAGCGAGGGAGAGGAGATGGGCGCCACCCTCAATATGCTGGCCCCTAGAGAAGTTGAGGTCTCTGATGCCTCGCTCCCCTACGACCACATAGGTTATGGGACACCTTGACCTTTAAGTATAAATACAGGGCCCAGGCCAAAAGCTTTGTCAGTTATTGATGTATGGATCGGTGGTCTAGAGGTAACGCGCCTGTCTAGAAAGCGAAAGTCCGGGTCGGAAGTGTGCGGTGGTTCGAATCCCGTTAGGGCCCCGGAACTTTTCCCCCATCCATTAGACCATGAGTGGTGGTCTGGGCGCTAGTCTTTCGGGTGAGACGATAAACCGAGGTCCCGTGTGTTACACAAAATTATCCAGCGCACGTTAAAGAACCCACGGCAATAAGGGAGTTGTCCCTGGCAAAATTCTTAGAAAAAAGCCATTCTGATAGGGAAATAAATAGTTGCAGACAAACAAACAAAAAGTTGGCGGTGCTCTTGTGGCGACGCGCTCTCCCCGGGGAGAGCAGCCCGAATTTCACGCAGAGAAATCTCGTGACTTAAAGTGGTATAAATAAAGGCATACATTAACATGTTTGTTATGTTGTAAAAGGTTACGTTGTAAATTATGTTGAGATTGTCTTCAGCCATGACAAATATTAACATAACAACCCGCACTCTCTTTTAAAGAAGAAAGAAATCCTCTGAAGTCAGAATATGGCTGCCTATGTGACGAGGTACTTGAAAAGAGTCACACATGCAAACTTATTCCATGTGACTTTTCAATCACCGTGATTCCCAGGTGAGTCAAGAGTGTGTATTCTGGGTGACCCCCTAGAGTGTTAAGTTGATGAGCGCCCAACAGCAACAACAACTATATAAATGCGTAATGGTAAACCCAGGCAAGGCCGATGTCCTGGATTTGGTAGCAGAAATACATATGATGTAATCTTCATTACCAGCGATCTGTTTTTTTCATCCCACCTATAGCTCTGATTAATCAGCTTGGCAGCAATCCAAAGTCATTTCGATCACTACTAAAAGGAAGGATTACTTATGGTATTAATCCTATTCGACATTCAAGGAAGTTGAAGTAGAGGTATTAATATTTGAAATCCCACACTATGTAGTTGTTAAAGTGTTCATGTTGTTTATAATTTGAACTGTGGCTACTGTGTTATTTATTGTTCGCAATCATTTTTGTTTCTCCCAGAAGCTTTTTTGTTGTTGTTTTGGTGGTGTTGTTTTTTTGGGGGTTTGTTTGGGGTTGGGTTTTTTTTGGGGGGTGGGGGGTTGTTTGGGTTTTTTTGGGGGGAGTGTTCTTTGTGGTTTTTCGTGTGAGTGTTGGGAGGGTGTCTTTTACTACAAAAATTTTTTTATTGAACTAAAATGTAGCAGAAAAAATAAAATGCTGGAATGTTGGAGATCATCGGGAGAGAGAGAGTGTATGTTTGTTTGTGTGTGGAATACACACAAGTATTTGCGAAATTTCCCACACATTCAGGACTCTTGTTTAACAAGTAGTAGTAGTAGTAGTAGTATCATTAATATTAGTATTTATATCATTACCATTAACTGTTAAGTCTACTCAAGGTTGCCTTGCGAAACAACTTGTACACACCCATACGAAGACTTGCCCTGATCCCCTCAGAGTATGCAGAGCTCTGCATTGAGCAATATGAACACTTGTAAGCTAATGTCGACACACACACTTACACACACGCACGCGTGCGCGCGCACACTTACACACACACACACACACAGAGGCTTAAGTCGATATGGGAGCAAAGCATATGGGTGTACCCACAAATCAATCTGGGTGTGTACCGTGACTGCTTGCTTTGTCAGTCAGGTCAGAATTTTGGAAGACAGGTTTGGACAGAGCAGACTGCCATGGGTCCCTGTCTAGTTATGAATGCAGGGCTATTTTGGATCAGCATTGTGACAGAAACTGGCAATCCACGCCAATCCAAAGGGCTGTCTCCTTGATAAGAATTAAAGCCCTGAAGTTGGAATGCCGCTACCTTACTGGCGGGTAAAAACGGTCGTACAGTCAAAACAGGGTGGCGGGGTGAAATTATTTCACCAACAGGAGAAGTAAGGTGCCTCCTTCCCTCCGCTAGCCTGTGGGAGATCCTTGGGCAAGGTCGGGTACCCACTTAGCCCCCCCATCAGGGTTACGTGAAGTCATGGAAGGCAGGTGACGGATGATGTGTTGAGCAGCCGAATAGTTTTTGGGAACTGGTCAGCACTTCAATGCGTTAGGCAGATGATACTATATGAGTACAATGGCTAAGACAATCCGCTCAGTACGAGCACTGCTCCTATAGAAAGTAATTGCAGCCTACTATAGGTATACTTCTGCAAAGAATGTCATGGTAATCATAAAGAAACAGAATACAGATAACAGCGTGAAGGGGGCTTCCAGTTTATCCAGAAGTTCCTCGCTGTGCGACAGGTAACCCTCGATCGTCATCCAGCGACTGTCCGCATCAGAAAACCTCTCAGAATGGGTACATGGAACGTACGGACTATGCTACAAAAAGGAAAATTGGAAAATCTCAAACAGGAAATGGAAAGAATGAACCTCAACATACTAGGACTTTCAGAAGTGAGATGGAAAGGAGCAGGCTGCATAACATCCGACAACTACACCATTCTTTACTCAGGAGGAGATCAACACCAGAAAGGAGTTGGCACGATTCTAGATCAAGAAACCTCAAAGACCATCAAAGGTTTCTGGACTGTAAATGACAGAGTCCTGATAGTAAAACTTAAGGGTACATCTTTCGACATTGGAATAGTACAAGTATATGCACCAACAGCTGATAAAGATGACGCAGAAATTGAGTTTTATGAAAATATCGAAAAGGCAATGAAGCAACTGAAGTCTCAAGATATCAGAATAATAATGGGTGACCTTAATTGAAAGGTAGGAAAAAGGAAAGATGAAACCACAGTTGGCCCATTTGGAATAGGAGTGAGAAACGAAAGAGGAGAGTGGCTCACGGAATGGTGCAAGGAACAAAAGCTGGTTTGAAAACCATCCAAGAAGATGCTGGACGTGGAAAAGCCCTGGCGACAGAACCAGGAATCAAATAGATTACATCCTGATTCAAGAACGCTTCCGTAACTCTATAACATCTTATAAGTCCATGCCAGGTGCAGACTGTGGAAGTGATCATGTCCCAGTTATCGGGACAATGCGACTAAAATTGAAAAAGTTGTCAAAAGCAAAAAGAACACCAAAACTGCAAATGAACATGCTACAAACTGACAAAGAAATCAAAGAAAAATACAAGATCAAAGTTGGAAACAAATTCGATGGCCTAGATCAACTCACCACTACAGAGGAAAAATGGCAGATGATGAAAGATAGCATCAGCGAGGCAGCAAAGAATATATTATACCAGTCATAAATAGAAAGGAACATAAGAAGTGGATGAGCTCCGAGATTTTAAACCTAATGGAAAACAGGAGAAAGGCAAAAGTAGATGAAAAGAAGTATAAAGAACTCGACAAACTGGTTAAGAAAAAGTGTAATGAAGCCAAGGAAGAATGGAAAAATATGCATGAAAGGGAAATTTTGAAACTTTTTGCAATTTTTAAATAGCAAATTTAATGCATGAAAAAAGGGGAAACGGGGAAAAAACCCATCTGAAAAAAACAGGTTGTTAAAGCCCGAGAGAGGGAGAAATACTCATGGAAAAAAAGAAGATTTTCCCTTAACAGGTGGTCAAAATACATCAAAAAGTTTCCCACGACGAAGAGGCCCCACCCCTCATATTGGGCAACAAAAAGGGGCCCCACAATAATAAAGGAAAACCGAAGTGGGGGACATCACCCAGCAAAAATAAAAAAGTGGAAAGGGCGCCAGGACCTAAATGAAAACCCCATGTGAATTGAAACACCCTTTGTGAAGGGGGAAAATTAAAAGGCAGTCACAAAACTACTAAAAAATATATTTACCAGGAGAATTCCGACAGATATGAAAAAGCCCACTACTTTTGGCGATCCCTAAGAAACCGGGCAAAAGCTGGGGGGTGTTTTAAACATCGTACAACCAGCCTGAAAGCCCACCTCACCAAAATTCCTTTTTTCGAATACTCATGAAAGAATTAGAAATAAAAAAACTCCCCAAAAAAATTTAGAAACGCCCCAAATTTTTTTCATGGCAAAGGCAAACCCGAAATCAATCTTTGCATTGAAAACTATCATGGAAAAATCCATCAAGGTCCCCGAAAGACCCGTACCTTTTGCTTTATTGACTACTCAAAAGCGTTTTGACAAAGTACAAAACCCGACTTGTTTGATATTCCCGGCAGGGGGGTATTCATCGACGGGGAAAAACCCTTTGAGTCCTCAGAAACATATTTCTGGGAAAGGAGGCAGCCCCTTAGAGTCGACAATGACCTCAGTCAATATTACCCAAACTGCAGGGGTTTTGAGGCGGGTGCTTTCTCCCCCCGAATATTTAAAAGTTATAGTGAAATAATTTTACGAAAAATTAGAATCAAAAGAGGGGAAATTTGTTTAGGTGGCCACAACATCAACAAAACCCGGGATAAGCAATTAAAACAGCCTTAAAAACCGACTCCCGAAGAAAAACTGCAAAAAAATTTTAACAACAGTAACAGACGAAAGCGAAAAGAAAGGATTACAGCTCAATGCAAAGAAGGCAGAATGCATGGTGATCTCGAAAAAAGCTGTTATACCACAATGCAACATAGCCTGTAAAGGAGAGAGAATCAGACAAGTAAACACCTTTAAATACCTTGTTGTACTATCACCCCGGACGGCAAGTGTGACACAGAAATCAAGAAGAAATGGTCAATCTAAGGCAAACTTTTAACAACATGAAATGCATTTTTATCACAGTAAGATAACCTCAAGACAAAGATCCATGTTGTGAGAGCCTACGTATGGTCCATTCTTCTGTACGGATGTGAGTGCTGGACCCTAGCCAAGGACACAGAACAGCACTAGAAGCAGTGGAGATGTGGTTCATCCGGAGAATCATGAAAGTCTCATGGACAAAAAGAAAAACAAATGCAGTAATAATGGAAATGGCTGGATACAAGAGATCCCTTCTCAACACCATCAGAGAAAGACAGCTCAAATTTTTCGGCCATATAATCAGGGCTGACGGACTAGAGAAACTGTTATGGAGTGGCAAAATATGTGGAAACAAGAGCAGAGGAAGACAACCACAAAATTCACAGAGAGCTTAAACAAATTCGCAACGAATAAAGAGGGCACCAACAATGAGCTCATGAGAGGGACCGAGAACAGGGAAGAATGGAGAGCCATGATCGTCGATGTCTGCAGGATCAGACCGGACACTTGAAGAAGAAGAAGAAGACAGTCAAAATCTCACCATTGGTGAACCTCGGAGCTCTAGCCAAGGAACAAAGAAGAGAAAAGCTCAGATTAAAATTGTGCAGGTATTTCCTGATAAAAAGTCCCCAAAAATTTATAAAAACCAAGTATTTAGCCGTTTCTTCTGTCAATGCTGTAGCTAGCCATAATTGTTCAGGCATTTAGAGATTAAAAGTTCCAGGTTAAAAACAACTGTTCAGTCGATCCTTGGGGGACGACGGGATAGCGTAGTGGTTAGAACATTGCGCTCGCAATCTGACGACCCGGGTTCGATTCCCGTTCAAGGGGATATTTTGAAAACATCTCCAACGCTGACTGTCCTAATGCCCACTTGGCCGAGAGAGCGGGGATGTACTGTGGGCAAGGCATCTCCACTATAACCAAATTTCTGCCATGGCCCAGGCCAAAAGCTGTGACAGGTTATTGATGTCAGCTAATTGCCAAGGCCTACATTAAAATGTTGTTATGTTTAAAATGTTGTGTTGAGATTGCCTTCAGCCATGACAAGCTCTTAACATAACAACCTGCACTCTCCTTTATAGGAGAAAAAATCCTCTGAAGACGGAGTATGGCTGCCTATGTGGCGAGGTACTTGAAAATAGCCATACACGCAAACTTCTCACCCGGTGTACTTCCTATCTCACAGAGATTCCCAGGTGGGATGAGAGAGTCAAGAGTGCATGTTCTGGGTGACCCCCAGGGTGTAAAGCTGGGGAACGCACAACAACAACAACAACAACCAAATTTCTGCCCAATTTCCGAAACAGCAGATGCCTCCTCTGCTGTTTTGGAGGTCATCGTCGAACACGAAGGAAAACATACATATAATGGTGGGCAAAAAGGGTCGCATACCCAAAATGTCATCACTATAGCTAAGGAAAAAAAACCAACACAAAAAAAAGAAGAAAAAAGAAACACCAGCAACTGAGACCTAGACTCTCAGCGTTCATACTCGAAGGTTATAGCATTATTTATACCAATCATATTATGATAAAAGTAATGATGAGAATGACGACGATGATAAAAATTATGTTGATAATATCCCCCAAGTCAGAATACACCTACCTAAAACAGTCGCATACGCACAATTTCACCATCAGTGAAGTGAGGAATGAAAAAAGAAACATGTTAATAATGATGATGATAATTGGTAATTCATTTAATTCTTTTCTTATGGCTTAAAAGCATAGCACACATATGTTAATAGTATTATGGACATCAGTCACGATATTAATAGTCCATCAACACACTTCTATACAAATCCATACTGTTCACCAAAGTACTTACTAGGTCCCTTTACTTCTTTCTGTCTGTCTCTTTCTTTCTTGCATCCTCCACTCAATCCCGACAACCATATCAGACACTTCCCTCTGGAATTCTTTTAGTAGCAGCAACATCAGGAATAGATACAGTAACAGTACTAGTACTAGCGAAAGTAGTGGTAGGGGCATGACCATTATTATTAGTTGCATATATTTATTATGGAAGCTTGTTGAAACAAGTGACGTAGTCCTGCTCATAGTCAGTCATAGTCAGATTACCTGCCCTGGCCCCTGAGTGTGTTACAGTTCACACACACACACACACACACACATAGAGCATGAGTGGCGTTGTCCTTTGTGTCAACACGAGTACCCCAGCCAGTGTGAACAGCACATATGGGTGTGTGTGTGTACCCAACATGGTAGAGGTGTACAGTACCTGTGTGCTTTTAGGGTATGGTCAGAATGTGGATATCAGTCAGGATAGATGGCCATGCAATGGTTCCAAGTCTAACTGGCGATAAGTTGCAAGACTAAGATATTCTCCACTTTTGCACGAATGTATGTAAATGCTTCCGTATAAGAGAACGTTGTCAAACACTTTTCTACATAAAATTGTTTCTTAATTCGTGTCTGGTCTGCATAAAAAATCTGAACACTTCCTTATTTGTATTTTCAAACAGCATACATGTAGGTGTAAGCACACACGCCCGCAGCACACACACACACACACACACACACACTGCTTCACGGAAAATAACAACAGCTGCCTTACCACAGTCTCTCTCTCTCTCTCTCTCTCTGTCTCTGTCTGTCTTGTCTGTCTGTCTGTCTCTCATACACACACACATGCCCATGCACACACACACACACATACACACACACACAATCACACACACACACACCACACACACACACCAAAGTTTGCTCATACTGGCAAAAATGACCACGACTTCATTATTTGGCTAGGCTATAACATGCATGCACAGAAATAGGGAAAAAGACAGTTGTTACCCAAATTTCATGATGACATTGTTTTTACCAAAATGTCACCAGTAAACAATATTGCTAGAAGGAAGGTGGCTTGGATAGCGGAGAGGGTTGTACTTCTGATATTTGATTCAAAGGTCGGTGGTTTGAATCTCAATTGCAATCATCACTTTGAAATCTCAAGGCAGTATTTGTGCTGACTGGAATCTCCTCTCAATCAAGGTTAAACCCCAAATCCCCTGCGTGTACACTTGTCTATCTATCTATCTATCTTGTCCCGTAGTCTGACGACCGTGGGGGCACCCTCAAAGACTCAGCAACCAGTTCCCTCCATTCTTCTCTCTGTTCTGCCTTTCTCAGGGTTTTGTTGAGTTCTAGGCCTGTCCATTCACTGATGTTATCCTCCCAGCTCTTCCTTGGTCTGCCTCTTCTTCTTCCTCCTTGGACAGTGCCTTGCAAAACTGTCTTTGTAATTCCTTGGGATCTTGTGACATGCCCATACCACTTAAGTTTACGCTTTTTCACGATCGTTAGAAGGTTCTCATAGTACACTTGTACTTATAGCAAAACCCCTGTTGATGTAAACTATGGACATCCCAGAGTGCACAACCTCCTTCCCAACCCCCACCCACAACACAAACTGGGTTATCTTATCTCTGATCCCAGTGGGACTAGCATTGATCTAGTTAATAGCCTTTGTGGTTGGATGTGTGTGTGTGTGTGTGTGTAGGGGGGGGGGGTGTGTGTGCTGAAAATGTTAACAATAAATAAAAAATACACTGGAAAAAACAGAAGGAAAAGGGGCCTTTAATGCAGATAATATCATAGTGGAGGAAAACAAGTGTAAGTAACCACTTACAACATCTCAATCATTTTTTTAACTAATTTTCAAGGATTTGATTTAAAAGGGAAAAAATGCTAGAAAACAAATCTTCCAGCATTTTAGGCATTTTTGTGTAAGAACCATGCCTTTGGCCTGACCTGACTGGAATTTGGGCTCCTGGATGAGCCTTCAGAAAAGGGGGACTAAGTGCAGAACTGTATTAGCAGAGCGTAGGCCTACAGTGGAATCTCTGTTCTCCCAGAAGTTATCTGCGTTTAGTGGGCTGTGGTTTCTATTGTAGGCCCACTACGTGCATGTTTAGAAGTCTACATGCAAGTAAGCCTATGCATGGGCGTTCATGCATCAATCAATCAAGGCTCTTTTTCCTGGGAGGATAATGCTGTTGAGTGTTAGGGGGAGGGGGATGAAGATGGGTGTGCAACTACCTGCAGATGTTCTGTGGGTACATGTTAATAAAATCAGTCACTTTTCCTGTGCTGGGTACGTTTTAAGAATAAAATCAGACATGTTGGGTACGTTTACATAAAATCAGTCATCATTCTTGTGATTTAACACCCCCCCCCCCCCCACACTTCACCACACCCATAATCATCATCATCATCATGGCTTTCCCCTCCCCCCCCCCTTCCCCCCACAACAAAACAAAACAAAACAAAACAACTTTCAGTGTATGAGAGAATGGTAAGGTATCTGCTGCTAAGGTAATTCCAATAACTCACTGTTTGAACTGCCACCAATGTCCTAACCTGCCCCCTGAATGATCAATAAGTGACTTTCCAGGGGGGGGGGGGGGGGGGGGGGGGGGGGGGGGGTTAGTTAGTAGATTTGTCATCTGCTACATCAGGCCACAGTCCAGAGTTGTTGCGAAATCTCGACAGTGTTTCAAGTCAGGCTAGGGGTTATTGATCCCCCCCCCCCCCCCCCCCCCCACACACACACACACACTGGACATGTGTGAATGAAAGCCATTGGTTGAGTGGCCCCTACAAAAAGGTCAACCTCAGGTGAACATGTGAGTGTGCCAGCGTTGTGTGAAGCAGACGAAAATAGCTGCGTGTGTCTTTAAAGAAAGTTGGGAGCCTTAACTAGCCTACACCTGTTATTATGAGAACTGCTTAGTGGTTGGCTGGCTGACACAGTCCCTAATTAAGATTACTCGGCTGGGACTATATTTTTGTATAATCAACAAAGAAAAAAAGGTAAAGGTGTCCCATAACCTATAAGGTCGTAGGGGGAGTGAGGTGTCAGAGACCTCACTTCTCTAGGGCCAGCATATTGAGGGCGGCGCCCATCTCCTCTCCCTCCCTGCTTTACCTTCCCTGACCCTAAAGAGGGCAGGTACCCATTTACAGCTGGGTGAACTGGGGGAACTGTACTGAAGCCAAGTCGTGCAAAGGTCACCCATCCAACTGAACCACGGTTGACGCTGCTTAACTTGGCCAGGGGAAAGCTAGTGCTCCGACCACTGAGCTATCCCATCCCGTCCCCAAAAGAAAGCTTTACCTAATATAACAGCTGGGCTCCTGTGACCTCTGTTGCATATAAGAATTGCTCAAGTGGGATGACTTGCAGCCACAGTCCCTAAATCCGAGATATTTCCCCTGGGGCTTTAATATAATTCTCACCTCACCTCAAACTTTATCTGCAAGAATGGAGAAACTAAGGGCAAAGACTTAGTAAAAGAGCAAATTTGACTCTATATCTAGAATGGCTCTCTCTCTCGTTTCTTTGCTGTTATTTTTGTGTTTGTTTTTGTGTGTCTTGAGTGTTTTTTTTTTTTTTGGTTTGCTTCTTGTTGTTGTTTCTTTCTTTTTTGTGGGAGTGATCTTTTTCCCCCTTTTACTGTGTGAGTTTATGTGTATTGGGTATACTTAATTATAAATGATATATCCCTAAGGGCGGGGACTGAATGTATAAAAAGCACATGGGTGCTTATTCATTATCCTTGAAATAAAAGAATGTGTCATTGTCATTGTCTCTCTCCCTCTCTCTCTCTCTCTGCATGTGCCATGCACTCAATTCTTGTTCAGCATTTTGTAATCTTGTCAAACCCAGCATATTTGTTGGAAGGTAAAGTCAGGCTGCTCAGTTCTGTGCTATATAGGTTATCACATTAAAAAGGTAAAGGTGTCCCATAACCTATGTGGTTGTAGGGGAGGGAAGCATCAGAGACCTCAACTTCTCCAGGGGCCAGCATATTGAGGGCAGCGCCCATCTCCTCTCCCTCACTGCTTTACCTTCCCTGACCCTAAAGAGGGCAGGTACCCATTTACAGCTGGGTGAACTGGGGGAACTGTACTGAAGCCAAGGCGCGCAAACGGTCACCCATCCAACTGAACCACGCTCGACGCTGCTTAACTTGGCTGGGGGAAAGCGAGTGCTCCGACCACTGAGCTATCCCATCCCGTCCCCAAAAGAAAGCTTTACCTAATATAACAGCTGGGCTCCTGTGACCTCTGTTGCATATAAGAATTGCTCAAGTGGGATGACTTGCAACCACAGTCCCTAAATCCAAGATATTTCCCCTGGGGCTTTAATATAATTCTCACCTCACCTCACAAACTTTATCTGGAAGAATGGAGAAACTAAGGGCAAAGACTTAGTAAAAGAGCAAATTTGACTCTATATCTAGAATGGCTTTCTCTGGTTTCTTTGCTGTTGTTGTTTTTTTTATTTTTGTGTGTGTGTTGGAGTGTTTTTTGTTTTGGTTTGCTTTTGTTGTTGTTTTTGTTGTTTCTTTCTTTTGATTTTTTGTGTGGTTTATTGTGGGATTTTAAAAAAAACTGTGTGAGTGTATGTGTATTGGGTATACTTAATTAACATATGATGTATCCCTAAGGGCGGGGACTGAATGTAAAAAAGCACATGGGTGCTTATTCATTATCCTTGAAATAAAAGAATTTGTCATTTCTCTCTCTCTCTCTCTCTCCCCTCTCTCTCTCTCTCTCCTCTCTCTCTCTCTCTCTCTCTGTGCATGTGCCATGCACTCAATTCTTGTTCAGCATTTTGTAATCTTGTCAAACCCAGCATATTTGTTGGAAGGTAAAGTCAGGCTGCTCAGTTCTGTGCTATATAGGTTATCACATTAAAAAGGTAAAGGTGTCCCATAACCTATGTGGTTGTAGGGGAGGGAAGCATCGGAGACCTCAACTTCTCCAGGGGCCAGCATATTGAGGGCGGCGCCCATCTCCTCTCCCTCGCTGCTTTACCTTTCCGGACCCTAAAGAGGCAGGTACCTATTTACAGCTGGGTGAACTGGGGGACTGTAATGAATCCAAGGCGAACAAACGGTCACCCATCCAAGTGGTAACCACGCTCGATGCTGCTTGACACTAGCTGGGCAAAAGCAAGCACTCTGACCACTGAGCTATCCCGTCCCCTATCACATTATGCTATCTTTATTTGCATGGGGTTTTCATTCTGACCTTTCATCAACGAAAAACAGTTGATTTTTATGTCAACATAAGATGGATTACAGAAGCACAAGCACACCTAGCATGCAGCCTGTACGTGGAGAAGGATGGGCTCAGCCAGGTTTAATTTGCCCATAAGACATGACATGAAAAAACAGATCAGTGCAGCCTCTCAATCACCACCTTGGGGGGGGGGGGGGGGGAGGGAGGAGGTAAAGAGAGAAGAGGATGTCAAAGTTAAAAACACACCCTATATCTGTAGATATGAACAATATTTGCAATAGTGTGCTTTTTAAAATATTACATTCATCCACTCCTTTGATATTGATATATCTGAATAATATTTCTTCTGTATTAATACGAGAGATTTTTTAAAAGAAAAAGTACATACAACTTTCTAATAATATAGTAAACATTTCCTATAGAATGGCTGGTGGCGAAGGGGGGGGGGGGGGGGGGGGGGGGGGGGGGGGGGGGGGGGGGGGGGGGGGGGGGGGGGGGGGGGGGGGGGGGGTAGGGTCAACAGAATTAAGATGGGGGAATAGTAGAGCAGGAATGCAGGGGCACTGGTGAGGGTGGGATGGGGGGGGGGGGGGTGTTTGATGTTAGGCCAGAACTGTTTTGATAGCAACCTATTACTGAATCTCAGTAAATAAGGTAATGATGATATATCAAAGGGTTACAGATAAGCAGCTACATTTTTTTTAAACCATCCAGCCCATGTCCTTAATAAGGACTGCAACAGTATAAACATAACAATAACACCCCCCACCCCCCAAAAAAATTCCATATGCCCCTACCTTTTATGGACAAAATACCCGTTAAGTACAAACCCACAACCCTCAATCAGGTAGTATGGTGGGTAGGCTAGGCCCACACCCTAGCCACCCCACTTTATCCACCCATGCCAGTTGAACCATTGGCTGAACTACTCTGCCCCAATTAGGTCTAACCCCGACCCTGCGAGGTCAAGGACATCGCTCACAGGCCAACGAAAAAAAAGCAGTGGTGTAGCCTACCTCTGTGATGTGGTCCTGTTAGGATAGTTAGTACTGGACGAGTCTAGCTTCTCAGTCCATTGCGCAGCCAGTGTGGTTCACTGTGACGCATGCTCAGCCGGTGTTGGGGGAAAATATTGCGAAATTCCAGACGAGTGATATAGGCCTAGGCCTACTAGATCTACCAAAAGTTAGATTCAGAGGATATTATATGCACAGAGGAGGTATCGGCGTCTTTTCAGCCAGGTGAGTTTTGTCTGCTTTTAGTTTCCAAGGCTACGTGAAGTGATGCACGCACGTACAGCACACACACACACACACACACACACTTATAGAGAAAAATTAATGTGTTGTTTATTCAATCTACCACCTGGAAATAAAACTTTTTGGATTGCATCCTATAGAAGAAATAGGAATCGTCCTAGGAGAATCTTGTTCAACTGTTTATTTTGATGTTGGCTGTCATACCATGTCAGAGATATATTTGAGTCAATGTGCCTTCTCCTTCAGCGTTAAAAGAATAGGGCCTACCATAATTATTAGCTACAGGCTGACTGTGCGTGCTTCCCAATTAGTTGTCAACAAGCCTACATATAATTATACCAATCTTACATACATGTAGAAAACACGTTTTTAAACCTGAGAAAAATGTGCAGTATCATTGAACACAGATGAACAGTTCCTGATGAGCTATATTAAAAAGAAAACTCTAGTAATTTAAACATCGATTATCGTGGGGGGGGGGGGGGGGGGGATAACCACCCCCCCTCCCCCCCTTCCCGCGCAGGGTTGACCTCTTCACCTCGCCATATGTCCACGTTTGCGCACTTCCATCCGCCATCTAAGTAGTCCCATCTTATAAGTTACACTCATCCTAAAATTCATGATCTGGTAAAAGTTGTTGGTTTCGAATGATGCAGGAAATAATATGCAGGAAACATTGATCCCGTGCAAATAAATGCACAAGGGGTTGAATGTGTTATGATAGTCGTGTAAGGATACGGGCAGTCTTTCGAACAACAACAGCAGCCAGTCAACTATTTTTGTGGAAGGGTTGTTAGGCCTATCGAAGCCTAGGACTTACCCTATCACATCACAGGTGTCGTCTGCAACTACTTGGAGTCGGTTGCATTTCTGTGTTACTTGCCGGTTCAAATAAGGAGAAAGTAAGGTAAGTTTGTACGGAAATAACACCGAAGTATTTGTCACACCCAAAAAAAAAAAAAAAAAGGAAAAAACACACCCACCATGGATTCCTTCTGAATGTTATTCAGTGAGAAAAGCAATGTTTATCACACATCCATCATTTGAGTCCATAGCGACAGGTATTGATTAGATTATCGATAAGCATTTGTGTTGCTACTTTGGAAAACTCATGAAGGAATTATGCCCCTCATCCCACTCATTCCAGCCATTCAAAAGTCGTGGGATTAATGATGTTTATTTAAACAAGAAAGACTACAGTTGCCATGACCATGCGATAAAGTTCTAGATGATAATCATCATAATGCCAACAGAGTTCGTATACAAAGTTTACAGAGGGTAATGGACCCCCTCTTTCACACTGTTTTTGTCTGTCTGCTTGTCTCTCATTCCTTCTGTCACACACACACACACACACACACACACACACACACACACACATACACACAACCACCCTTGTAACCAGCAAACTATCAAAATGTTTGTTCAAGTTTTGGATTTTTTCCCTATGTGTAATTAATATATTTTCTATGATAAGGTTTTTCTTGACATTTTCAATTTATTTTACAATCTTTGTATACTAACAATCTGTAATTAACTTTAAAAATTAAAAGAAAAGGGGACCCGCCCCCCCCCCCCCCTTTAAGAAAATGAAAAAAAGTAGTTTGCGAGGCATTTTACAGCCATTGTCATATTGTATCAATGTTACATAATACCAAAAAAATAATAAGGTACTTAGGTAGTGATCATAAGATTATTGTAGTAAGTTTGGAAAATCATCAAATTGCTCAAATCAGTTTTGATAAAGAGAAAGGTTTTAGATACCCAAATGCAAATTGTGTTTAATATTTTGTAAATAAGATGGATCAGTGGTTCCACCCACCCACTTGTATGTATGTATGTGTACCAAAGAAAATATGGAACAGGATGTACCTAGTAAAACAGTAGGCACAGGCACATGAAAACAATATTTAAATGTGCATGATAAACTCTTGGGTTAATTTTATGACCTGGATACTTGTCTCTATTGTAGTTATTCATTCTCTGTTTTTCTTTGTCACAAGTGTACCAGCACTATTTTCAGAAGTTGTGTTAAATTGATCAAGGTCATGTGAAAAATACCATAATTGATACTGATTGCATTAATATTATTGTCCTGGAAAAGGTTATTTTATGTTTGTGGTGTCCGTTACATAATTGTGTTGCAGAGGATTGGCCTCTAAATTCTTGAGAAAAAATTTGAGTCAACTTTGAAAGATTTGTGCCTGTGGCTGTTGTTTTTATTTTCCAATGATACTGTTAATTTTATATTTTTATTACTGTCATAATCACTAGTCCATGTATCTACATTTCCAGTGTTGCTGTCCTCATATAAAGTTATTCGGAGTTAGAAAAAGCATACACAGAATTCAACCATTTTATAAAGATTTTTTTTATGGCAATGTCTGGTCTTTCTCATGGTTTGCTGTGATGCTAATAGTGCAATTTAGGGCCTGTAAAAGGAGGTAAAAGGTAAAGGAGTCCCATAACCTATAAGGTCGTAGGGGAGCGAGGCGTCAGAGACCTCACTTCTCTAGGGCCAGCATATTGAGGGCGGCGCCCATCTCCTCTCCCTCGCTGCTTTACCTTCCCTGACCCTAAAGAGGGCAGGTACCCATTTACAGCTGGGTGAACTGGGGGAACTGTACTGAAGCCAAGGCGCGCAAACGGTCACCCATCCAAGTGGTAACCACGCTCGACGCTGCTTAACTTGGCTGGGGAAAAGCGAGTGCTCCGACCACTGAGCTATCCCATCCCCATTTAGGGCCTGTATGCTGACCCAAAATTAAAATGTCCAGTCTTTGTCATGGTGTGCTATAATTACAGCCAGTAGTGCCATTTAGGGCCTGCATGGTGACCAGAAACAGATGGGACAGTTTAGACCACATCCTGTCTGTCCTTGGAGTGGACAGTCACCTTATTGTTGTTGCTGCTGGCGATGTGGCAATGCAGATGATATCAGTGTGATGGGTGGCAGATGGCCGGGAAACTCTGTGTCCTTGTCTGACTGTGGGTGACATATTGACCTGACGTGATAGAGAGGGAGAGTGGAGAGATAGTCTGCGGTGCCAGATATTGAGATAGCTTCATGATGTCTTGATTGTTGATGAATATTAGCTATTGCTCTCTCTCTCTCTCTCTCTCTCTCTCTCTCTCTCTCTCTCTCTCTCTCTCTCTCTCTCTCTCTCCTCCCTCCCCCCCTCTCTCTCTCTCTCTCCTCCCTCCCTCTCTCTCCTCCCTCCCTCTCTCTCTCTCCCCTCCCCTCTTTCTCTCCCTCCCTCCCTCCCTCCCTCTCTCTCTCATTTGTAGAATTTGACTGTAATATGAAACTTCTTTGGTAGAAGAAGTTATGTGTGTGTGTGTGTGTGTGTGAGAGTGCATGCATATGTGTGTGTGTGAGTGAGTGAGTGTGTGTGTATGTGTGTTTTGGATAAAGTAGGAACAGATGAATTTTTTTCTCTGTTGAAAGGCTCTAAAATGAAATGAAAATATTGAAGAGAGTCCCCCCCCCCCCCCCAATTCCCCTTTTAATGAGACACAAATGGATCCAGCTCAGTCCCCTGAATAATAAAAAAAAAATCTTTAAATATAAAAACGGGTTTTATCGGAGTGGTGACTTGGGCTGCGGTACAATTGTTCCCATGTGAACCAATGTACCCAGCAGAATTTGTTAATAAGGGAGAAACAGGATGCAAGACATGTTGACAAAAATTCTACTTTCAAATTTCTTTCTTTGTGTTTGTGCATTTCTTGTCCCTTTCAAGTTGTTGTCATTCCTCAGTAAGAGCTCCAAGGTTTACCTATAGTGAGATTTTTGCATACGTGTGACCAGTCCCCCCTCCCCCCCCCCCCCTCCCCCCCCACCACTTATGGTAGTCACATTCCAACTTTGGGGATACAGTCGGGAATCGAACCTACCATTTTTGCCAGGACAGTCAGGAGGTACCTCCCTGATCTGCACTATTTTCAACTGTCGTGGGTTCTTTTGACGTGCACAAGTCCGTAAGCACATGAGTCCAACTGGTTTAGACTCGTCTTCTCTGAAAGACTTGGCATTCAGTTGGATTTTCCATTCAAACTGGAAAGAAAGGGCAAAGCTGGGAATGGAACCCAGAGCCTCATCATTTACTTGTTGGGCAAGTGAATGTCTAAACCTTCCTGCCACCTTTCTGCCCCCACCCCCCCCCCCCCCCCCCCCTCCCGAGCTAATTTCATGTTTAAGTATTATTTGTTTGTTATGAATACATACTGCGCTATGTGAATCATGTCGAAACACAAACTTGCTACCTGACATTAACATAGGAGAGGTTTTAGAGGGGAGGGAAGTGCTTGACATGTGATCCCTGTATGCCCCGTAGAGTTCAGAACCTCTTGACAAAAGGCTGTGAAGGGAGTCATATTTCACAGGAGGTTTAGAAACACAGCTACTTCGGCCTTGACAAAGGCATAGTTTTCTTACTCCTTTAAATGAAAGGCTCAACCTGAAAAAGCTTCTGGAAAAAAACAAACGTTTCACGCCTCCCACACCCTTCATACTCCCCTATTTGGGAGGAAGGAGATACATAAGAACTGTTTTATTTTTTATTCGGGGAGGGGGGCATAGACTAGTGCCCTGCCAGTAAGAATGGATGACAACATTTAAAAAATGCACTCACACTGTTGTTGTGTTTAGACGTCATCTCTGAAGTTAGAGTACGGCTACCTTATGGTGGACAAAAACAGTTAAATAATCTTATTTTTGGAAAATGATAATTATACAAACATTTCTCTATAGAGTGAACCAAAAATCTCTAAGTATGCTTTGTTAGACGTTAAAAATGTTTTTTCTTTATTCCACCAATGTGGGTGAGTGTGACTGTGTGTGTGTGTGTGCTTCTGTGCACATGCACACACATGTTTGTTTTGTGCATTTACAGTATAAATGTACACTCACACATACACACATGCACGCACATGCACACACACATACACACGCACACACACACACTCACATACACGCATGCATGCGTGTATGCACCTTGGTAATGTGTATGTGTGCAAGTGTGTGCATGCATGTACGTGTGTACATTTATACTGTACATGCACACAGTGACACTCTTGAATTAGGAGAGAACATGACTCAGTCATAAAATAAGTGTAACAGACGTCTATATATATAACAGGGACCAAAAGATTTCAGCTAGAGTGTTGTACCACCCCCCTCTATGTACATCTGCAGAAGAACAATATTTGAAGAAAGGCTGATCGTACTTCAGGGGTTTTGGCAGGAAATCGCAGGTTGTTATTCATTGAGCTTAGTGAAAAGCTCTGGGTGAGAGCCATAACTCGGCCGATTCTTCAGAGCCTCAGTATCGCTGCTTGAGACCTGAATAGTGAAGAAGTATAATATCATTGGAAAATAAGTATTGAATAAAAGTATTACAATGGACATTATAGCGTAGTGGTTGAGACTGTGCGCAATTGGAAAAGAATGATTGAATAAAGTAGAAGGATGGACATTATAGCTTAGTGGTTGAGAACGTTCAACTTCAATCTTGTGTTTCCATGAAATTGCAGGTTTGAATCTTGGTGGCAGCATCTGGTGGGTGGGTGTGTGGGGGGGGGGGGGGGGGTTACTATCTCCCAGGTAAACATTAAGTGCAGACCTGCCAGTGCCTTAATTCCCTTATAAATATAACACATGCAAAAGATCAAATATATATATGCACGTGAAAGATCTCATAATTTGTTTCAGTGTTTGGTGGGGTTATGGTAACAGGAACATACCCAGCATGCAATCTGTACAATAAAATGAGCTGCTCTGAAGTTGGAATGTGTGGGCTGAGGCCAGCGGGCAGACCTCCCTGCAAAATGACAAGCACAGAAGACCAGACACTCTGTACTTTGCCCAGTAGGGGAACGCACAAACAGACAGACAGACAGACAGACAGAGACTTAAACGTGAATTGTGAAGAAGCATTGGAAAAGAATTCATGATTAAATGAGAGTTGCATGCCTGTAAATGATTGAGTGCAAGCGCTTCGATTTGTTTGTTTTTTACAAGATTCAGCGCTATATAAATTCCATATATTATTATTATTATTATTATTATAAGTAGGACGATGTAATTCAAGTCAGTATGCTAGTGATATGCCTGTATTTGTGCCTCTGTGTGTGTGTGTGTGTGTGTGTGTGTGTGGTGTGTGTGTGTGTGTGTGTGTGTGTGTAAGGGGTGGGGGTTTAAGTGTTGATTAGGGCCTTATCATGCATACATGTACGGGCTGAGATCACGGATGTAGAAGGAAGGAAGGAAGGAACACTTTCACAAGTAGATCAGAAAGAAAAGTAGGATAGCCTATTTAGGATGTTTTGGAAGGGAGAGACTAAATGTGTGTGTGTGTGTGTGTGTGCGTGCGTGAATGATGAGATGAGGTGTGTGTGTATACTATACCAAGTGCTTTGATTTGCCTGTGCAAGATATTGCATTGTATATATTCCATTTATTGTTATTATTATTATTAGTAGTAGTAGTAGTAGTAGTAGTAATAGTAGTAAATTTACACAGACATGGGTATGTGTGTCTACATGTCTGTTTTTTGGTTTTGATGATTTTTTTTCCATTCATGTTCCTTGGCTAGAGCTCTGAGGTTCACAAATTGTGATTTTTGTGTGTATGTATGTGACTCCACACCCCCCCCCCCCTCCCCCCCCCCCCCCCCCACCACCATTAAGGCAGCTGCATTTTGACATCGGGGATGGTTTTAATTAGTGAAACAATGATCATGAAACGGTAATGTAAATTGTAAAAATCACAAATCAGTGTAGTGTAACAGTGTGTCGTAGTTAAAATTTGGGTAGTGATCATCCATAAAAAAAATTCCAGTTGTAGAACTTTCTCAGCATGTGAGTGTGTGCTGTTTTGCTAATTTTAGACGGTCTGAATTGCTGAACGCTGACATGTTAATTTGATTGTTTCTGCATGCTTCTGTCTGTTTCTGCTGACTTTGTTGTGTACGTATGTATGTACATGTATCCTTGTATGTAAGTCAGTCTTCCCATTTAGCACCTTACTTCCTGAATGACGTTCAAGTAGTACTTGTAGCATTTGTTGTAAAAGCCATTTTTGTGTTTGTTTTAGTTTGTTGTTGTTGTACCAAGCCATTCATGTATATTCATTCATTGATTTATTATTCTATTTTTTGGTACCAACCCATTTTGAAAGCAAGAGGTTGTGGATTCAATCTCAGTCTGATGCTGGATATTGCCCCATCCACTAGACCATGGGTGTTGGTCTGAGTGCTAGTCATGCAAATGAATTGATAAAATGAAAGTCCCATGGGCAACATGTAAAGGAGCCTATGGCATCAAAAGAGTTATTGTTGGCAAAATTGTGTAGAGAAAGAGCC
This sequence comes from Rapana venosa, assembly GCA_028751875.1. Lineage (NCBI taxonomy): Eukaryota > Metazoa > Mollusca > Gastropoda > Neogastropoda > Muricidae > Rapana > Rapana venosa. Next base: position 6,980,496 of record CM054156.1, read on the forward strand.
ATGCTCATGGGGAAAATATAAAATTCTTTCAGAGTAAAAGGTAGCGCTCACTGAACTTGTGGTGACATGCTGTCCCCAGGCTAAAATTTCACACTGTAGAATAATCAGCTCAGCCGAGGTCGCAGTTGTTAATAGTCCTTGAGTCCAGCAGTGTGTGTGTGTGTGCGAGTGCAGGGGGGGGGGATGTGCATGTGTGTGAGTGCATGCATGCATATGTGCACACACACACATTGATATTTTCCAGTTTTATGTACATAATATTTGGACGGGATAGCCTAGTGGTCAGAACGTTGCGCTCACAATCTGGCGACCCGGGTTCGATTCCCGTTCAAGGGGATATTTTCCTCTGGAGTTAACATCAGTGCCGACTCCACTCTCCCCCAAAGTCCTTCGGATGAGACTATAAACCGAGGTCTCGTGTGTGAACACACGCAGAACATCTTGCGCACATGTTAATTCCTGTTCCGCTTTTCGTAAGAGTAAGCCATTGTGTGCCAGTGGGAACAGATAACAGAATTGACAAAACCGCATACACACACGGGGACTGGATGTAAAAATGCGCATAAGTGCTTATTCCGTTATCCTCGATATAAAAGAATAAAAACAATAAAATAAATAAATGTACATGTTACTGTTACTGTGTTAGTGCTTTTTCAGTATAAATATGGATATATATATATATATATGGATGTCAGTGGCCTGTTTTGCTACTAATTCATGCTCTACAGTACTTGGGGTATCTGTGAGAAACATACAGAGCCATAAAGCCCTAGAGGAAAGTATGGCAGGACAGATAAGTTACACATGAACCCATTCAGTACATCCCACAGGCCCACCAGCTATCAATATGCTATGGTTGGTTTAAGGTTGCAGTTTTGTTAGGATCCCAAGTACGTGTGTGCCTGTGTGTGTCTGTGTGTGTGTGTCTGTGCGTGTGTGTCTGTGCGTGTGTGTCTGTGCGTGTGTGTCCGTGTGTGTGTCCGTGTGTTTGCGTGTGTGTGTGTCTGTGTGTGTCTGTGCGTGTGTGTGTGTGTGTGTGTGTGTGCATTGTGTGTGTGTGTGCATGTGTGTATGTGTGCGCGTGCGTGTGTGTGTATGTGTGTATGTGTGCGCGTGCGTGTGTGTGCATGTGTGTGCGTGCGTGTGTGTGTGTGTGTGCATGTGTGTGCGTGCACGTGTGTGTGTGTGTGTGTGTGTGTGGCTGTGTGTGTGTGTGACCCTGTATGTGTGAATGTATGTGTGTTTGTTGTTATTGATTTAATGTCTGTTCACTCTCAGTGATATTAGGCAAGGGGAAAAAAGAAGGGTGGGTGGATGGGTGTTAAAGTGGTGGTGGAGGTTCTGCTTGAAAGTGTGCAGAAAAAAACTTTACTCATGAAAAAAAGTCACAAATCAGGAGGAAATTAAAAAAAACCCAAAAAACAAGCAAAACTTAATTTTTTAAAAATCCCAACCAAAATCATTAATGTAAATGAAATTGCCTTTCACTAGATCAGATCCCAACACACACACACACACACACACACATGCACGCGCGCACACACACACACACACACACACACACACACACAGAGTCTCAAATACACTGACACACACACACCATTCACTCTCACTCTCTACACTCTCGCCCTCCTCCCCCAACACACACACATACACTCTCCTCCTCACCCCCCCCCCCCCCCCCCTCACACACACATGCAGTTTCCTCTCACCCTCACCCACCTTCCCACCATCCCACCACTCTTACACACACACATTCACAAAAGTATGCATGTGCGCACATACACACAAAAGTGTGCGTGAGCGCAATCCTGCCCCCCCCACGAAAGTTTGCATGTGCACGACCCCCCCCCCCCCACACACACACAACCCTGCACACACACACACACACACACTCACACACACACACACACACACACACACACACACACACACACACACACACACACACACACACACACACACACACACATACACACACACACTCACACACACACACACACACACACACACACTAACAGCAAGAACTTCCTGTTGTGGAATCGAGAGAATGCTACCAGGGTTGCTCAGTGAAGGGAGAGGGGGTATTAGGAGATTGGTGGGGCAGGAGGGGGGGTAGTGTAGTGGGGGTCAGGTCTTGTCCGGCATTTGACCCCCCCCCCCCCCCCCCCCCCACCCTCCTCTTGACCAAGCAGTGGGCAGGGCAAAAGGCTAGGCCCTGTGTTGACACAGCAAACAGTTGCCACATAACTGTCCACTCTCTTGAACACTGAGAAATGTATTACATATATGGCAAAGAAAAAGCTGGACATTCATATATATAAGCAGAGGAGGACGGACTGCTGTCCTCATGACATGCCAGCGTCTGGGAAGATTTTTACGGGCTGCGCCAAAATTATGGGCTGTAAGAAAAATCGTACGTTGATTGGTTTGAAAAAACTTGTCATAAGTGATTGTGTCCCTTACGGCTGACAGCTCAGGTGATAGTGTCCTCAAATGGGTTTTTTTTTGGTGGGGGGGTGGGGGTGGAGGTTGGTTCCTCGGCTACACCAGTGGTTGAGATTTTTGTGATTGTGACTGGGGTTTGTGTGTGTGTGTGTTTTATTCCCCCACATTTAGGTAACCACATTCCAACTTCGGGGATGGTGCCTAAACACGACACCCACCTGTGTGTATGCATTTAAAAAAAGAATTGTCATCTGTTCCTACTGGCATAAAATGGTCTACTCTTCTGAAAAGTGGAATGGGTTTTTAACATGTGCAAGATGTCCTGCGTACATTCGCATATGAGGCCTCAGTTTATAGTCTCATCCAAAGTACTGTGACCTACCGTTCGATTTTTTTCATCAAAACTGGGAAGAAAGGGCAAGGCTGGGAATCGAACCTAGAACCTCACAGTTAGGCAGGTGAACGTCTTACCCATCCTGCCTTCACCTTCCTTCCCAGTCAAATAGTATAAATTTGGTCACTGGTGTTTTCCACAGGTTTAGTGTTGCAATGCTGATTAATACGAAGAAAGATCATTTCACCAAAGAAAGATAAGGGGGGGGGGGGGGGGGGGGGGGCGGGAAGGAACCCATGAGTGCTTCCTCCATATCTCTTAGTTTGTACCCAGGATTGCTGATAAGCCATTTTAAAGGGGCAGGCCAGGGGATTGGTCTGGGGCACATTGCGAAATACAGAGCAAGATATATAGGATGCACGCATGCAATCCAGCTCTAAGACTGGTGTCTTATATCGAGCCAGGAGGGGTGGGGTGGTGGGAAGGGTTGGGGGGGGGGGAACGTGGATAGCCTAGTGGTTAGAGGGTTGCGCTCATGATGCGATGGCCTGGGATCGAGCCTGGGCTTAACTGAGGCACCTGGGCAAGGAGATTGTAATTGCCCTTCATGGGATGATTCAAGTGTTTTTGACTTGACTTGCCTTGACTTGACCTGGAGTTAGCATCAGTGCTGACTCTACTCTCCCCAGGAAAGTCCTTTGGATGAGACTTTATAAACTGAGGCCTCGTGTGCAAATGCATGCCGAACATCTTGCACCCATGTGTACTGAACTGTTGTCCTGCCTTTTGGAAACATAGGCCATTCTTGCGGATAAGAATGGATGACAAAAATTTATTTAAAACAACAACAACAAAACTGTAGGCACACTGGTGTCATGTTGAGACATCGTTCCCGAAGGCAGAATGTGGCTGTGTTAATAGCAGACAAAAACGGTTAGTACACACACAAATCTCACCATTGGTAAAGCTTGGAGAGCACTGGCCAGATTAACAAAGAAAAGTTCAGAACAAAAAAATCTTACTTCTAGAAAGTGTTTTACCACCAAAAAAAAAAGAAAGAAAAAAAGGGTTGGTGCTTATGTGACTTTGGGATGCCAGACATTTATTTCACAATAGAAAATTTGCTACTTGGGGAATGTTTCTTATTGTAAGCAGTCGAAGGAAAAATTCTGTCTGTCTGTATATGTCTGTCTGTCTAAGTGTGAGTGAGTGTTGTTGTGTGGTGTGTGTGTGTTGTGTGTGTGTGTGTGTGTGTGTGTGTGTGTGTGTGTGTTTTGAGAAGATTCAATAAAAGCAGTCAAAGGAAAGTGTCTGCCTGTCTGTCTCTGTCTTTCTGTCTCTTTGTCTTTCTGTCTATATGTCTCTCTCTCTCTCTCTCTCCAAGTATAAGTATTGGGTTATTATTAAGATGTATCCCTATGGGCGGGGGACTGGATGTAAAAGAGCACATGAGTGCTTATTCATTATCCTCGAAATAAAAGAATTTGTCATTGTCTCTCTCTCTCTGTTTAATCAAGCATTTGGAAGGTATGTTATTTTTCCCCCCATCAACCTTCAAAAAGAGCACAAAAAAAGCCACTGTGGTTCTGTTTGTAACTGCACTCATAAAGGATTTTTCTTTTAAAAAAGTTCATTTCAATCGAACTAGCCACACACACAAAAAAAACCAAACCAAAACAAGCGCACATAAAAGAACCCACAGCAAGTAGAGAGCTGTCCTTGGCAGAATTCTGAAGAAAAAACCCCCCACTCTCTAGAAATGATTGTATATATATACATTTAGGTAAAAGAAAGACCCAAAAAATCAAGTGAGTGGTGCTGCTTTTGTTGTGACAAGTTCACCCTGGGGAGAGGGGCCTGCGAGAATTTTACCCTGAGAAATGTATGCTGCACTGAGTGAAAGTGGTATCACACCAACCTTACAACAAAGAACCCCAGAGCTTTTGACCTAATCCTACGCTCCATTTCGGGGAGGCACCGTGGTCGAGTGGTTTAGGCGGTCAACTCGTGATCTAGAGGTCGCGGGTTCGATCCCCGCTCGGCTCGGTGTTGTGTCCTTGGGAAAGACACTTTACTCCTATTTTCCTCACTCCACCCAGGTGTACAAGTGGGTACCAGCTCTGCTGGGGAAGTATCTGGCGACAGACTAGCGTCCTGTCACAGGGGTGGTGAAAAACCATCAGTTCGCTTAACGCTACAAGAAACCGGGATAAGCTCCGGCTCTATGGGCCTTCTGGCTCGAAAGAACATACTACGCTCCATTTCACAAACTGTTTAGGGTGTTTGCTTCTCCAAACATAAAGTCTTTTTTCTTCTTGTTCTTCTTGTTCTTCTTCTTCTTCTTCTTCTTCTTCTTTTTCTTTTCTTTCCTCTCCTCCTCCTCCTCCTCCCCCTACTTTTCTTCTTCTTCTTCTTCTTCTTCTTCTTCTTCTTCCTCTTCTTCTTCTTCTTCTTCTTCTTTTTTTTTTTTTTTGGCTGCCTCATTTTCTGTGACGTGCCTGTCCTACTGTTTTCTTACACTGCTCATGTCAATCGCTCTTGTCTCAGCCATACCCAGATTTTCCAGGGGGGAGAAATCTGCACAGGCCCCTGCAGTGTGGGTCAGGTATTTTGAGCATAACTCTCAAAATCACATAATTTGTAAAGCGGATGGAGCTCTGACCAAGTGGTCCCAGTCTTCCCATATGAGCCTTAGAGTGAGATAGAGAGAGAGAGGGGGGAGAGGGAGAGAGAGAGGGGGAGAGGGAGAGAGAGAGGTGGGGGGGGGGGGGGAGAGGGAGGGGGAGAGAGAGAGATTTTACAATGGACATGTGTATATCCACCATTCAAATGCTCCACCCCATATATAGATCTCTCTTGGACTTAGTCCCTTCTCTCTTGTCTTAGTCTTTTGTTTCTCACTGTCTGTCTGTCTGTCTGCCTGCCTGACTCTCTCTCTCTCTCTCTCTCACTTTCAGAAAGCAAAGTATGTGAGTCTTATGGCCACCCAGAATGTGTCAATAATCAGACAACTAGCATGGTTTTTGTACAAAGCCTTCAAACTCAGAGACAGTAAACTCAGTCTCCAGTATACATAGAATTTTGCAAATCTTGATGTCATTTATTTATATTTATATGTGGGTTTCTTTCACTTTTCATTGGCGTCACTTTTCTTGATGTATGCATTCATGTGTCTGTAGACATTTATGTACCCCATGAAAATGGGCAGAGGCCTAAATTCATTAAACATTGTCATTGTCATTGTCTCTCTCTCTCTCTCTCTCTTTCCCCTCTCTCTCTCTCTCTCTCTTTCTCTCTCTCTCTTTCCTCTCTCTCTTTTCTCTCTCTCTCTCTCTCTCTCTCTCTCTCTCTTCTTTCTCTCTCTCTCTCTCTCTCTCTCTCTCTCTCTCTCTCTCTCTCTCTCTCTCTCTCTCTCTCTCTGTGGTGGTATCCATGTGTGTGTGTTTTTACATGTGTATCATATGCTGTTGTTTTTCTTGCAGTGTTTTCCCTTTCATTTTGGGGGCTGGGTGGGAAAAAAGTCTTTGTTACTTGATTTATTACCCTTTGTGAAATAACATTGAGTTTGCATCTCTCTCTCTCTGTCTCTGTCTCTTTCTGTGTCTGTCTGTCTCTCTCTCTCTCTCTCTCTCTCTCTTTCTTTCTCTCTCTCTCTTTCTCTCTCTCTCTCTCTCTCTCTCTCTCTCTCTCTCTCTCTCTCTCTCTCTCTCTCTCTCTCTCTCTCTCTCTCTGTCTGTCTTTCTCTTCATTTCTCAATTTTTTCCTCTTGAGTCTCACGTTACTCCTGTGTTGGATTGTGACATGAGGAAACGGTGGGACAATTTTGGTCTGACCTGACGCACCAGAATAACGGGGTTGACACGCTCTGTGTGGCTCGTGATCGTGACGAAAAGTGTTTCACAATCTGACTGTTTTCACTTCTGCTATAGACGCTCCATACTTGCACGTACATGCTGTATGTTGTTTTATAATGTTGATGATTGTTGTGGAAGGAAGGTGGCAGGATGGTTAAGATGTTCGCCTGCCAACAAGTAAACCGTGAGGTTGTGGGTGCGATTCCCAGCCTCCTCGCCCTTTCTTCCCAGTTTGACCAAAAAAATCGAAGTGAATGTCAAAGTCCTTCAGATGAGACTATAAACAGAGGCCCCGTGTTTGAACGCAGGCAGAACATCTTGTGCACACGTTAAATCCTGTTCCGCTTTTCGGGAGAGTAGGCCATTGTGTGCCGGTGGAAACAGATGACAACATTTACAAAACCGCATACACACGGGGATTGGATGTAAAAAAGCACATGAGTGCTTATTCCATTATCCTCGATATAAAAGAATAAATAAATAAATAATAGAAATTTGCTAGATAGGTGGGGTTATTTTGTTTTTGTTTTTTGTAATAGTATACAGTGTTTTCTTGTCCGTTTTAGTTGTGGTTGTTTTTCTCAGTTCTTGTGATTGTGTACATTCATATGTATGCATTTATACATATATATCTATATCTATATTGTATTGTAATGTATGGTAAATTTGTATTGTGTTGTAAATTTGTATATTGTAGTCCCATGAAAGAGATCAGTCAGCCGAATGTATGAATAATGTTTGTTACGCATGGGCAGTCTTTATTGATGTACGTATCAGGTGGTGTGTTTGTGTGTGTCCGTGTCACATGCACACATGCACACACACACACACTCACACACACTCACACGCACGCACACACACACACACACACACACACACACACACACACACACACACACACACACACACACACACACACACACACAAGGACTCACACACACATCAATATGCTCAGCTCCACATTTTGCTATTCTGTCAACTTTTTCATTAATGTAGATACCACAATGTGAAGGTATCCAGCAAAAAGTAACACCAGTGCCTCGTAACATTAGAAAATGAATTAGATGACTAATCTCAATAATAATAATAATAATATAGAATAGCATTTATATAGCGCATTTCTCAAAGCAATGACTCAATGCGCTTTCATACCATGCACATTTATACACATGCACACACAGCACATAAGAACAACAACAACAACAACAACAATGATAATGAACATTTCTAAAGCCCAAATAAATTTACCAGAGATACCTATCGCACTGTAGAGGCACACACTTGTGTCCGGGCACACACTAGCAGGGCAATTAACAGTACACTCAGAGAAAAGGCACTAGCAATAACATAACTAACAAAAAACATAACCAACAGCCAGGCATGCTTATGAAGTAGCCTACAGTGTGACAAACGGCAACCGTCAATATATTAACTAGCTAAGAAATACATTAAAGAGATGTGTCTTCAATGAAGACTTAAACTGGGATAAAGTGGGAGCATGTCTGACGGCTGGTGGCAGAGAGTTCCACATCGTGGGCGCAGCAACACCAAAAGATCTACGACCTGCGGTTTTGAGGTTGTAAAGGGGTACAACAAGTAAGTTATCATTTGAAGACCGCAGGGTTCTAGTTGTGGTGCGTGTTTTCAAGGCAGCTGACAGAGATGGAGCAAGCGAGCCTTCAGAGTGACGGTATGCCAAGACCGCAACTTTGTACTGACAGCGTGCCCTTACAGGTAACCAATGAAGCTCCCTAAGCATGGGAGTCACATGGTCCCTTTTGCTCTTTCCAAGGATGAGCCTGGCAGCAGAGTTCTGAATTCGCTGCAGGCGTGTAAACTGTTCATCACTTATACCGATAAAACAGGAGTTGCAATAGTCCAGTGAGATCTTGTCTCACTTTTGAACTGAATATTTTTCAGAGCAAGTAAGACTGACCTGATGAGCAGCATAAGTGTTTCTCTATCCATCCATGAGGGCTATAGCATGTTACAAAATGCATGTTGGAAACACTTTAAAAAGACACTACAAGGTACCGATTCTCCCTGGAGTGATGATGTAACCCATGTATTATCTTTTGATAAGATCAAATGTTGAAATTTACAGGGATATAGAAATGTTGTATCTCTTATCTACAGGTTTAATCTCAATGATTTTAGAACTAGATTAAAAAAAAAAAAGCAACATGCATCTGTGGCGAAAATCTTACCAAAGATCACATTCTTTTATGATGCAGAGATCTGAAAAACTTGTCACCTGTCTTCCCAGTCTGTAGCTTACAGCAAATTCTAGAAGACATTCCATTAATGAAAGAAATAGTACTGTCATTGAGTCATACTCCTATTTTCAGACTCCTTTAATTACATAATGATAGCTTCTAGTTGTATGAATTACAAAGTGAGTATTTTAGCTGTTAATTTTTTTCTTGACAGAATTCTTGTTTAGGCTTTTTTCTCTCCATAATAGTTGTTTATTGCGATTGAGTAGTTATGTGCATAACCCCCGACTCCCCTCCCCCCACTCTCCTCCCCCCCCACTCCCCTCCCCCCTCCCCCCCCCCCCACTCCCCTATCCCCACACACACTTTTTCTTGTCTGATATTACTATTTAGGGGAAGGACATTAAACTGAAGAAGAACTACTACTACTACTACTACTACCACTACCACACACAACACATACTCACACACACACACACACACACACACACACACTGACACCGATCTGGCAAAACGATTTAAAAACTCTCATCTGATACAGTGACAGTGGAATCAAGATGCTCACAGATCACAGGTGACAGTCCTGAAGTTGAACTTCAAAAGAAAATATCAGTGTCAGTTTCCTCAATAAAACTATCTTCCCCAAAGGTGACTGTGGATTGAGACAACCGGAAAGTTGTCTGCAATTTTGGGGGCTGTTGCTTGACTCTGGCGAAGAAGAAAGGCTCCTAAAACATTGATCAAGCAATCATAGAGGTAGTGTGTGTGTGGGCTGGGAGGATGGGGGGGGGGGGGGGGGGGGGAGAAGAGAGAGAGAGGGAGGGGGGGGCTATGGTTTGTTGTTGTTGTTGTGCGTTCCCCAGCTTTACACCCTGGGGGTCACCCAGGACATGCACTCTGACTCACTCATCCCACCTGGGAATCACTGTGAGATAGGAAGTACACCGGGTGAGAAGTTTGCATGTATGACTCTTTTCAAGTACCTCGCCACATAGGCAGCCATACTCCGACTTCAGAGGATTTTTTCTCCTATAAAGGAGAGTGCAGGTTGTTATGTTAAGAGCTTGTCATGGCTGAAGGCAATCTCAACACAACATTTTAAACATAGCAACATTTTAATGTAGGCCTTGGCAATTAGCTGACATCAATAACCTGACACAGCTTTTGGCCTAGGCCAAGGGCTATGGTTTGACTCTGGCAAAGAAATACTGGTGAAACATTGATCATGCAATCATAGAGGTAGTGTGTGCGTGTGTGCGTGACTGTGAGGGAGGGAAGGAGGGAGAGACAGAGACAGAACTCGAACTCAAATGATTTATTCACACAAAAACCATTAGCCCATACTATGAAGGGGGTTGCCGAACTGCCGTAGTATTTTTTAGTGGGAAGAGAGAAGAAAAACAACAGCAGCAATAACAAAATGTTACTGTATAACAACAACAACAACAATAACAACAAAAAGTCAGTCACAAAAATACGTGACTTAAGATACCAAGATGATCTCTTATTCTAAAGGCTTTACGCAAATATGAAGTGAGGCTGCGCAGAGAGAGAGAGAGAGAGAGAGAGAGAGAGAGAGAGAGAGAGAGAGAGTGTTTTTATGTGTACAAAAATATTGTGTGTTTGAAGGACTACATGCATGTATGAGAGTGAGAGAATGTGCATCACTACATGTGTGTGTGTGTGTGTGCGCGTGTGCACGTTTGTGTGTGTGGTTGGGGAGAGGGGAGTAAGTGGGTGGGAGGGTGTGTGTGTGTGTATGTCACTGTGCTCTCTCTATATTATGTGTTTCATGTTCTTAATGTTTTCGTAATTCTTATTCAATATAAACTTGAACAGCAATGGGATTAGGGAAAGACGTATGATGATTAATTTTAAAAACCTGATGTGTGGGGTTTCGACTTAACAAGTCATTTTAGTGGGTGTTCTTGACCCCCCCAAAAAAACAACAACAAAACCTCACAAAAATTAACAAATAATATTCACAAAAAGTCCCCACTCTTTACTTCCCCTTCCCCAACCGTTGCCCCACCCCCACCTCCTTCTCTCTCTTCCCTATTCCCTCCAAAAAACAACAACCACAACCCCTCCCCCAAACCTAAAACAACACGCACACACACACATGGACGCACATACACAGACGCACACACACACAGAGGTGCGCATGCTTGCATGCACACACACACTCACACACGCGCGCACGTGCGTGCACACACATGCACGCGCATGTGCATGTATTTACACACATACGTGCACACACACATGTGTGCACGCATGCACACGCACGCACACACACTTTGTACTTGCCCTTCATGAGGGGATTTAAAATACTTTTGGCTTGGTTTTGAGGCACACACACACGCACGCGCACACACACACACACACACACACACATGCATGCGTGCAGCGCAAAACACACACACTTTCTCAACACACACACACAGACACACACACACACTCTTTCTCTCTCAACACACACACATACACACACACACACACAGAGTCACACACACACAGTCACACACACACAGTCACACACACACAGTCACACACACACAGTCACACACACACACACAGTCACACACACACACACTACACACACACACTAACACACACACACCACACACACCACTACACAGGAGATCAGCTACCCACTTGAAAATCATCCCCAGTAAAAAATTAAAAAAAAAAAAAAATTAGCTAACAGGAACATTAACTAAGCCTGTGAGACCACTGCTAGCAGGTAAGCAGGCAGACTAGGCTCCTAGGCCTTAGCTAGCTGTCAGACCATAATCAGTATCATCAGTGGGGGAAGGAAGCTTTATTTTTTGCTGGGGATAATTGGCAAGAATCCACCAGGACTCTGTGACTTAAGCACACACAGCAAGGCATGATCATGACCTTTGGCCTGGGTGTTTAGGAGCTTGGGATAGTGTAGTGTAGTGTAGTGTGGTGTCAAGTCAGAAACACTTTAATCCGCCCATGAAGGGGCAATTACAATACTGACAGGCACCTTGATACCTATCATAATTTCGTGTAGTATTGTGTGGTGTGGTGTGGTGGGGTGTGGTGTGGTGTAGTGTGGTGGGGTGTGGTGTGGTGTAGTGTGGTGTGGTGTGGTGTAGTGTGGTGTGGTGTGGTGTGGTGTAGTGTAGCTTCTTAGAGAGTGTGGTCAAGGTCAAGTGGCCCATGGTATGCCTTAGTAGCACATAGGTGCTTGCTCTTAGTACTAATTTTGCAGGGTTTTGTCCTTTGTGTGTGTGTGTGTGTGTGTGTGTGTGTTTTGGTTTGGTTTGATTTTGGGTTGTTGTTTTTGTTTTTGTTTTGCTTATATGTGTCTTGGGGTGGGTGAATATATTGAACCTGGTGTAGCTAATAAATACACACATATATATAATATATATATATATATATATATATATATATATATATATATATATATATATATATATATATATATATATGTTAAAACATGCATGCACACATGAGTTTGAAAAAACAGAAATGTATTTATTTATTTATTTATACCACTTTAAGTAATGTAATGTTTCCAAGCATCCATGGAGTTTTGAATTGATTGAACAACAACAGCAGCAGCATTTATACAAGCACATGTCCATGCAAGGTAGCAGATATACACACAAACACATACACAGATGTATCAGCACACACACACACACACACACACGCATGGATGCATACACAGACACACAACAGACACACACACAAAACATAGAAGTTAACGGATGAAAAACCTTCATGATTTATGCAGTACAATTCAGTGCAGTACAATTCGTTGCGATGCAGGTCAGCACAAAACACACACACACACACACCCTCCCTCCAAACAAGCTGACAAAAACCTCATGAATGATAAGTGTCACTGACTCTTTCTGTTTGTCTTTTCTTTCTTTTTTTCCCTTTTATTCTTTTTATTTTGAGGATAATGGAATAAGCACTCATGTGCTTTTTTCATCCAGTCCCCGTGTGTATGCAGTTTTGTAAATTTTGTCATCCGTTCCCACTGGCACACAAGGGCCTACTCTTCCAAAAAGCAGAACGGGTTTTAACCTGTGCGCAAGATGTTCTGCGTGCGTTCGCACACGGGATCTCGGTTTATAGTCTGATCTGAAGGACTGTAGGAGAGAGTGCAGAGTGTCTCAGAGCCTATGTATCTTTTTTCTTTCTTTCTTTCTATTTCCCCTCACTCTCTCTTCCCTCTTGCCATCTCCCCCTCCCCTTTATCCTTTTTTCAATGCCTCCACCTTAGACTGGAACTAAGGTAAAGGTGTCCCATAACCTATAAGGTCGTAGGGGAGCGAGGCGTCAGAGACCTCAACTTCTCTAGGGGCCAGCATATTGAGGGCAGAGGCGCCCATCTCCTCTCCCTCGCTGCTTCACCTTCCCTGACCCTAAAGAGGCAGGTACCCATTTACAGCTGGGTGAACTGGGGGACTGTACTGAAGCCAAGGCACGCAAACGGTCACCCATCGAAGTGGTAACCACGCTCGACGCTGCTTAACTTGGCTGGGGGAAAGCAAGTGCTCCGACCACTGAGCTATCCCGTCCCTTGGAATGTTTTGTATTGTATTGGACTGGAACTGGTCATATTCGTTTTTGTGTTTTAACAGTCACTGCATGAAGTATAAAAAATAAATGTGATATTTTGAGAAGGCCCATAAACACTGTGATTGTCACTCGGGATAAAAAAGGAAATATGGAAGAGGGGAGCTGAACACATTTCATTTGGGTTCTCAGCTAGGGTGAACAGGTACACGAGATGGTGAGATTTTGTGTGTAGGTATATGTGACCATTTAGCCATAATTAAATGTCTTCACCTGTATACTCCTCGTTCCCTTCGCTCTGCTGCAGATTCCTTGTGCATAGGAATACCTAGATTCATCCAGTCCACCGTCGGCCGTCGCTCTTTCTCTGTTTCTGGTCCATCAATCTGGAATGGCCTCCCTATCTCTCTTCGCCAAAAGCCTTCTTGTGACATTTTTAAATCCAGCCTCAAGACATAATTATTTGTTTCAAACCTAAGATTTTCCTCTCCTGTTTCATTTCATAGCTGTCCCTGCTTTTCAACAGCCCAAATCCCATCACCCTGCCAAAGCGTATAACCTGTGTGTGTGTGTGTGTGTGTGTACACATTTGGACTTGTTAGAACTATTACTTTGCTATTGGTTGCATGACTGTAAGAATGAGTTGAGTGCAAGCGCTTTGATTTGTCTGTGCAAGATACAGCGCTATATAAATTCCATTTATTATATTATATTATATTATATTATATTATATTATATTATTATTATTATTAATTAAGGTAGCCGCATTCTGACTTCGGGGATGATGTCTAAACACGAAACTAGCGTGCGCGTGGTTTTTTTTTTAATGAAAATGTTGTCATCCGTTCCCACCAGCATTTGTTGACCTCTTCTAAAAGATGTGCGCAAGATGTTATGCATGCGTTGATAGTCTCTTCCGAAAGACTGAGAAAATGTACAATTTGCAGTCGTGTGCCTGTTGACAGTTGTGTGAATTATACATGTTGTCTTTGTCTATCTGAAAAGATGTGGAGAGAGAGAGAGAGTGAGACATGCACACAGAGACAGGGAGAGAGAGAGAAAGTCACTCAAGGGTAAAATGCAGTGACGGTGTAATGTGTTGTAATACATGAATGTGTCATTGTAGGTATGTGTGTGTGTGTGTGATGTATGTAATGTATGTATGTATGTGTGTATGTATGTATGTGTGTATGTATGTATGTATGTATGTATGTATACATGTATGTATGTATGTATGTATGTATGTATGTTTGTATTCCTCAGTGTTGCTGTGTACATCAAAAACTGCGAAAGGAAGTTGTCATTTTTAATTCAGATTGTATATCTTTCGGTACTGTCGTTTACTGAATGTTACAAACAGCTAGAGTGTATGGAAAGTCATTCCTGAAATGAAATGTCTGTATGTATCTACAGGTAGAGTTTCAAGGTTAGGTTTGAGAGAGAAAGTGTGTGTGTGTGTGTGTGTGTGTGTGTGTGTGTGTGTTGTGAGAGAGAGACTTATAATTTTTGTAAGTTAATGAAATGTAAATCTCGGAAAAGTTCTCCTGTCGCTCTCAAAATTCATAATATTTGCGGGTATTTCTTGAAATTTCACTTGTCTTTCATAAGTGTAGGTTGTGTCTTTTAAAGAAATGGGTATACTTTAAAAGTAGTCTTGAGTCTTTGATACTGTTTGCGTATCATTTTGCGATGAACGCTTTTCGATTTCTGTTAGTATCAATATTATTTTGGGGTGCGTTGCTGTTAGGTTTATTCTCCTGTTGAGTTTGTGTGTAATCCTCCATACCCCAAAAGGGGTGAAAGCTTGAATCTTGACTGTGTGTCACTGTGTGTGTGTCACTGTGTGTGTGTGTGCGTGTGCGTGCATATGTGTGGTTTTCACTATGTATTAGTTACAGTTTTAATATTCTTCATTATGCTACCTATAGCCTAACTTCTAATTGTTGTAGTTGGCAGGGTTGTTAAAACTGTTTTATATCAGGCTCTTTGGCATTCTGTAATGTTTATTGATTGTATTGTTTAAAACGAAAAGGCTTTAATGTGAGTGCTTTGTCAGAATTTGATATCTGGTTTGTTCTCTCTCTCTCTCTTTCTCTCTCTCTCTCTCTCTCTCTCTTGCTTCTTGCTGTCTCCTCGCTATTTTACCATATCCAGTTTACTTAATTATAATCTGTGTATCAGTTTTCATGTTAATGTTCGATTTTCTTGAGAATGATGTGTTTGTTGAATGCATATCTCTTTTCTAAAAAAAAAAAAAGAAAAAATCTCTTGACATTAACATTCAGGTCAGTTGGGGATTACGTGTTGTTAAATATACTCTTCTTTATAAATCATGTTGTCGTTGTTGTAGTAGTTTTTTTTTCTCCTTGTTTTGTTGATAGTCCCTAATCAGGGCAAGGGCCGGATGGAAAAAAAAGTATACGTATGCTTATTCTGTTACCCTTGAAAAATATTCATTCATTCATTCAATCATTCATTCATTCTCTCTCTCTCACTCTCTCTCTCTCTCTCTATCTCTCTCTCTCTCTCTCTCTCTCTCTCTCTCTCTCTCTCTCTCTCTCTCTCTCTCCCTCCTCTCTGTCTCTGTATTTCTCTCATGTCTCTCTCTCTATCTTTCTATCTCTCCCTCCCTCTCCCTCTCTCTCATCTCTCTGTCTCTGTCTTTCTCTCATCTCTCTCTCTCTCTCTCTTGAATCTCATTTTTCTCTCTCTCTCTTTCTCCCTTCACCCCCCCCCCCCCCCTCCTCTCTCTCCTTCATTATCCTCGAAATAAAATTGTCATTGTCATTGTCTCTGACCTTCTGCCTTTCCCTTGTTCTTCCTTCCCCTCCTTCTCCTTGGTCGTCTTCTCTGTGGGTTCTTTTGTGCTCCACCGTCGTGGCTTTCCTGTCATCGTCATCATCGGCTGAAAAGCCTGCAGTGGATGGTGTGTCTGTCCTCCACAGAGCTGCCCTAGTCATGGCCCTTCCTTCGCCTTTGTTGTCTTTTTTCTGGTAGGGTGGTCAGACACGCAAGATACAGGTATCATCTATTCTGGTCTTGAGCTGGTCACTCCAGCTCTCGCTTTCCCCCAGCGTTGAGCGTGGTCACCAGTTGGATGGGTGACCGCTTGCTTGCCTTGGCTTCAGTACAGTTCCCCCAGTTCACCCAGCTGTAAATGGGTACCTGCCCTCTTTAGGGTCAGGGAAGGTAAAGCAGCGAGGGAGAGGAGATGGGCGCCGCCCTCAATACGCTGGCCCCTAGAGAAGTGAGGTCTCTGACACCTCGCTCCCCTATGACCTTATAGGTTTTGGGACAACTTGACCTTTTTAGTACCTGGGTAAAATCTGTCTTCTTCATATCTTATAATACCTCACCTGCCTCAAGGTCATGATTTTACCAGGTCTTAGGAGAGCCCAGACCTAAGGATTTCTTGTCTTTGTAGAAAATATTGTCCCTCATATCCTAACCTAAACCCATCCAGTTCAACAGAAACAGATGCTGTAACCGAGGGAATAAGCACTCATGTGCTTTTTTTTTTTACATCCAGTCCCTGTGTGTATGCAGTTTCCCATGGCACACAATGGCCTTCTCTTCCAAAAAGCGGAAGGGGTTTTAACATGTATGTAAGATGTTCTGCTTGCATTCGCACACGGGACCTTGGTTTATGGTCTCATCCGAAGGACTTTTGGGTATGCGTATATGTGTGTGTGCATGTATTAGTACATGAATGTTAGTCCATTTATGTGTGTGTCATAACATTGAGGATATAAACAACAATCTTGTGAAATACTCTACCCAAAAAGTTAACTTGCACAGTGTCAGTCATGTGTTAAAACCTTTGGTTTCTCTCCTGTCTGTTTTCTAACAACAACAACAACAACAACAGTGTCAGATAAAACAGCTTCCTGATCTGAATTTTCTATTGAGCATGAGTAGGAAATGTAATTATATCAGATGACATTTTCAACGCTGACACTGTGCGTGCATTCACGCAAGTTTGGGATATAACTATCCCTCGAAAGAGGAAGCTTGTACCACAGAAACCTTGTTTATGAATTCATATGTTTGTGTAGAAGCCATGTCGATTCAGGATTGATTAGGTCATTACTAGATCGCAGATCTGTGAGTAGTGGTAGTGTGATGGTTCAGTCATTCATCTATGATTGATTCGCAAAAGATTTTCCAGGTGGGTGGGTTGACACTAGAGTTTTGCAGTGTTGGGTTGTGAAAAATGTCCTAGTTTGTGCCTTTGTTTGCAGGTAGATCGGTTTTTGATTGGGATGCTTTGATGATGTTGTTGAGTCTGTCTCATCAGAGTTTTTGTTCTGCTGAAATGGGTTTTGTGAAATTACTGTTAGATAGTAGGGAAAGTCATTTTTGTGTGTGTGTTCTTCTTCTTCAAGTGTCCGGTCTGGTCCTGCAGACATCGACGATCATGGCTCTCCATTCTTCCCTGTTCTCGGTCCCTCTCATGAGCTCATTGTTGGTGCCCTCTTT
This sequence comes from Rapana venosa, assembly GCA_028751875.1. Classification (NCBI taxonomy): domain Eukaryota; kingdom Metazoa; phylum Mollusca; class Gastropoda; order Neogastropoda; family Muricidae; genus Rapana; species Rapana venosa. Next base: position 6,998,393 of record CM054156.1, read on the forward strand.
ATTCGTTGCGAATTTGTTTAAGCTGTCTGTGAATTTTGTGCGTTGTCTTCCTCTGCTCTTGTTTCCACAGATTTTGCCACTCCATAACAGTTTCTCTAGTCCGTCAGCCCTGATTATATGGCCGAAAAATTTGAGCTGTCTTTCTCTGATGGTGTTGAGAAGGGATCTCTTGTACCCAGCCATTTCCATTACTTCTGCATTAGTTGTTTTTTTTTGTCCATGAGATTTTCATGATTCTCCGGATGAACCACATCTCCACTGCTTCTAGTCGCTGTTCTGTGTCCTTGGCTAGGGTCCAGCACTCGCATCCGTACAGAAGAATGGACCATACGTAGGCTCTCAAAACATGGATCTTTGTCTTGAGGCTTATCTTACTGTTGGTAAAAATGCATTTCATGTTGTTAAAAGTTGCCTTAGATTGACTGATTCTCTTCTTGATTTCTGTGTCACACTTGCCGTCCGGGGTGATAGTACAACCAAGGTATTTAAAGGTGTTTACTTGTCTGATTCTCTCTCCTTTACAGGCTATGTTGCATTGTGGTATAACAGCTTTTTTCGAGATCACCATGCATTCTGTCTTCTTTGCATTGAGCTGTAATCCTTTCTTTTCGCTTTCGTCTGTTACTGTTGTTAAAATCTTTTGCAGTTTTTCTTCAGAGTCGGCGATAAGGACTGTGTCATCTGCATATCTCAGGTTGTTGATGTTGTGGCCACCTACACTAATTCCCTCATGATTCTCAATATTTCGTAGAATTATTTCACTATATACATTAAATAAATCAGGCGAAAACACGCAGCCCTGACTCACACCCCTGCAGATTGGTCTATATTGACTGATGTCATTGTCGACTCTAATGGCTGCCTCCTGTTCCCAATATATGTTTCTGAGGACTCAAAGATCTTTCCCGTCGATGTATAGCCCTGCCAGAATATCAAACAAGTCGGAGTGTCGTACTTTGTCGAACGCTTTTGAGTAGTCAATGAAGCAGAGGTACAGGTCTTTCTGGACCTCGATGGATCTTTCCATGAGAGTTTTCAATGCGAAGATTGCATTTCTGGTACCTTTGTCTGCCATGAATCCAAATTGCGTTTCTGATATTTTTGGGAGTATTTTATTTCTCATTCTCTTCATGAGTATTCGTAAAAGAACTTTGGTGAGGTGACTCATCAGGCTGATTGTACGATGTTGGTCACATTCAGCTGTACCCATTTTCTTAGGGATCGCAATGTAGATGGACTTCTTCATATCTGTCGGAATCTCTCCTGTGTCATATATATTGTTTAGTAGTTTTGTGACTGCCTTAATTCCCACTTCATCCAGGGCTGTTATCAATTCAGATGGGATATCATCAGGTCCTGTGTGTGTTATAGTGGGAAATTGAGATGGAAAATCATATTTCTTGTTAGTTGGTTTTTTTTTTTGTTTTTTTTTTTTTGGGGGGGGGGGGTTTGTTGTTTTTTTTGTCCCTCAGTTACAGCTCCGAGGTTTACCAATGGTGAGTTTTTTGTGTATGTGACCGTTTTAACCCACTGTTAATTTGAGATAGCTGCATCCCAACTTCAGGGGGTATATTATATTTTGTCGTTGTTGCTGTTGGGTGTTCCCCAGCCTAACACCCTGAGGGTAGAACATGCACACTCTGTCTCACTCGTCCCACCTGGGAATCGCCGTGAGACTGTTAAGTACATACCGGATCATGAGAAGTTTGCTTGTGTGACTGTTTTCACATACTTTGCTATATATAGGCAGCCATACTCCGACTTCAGAGGATTTTTTTCCTCCTGTAAAGGCGAGTGCAGGTTGTTATGCTTGAGAGCTTGTGATGGCTGAAGACAGTCTTGACGTACCATTTCAAAGAACAACAGTATTTCCATAAAAGTAGGGGACAGGGTAGCCTAGTGGTTAGAGGGTTGCTCTCGTGATCTGACGGCCCGGGATCAAGCCACCACGGAGGTGCCTGTTCAGGGAATTTTACCCTGGAGTTAACGTCAGTACTGACTCCACTCCCCCAGAAGTCCTTCGGATGAGACTGTAATCCGAGACCCTGTTTGAGAATGCTTCCAAACATCTCGCGCACATGTTAAAAACCTGTTTCACCATTCAGAAGAGTGGGCCATTTTGTGCTTTTTTTTTTTTTTTAAAACTGCGAGTTTAGACAGCATCCCTGAAGTCAGAATGTGGCTACCTTAATGGTGAGTAAAAATGGTTGCACATATGCAAAATCTTAGCATAGGTGAACCTTGGAGCTTTAGCTAAGGACCAAAAAAAGCGTATATATATATAATATATATATATATATATATAAATAAGCTTGGACACTTTGTTTCTGTCTGAGAAAGCATTTTGCCTGGGCCACAACAGAAAAATGAGTTACAAAAAAAACCTAGTTGACTGACTGAGGCAAGTGTGATTATTGTTAAGCGATTGAAGAAAATCTATTTGATAAAGTGTGTAGGGTTATCAAGTTGATCATAGAATCTGTCAAGTCTGCGTGTAGCTTTTAGGCCTGGGATTGTTGAGTGAGGGATTAACATCCGGAGAAAGTATCAGGTTTTTTTGTATCTTAAGAAGAAAAGACAAAACAGCGAAAACACAAAAAAAAGTCAAATGCATGTGATAAAGGCTGTACAAATGAGGAAAAAACCAAGATGGCTTATCAGGATAGAAATGTTATATGAAGACACTCAAGGAAGAAGAAGGCAGGATGGTTGAAACGTTCGCCTTCCTAACGAGTAAATCGTGAAGTTCTGGGGTTCGATTTCCAACCTCACCCTTTCTTTCCAGTTTCTTCTTCCTTTTTTGTCATGTTTCTCCCAGGGGAGGTTTGACATTGATGAGCCTTCTCCATCTCTCTCTGTTTTGAGCTTCCTCCTTATTTATGCCCTTTTCTCTAAGATCATCTGCAATACAGTTTGACGGGAAAAAACTGAACTGAATGTCAAGAGTCCTTTGGACGAAACTATTAATTTTATCCGAGGCCCCATGTGCGAGCACACACACACAGAGAACATCTTGCGCGCATGTTAAACAAAAAAATTGTGACTTTCGGAAGAGTAGGTCATTACGTGCTGATAGGAATGGATGATAACATTTTTTGAGAAAAAAAAAGCATGCACACAGGTGTCGTGTTTAGACACCATCCACGAAGCCAGAATGCGGCTATCTAAGTGGGAGGGGGGGGGGGGGGGGGGGGGGGGGGGGGGGGGGGGGGGAAGAAACAGTCCCTTCGTTCAGCCGCAGATACTTTGTGCTTTCGAACACCCAGATTCAAACAAACTACTGTTGGCCGTCGCTCCTTCTCTGTTTCTGGTCCATCCACCTGGAATGACCTCCCTCTTTCACTTCGCCAAAAGCCTTCACTTGATACCTTCAAATCCAGCCTCAAAACACACTTATTTCCTACCTGAGACTTTCCCCCCATATATCTGTCCCTAATTTTCAACAGCATCTTTCACCTTCTAAGTGTTGTTCCGAGTGTGTGTGTGTGTGCGTGTGCGTGTGTGTGCGTGCATGCGTGCATACGTGCGCGCGCATGGTTTTGAAATCTGATGTTCATTATGTTTAAGGAGAGTTGCATGCCTGTAAATGATTGAGTGCAAGCGCTTCGATTTGTTTGTTTTTTACAAGATTCAGCGCTATATAAATTCCATATATTATTATTATTATACGCAAAAATGTCACCATTGGTGAACCTTGGAGCTCTAGCCAAGGAATAGAAAAAAAGAAAGATACAACAGGCTGAGGAAGGGTTTTTTTGTTGTTGTTTCCCCCCCCCCAAATTAACCAGAAAGTGTCGTAAAAGTTTTTAAAAATAATATATATATATATATACATTTAAAAAAAAAAATTTAATTAAAAAAAAAAAAGTTTCTTTGCTAGAGCTCTGAGGTTCACCAATGATGAGATGTGCGACCATTCACCCAGCGTTAATTGATGAAGGTAGCTGCATTCCGACTTCAGGGATGGTGTTTAAACTCCACACCGGTGTGCCATGTGATCGTCATGATCTGTACCCCCAACCGATACAGTGGCCTTCTCTTCCAAAAGTCAGAACAGGTTTTAACTTGCGCACAAGATATTCTGTGTTTGTCTGTACATGGAACCTCGGGTTTATAGTCTCATCCAAAGGACTTTTTAGGGGTAGTGGAGTCAGCACTGATGACTAATAACACCAAGGGCATTAGCACTGATATCAGGGTTAATGACCAGAAGCTGGAAACAGTTCAAAGCTTCAAGTACCTGGGAGCCATTGTATCAGACCAGGGATCCAAGCCAGAAGTAGTATGCAGGACTGCACAGACAATAACAGCACTGTCAAAACTAAACACCATCTGGAGAGATAAAAATATCTCACTTATCTCCAAGATCAGACTAATGCACTCCCTTGTCATATCCATATTTCTGTATGCCTGTGCATCATGGACCCTGACTGCAGATTTGGAGAGAAGAGTACAGGCGGTGGAGATGAGATGCTTTCGGAGACACCTTGGCATCTCCTACAAAGACCACATAAGCAACGAAAGCGTGCATAACAGAATCCAGCAAACCATTGGACCCTATGAGAACCTTCTAACGATCGTGAAAAAGCGTAAACTTAAATGGTATGGGCATGTCACAAGATCCAAAGGACTTGCAAAGACAGTTTTACAAGGCACTGTCCAAGGAGGAAGAAGAAGAGGCAGACCAAGGAAGAGCTGGGAGGATAACATCAGCGAATGGACAGGCCTAGAACTCAACAAAACCCTGAGAAAGGCAGAACAGAGAGAGGAATGGAGGGAACTGGTTGTTGAGTCTTTGAGGGTGCCCCCACGTCGTCAGACTATGGGACAGATAGATAGATAGATAGAGGAGTCAGCACTGATGTTAACCGCAGGGGGAAAAATCCTGTCAAGTAGGTGTCTCTGTGGTGGCTCAAACTCGCACTATCAGATGTTGAAACTCAATGTTCTAACCACGTGGCTGTCTCCCCCACCCCATCAGAAAATGTTTGTTCAAGCACTAAACAGTTAACAGCATGCGGGGTATATATGCAAGTTGGGGAGGTGAGGGGGAGGAGGCATTTGTTTGTTTCAAACATAAAAAGTTGGGTGAAGTAATGAGTCTACAGACGGACGCCATAGCCGAGTGGTTAACACCGTTTGACTTCAATCCCGTGGGTACGTGAAGTCCTGGGTTCGAATCTCAGCTGCGTCTGGTGAATTAATTAAGGGTGGGGATTTTTACAATCTCCTAGGTCAACTTCAGGTGCAGACCTGGCAGTGCCTTATCTCCCTTCGTGTTTACATACACGTATAGAAGTCAAAGTCAAAGTCAAATGTTTATTTCCAGATGGTACGTTGAATAAGCAGGATCCCCCCCCCCCCCCCCCAAAAAAAAAAAAAAAAAAAAAAAAGCATGTTAAAAGACGTGTCAATGTTCGGTGGGTTACGGGAACAAGAACATACCCAGCAGATATTCCCCAAGGTGGAATGCGGCTACCTTCATGGTGGGCAAAAAACAGGGTGGGGTTTTTGTGTATATGTGTGTGTGTTTGCAAAAACAGTTGCGTACGCAAAATCTTACCATTAGTAAACCTCGGAGCTCTAGCTGAGAAATGAAAAAAAAAACCCACAAAAATGTACAACTGCAAAGCATGTATGCATTGAAAGGTGTGTAGAAGGGCTGTTGACAGTGTGATTTTTGACGTCCAAACTGAGTGTTTAGAATTCATTAAATATACTTGGCAACACCTGCTTCCACACTTAAAAAAAGTTTGGCGTGTGCAGTAATGTGCTATCGTCTCACTCTGTGTGTGTGTGTGTGTGTGTGTGTGTGAGAGAGAGAGAGAGAGAGAGAGATAACGACAATGACAAATTCTTTTAGAGACAGTGAGAGAGATAGTGGGAGAGAGAGAGAGGCAGACAGACAGACTAGCTGACTGAGAGAGAGAGGGAGGGAGAGAGGGGAGGGGGAGGGGAGTAAGAGAGAGAGAACATATATTTCGAGCTTGTGTGTGTGCACAAATGCGTGTATGTGCATGCATACATATATATAAATGGATGGATGGGTGGGTGGTCATGCGCATGTATTTTGTGCCTCTGTGTGCATGTGTATGTGAGTACACTTGCATGCATATGTGTGTGTGCATGCATGTGAACATGCGGGCGTGCGTGTTTATGTTACTATGTGTGTATGCATTCATGGGAGAAAAAGCAAGATCAGGACTTGTGTACCTTTACATTTTAGGACCGCCAAACCAAACCTGTATTATATTGCATTGTACTGTATGAAAGCGGTGTTATTGAGTCATCAACCCCAGCTGCCTGTTTAGATATTATTGTTATTATCAGTAGGTATGTTATTGTTTCGATTTTCCAGCTTTATTGTTGTTGTTTTCTTCTTGATTTTCTGCCAGTTCATCTGGGGTTCATTTGTTTATTTATGTGTATTTAGTTCTCACCATTTCAGGGTGTTGGTTTGTTCATTGTCATATTCATGCTTGCACGCACGCATGCACACACACACACACACACACACACAAGCACAAACCCACGCACGCGCACACACACACATTTTGACTTGACTCACGCGCACACACACACGCGCACACATACACACACATACACACGTTAAAATCCTGTTCTGCTTTTCGTAAGAGTAGGCCATTGTGTGCCAGTGGGAATAGATGACAATTTACAAAATCGCATACACACGGGGACTAGATGTAAAAAAGCACATGAGTGCTTATTCCATTATCCTCGATATAAAAGAATAAATAAATAAATAAAGGTGTTGGTTTGTTCATTGTCATATTCACACACACATGGACATGCACGCACGCATGCGCACACTCACACACACAAACGCACTCACAAACACACATTTTGACTTGACTAACACACACACACACACACACACACACACACACACACACACACACACACACACACACACACACACACATATAAAATTGCATGTAAGGTTTTACAGTAGGTACATGGGAAGATGGGAAGAAGAGGCTGATATTTCAGAAGGGGTGGTGTCAGCTGGGGTTGAAACTGATATGTTAGAGAGTGTGAGTGTTTGTGTGTGTGTTTTATTTTATAGTTTATTTATTCTATATTTTATTTTTTTATATCGAAGATAATGGAATAAGCACTTATGTGCTTTTTTTACATCCAGTCCCCGTGTGTATGCGGTTTTGTAAATTCTGTCATCTGTTCCCACGGCACACAATGGCCTACTCTTATGAAATGCAGAACAGGATTTAACATGTGTGCAAGATGTTATGCCGTGCGTTCGCACACGGGGCCTCGGTTTATAGTCTCATCTGAAGGACTTTAAGGGGGGTATTGGGGGGGGGGGGGGGGGGGGCGTGGAATCTGCACTGATGTTAACTCCAGTGTGTGTGTGTGTGAGAGAGAGAGAGAGAGAGAGAGAGAGAACTCGAACTCGAATGATTTATTCACAAAAAGGCCATTGGCCCATACATGAAGGGGGTTGCGGAGCTGCTTAGTATTTTGGTGGGGGAAGTAACAGCAACAACAAAATGTTATTGTATAACAACAAAAATCTCTCTAATTCTGAAAGCTTTACACAAATATAAAGTGAGGCTGCGCACAACCTCAGGATGACTTGATGCCAGGAGTAAACAGAGTCTAAATAAATTAGGCTGTGTACTATATTTCACAGGGATATAATTCTGCCTCACATCCTGTAATACTGGATAGCACAACACAAAATGGACTTCATCCTACGGTGCTTGCTTGCCTGCTTGCTTGAGTGAGAGAGAGAGTGTTCTGATGATTTATTCAGTGAGATCACAGCCTTTTTTGAAGAGAGAGAGAGGGGGGGGGGGGGGAGAGATGGAGGAGAGAGGAAGGGGGTGGAGAGAGAGTTCAGGCTTCAGATGATTTATTCAGTGAGGTCACAGCCCTTTGGAAAAGAGAGAGAGAGAGAGACTCAGAGGGATAGTGTGTGTGAGTGTATGTGTATGCATGCATGTGTGTGTGCATGCACATGCATGTGTGTGTGTGTGTGCACACTTATTTCTGCCTGCCTGTGTATTTCGTGTGTAAATCTGCAGTGGTAGTTTGCTTTATTATTATTTTTTTTAACCTATAGGTTACTAACCCCGAAAAAAAATCTGATACCATACTTTTTCTTGTAGCCATGAGAACATTCGTCCTTGGGATAGGAAGTTGAAGCGGTCAGGTAAATCGTGTTGTTTGCTGCATTGTCCAGTGTTCAGGGGTTCAATTCCCACTTGCACCTCTCCGCCACTTTGGAAGAGATTAAAATCTTTTTTGGAAGACAGTATTGTACAATCTTCTGTCCCTTTCCTGTAATACTTTACAGTGGATACTATGCACGAATGGATGGTTAAACGATTCCCTGGCTATGCCAGATTTTTAATCCAGTCTGGATGGCAAAGTCTGCAGTCTATTGTAGTGACACTGCCAGTCCCCCCAGTTTTTTCTTCCTGTCAGAGCTCTACTGGGCTGGGCCACTATAAGTCTGGTGTAGACCTCAGAGTGTTGAAGGTAGCCTAGGACTGCAGGATGTGAGAAGGAGAGGGTTTGTGGGCCTGTGCCACAGGGACACTGGTCAGTGTGGGGTATTTCTAAGCGATGGAGATGGGATAGGAGCATGCTCTTCTGAAAAGGCAGAATGGGTTTTAACACACACTCAGGACCTCCTCGGTTTTACAGTTTCATCTGAAGGACTTTCGTGGGAAAGGAGTCAGTACTGATGTTAACACGCGGGCAAAAATCCCCTGGAAAGTGCGTCTCGGTGGTGGGCCTTGTATTGAATGCCATTGTCAGTCTCAGCAGATTTCTCTGTGGGAAATCTTGGAGCTGAAGGAGTGTGTGACATAAGGTAGGGTCTTATTCACGCTGGCTGAGCATTCGGTGACAAAGAAGAAGAAGAATCATCATCATCGTCGTTACCGTGATGATGATGAATCTTATAGTATCATTATCATAATTATTGTTGAATATTTTTATCATCATCATCCTTACCATCAAATTAACAGGGTTTTTCACACACAAAAAATTATGTTTCAGGAATCAGATACCAAGAAGAACCCGACACCCATTCCGCAAGTCGTCTTCACCGAAAAACCGCAACAACACCAAAGCACTAAATCAACCAAGCGACCCCACCACCACTACCACCACCACTACACCACTCGCTCTTCAACCACACCACAACAAAGTCCGACCAAAGGCAGACCCGAACCTCCGACAGTATGCAGCAACAGCAGCCGCCACCACAGGGCTACGGGATGCAGCAGCAGCCTCCTCCTGGCTATGGGATGCAGCAGCAACAACCGCCGCCGCCTGGCTACGGGGCCCCCCAGCAGCCTGGCTATGGGGTGGCTCAGGCTGGCTACGGCATCCAGCCAGCCCCCGTCATGGCCCAGCCTGGGCAGGGCCAGCCCATGCCTGGACAAGGTGCGGTGTGTGTGTGATTCAGATTCAGATTTAGAATATTTTATTGCCATTTAAGTCATGTAGACTTATTTGACACAACAAAAACATCAACTATAAGTATTATCTATTTTGGCTAAAAGTGATGTACACTAAAAACATGTCGTATTCTACTTCTCTTTTTCTCTTTTTTCAAAACACTCATACACATATCTGATGATATCTGCTTGATATATATCAACTGTGATTATGTCACTTAATTTATGTACACAGTTTTTGCGTTCTTTGTCTTTCGTTTTGATTTTTAATAACAAATTATTTTGTGTGTGTGTGGGTGGGTGGGAGGGTGGGGGGGGTTGGAGGG
>CM054156.1:7013170-7043170 GCA_028751875.1 Rapana venosa
TTTTTTTAAAATATACATCATAGCTGTCCCCCACTTTCAGCTACTCTCAGCTGCTATCCATCTCATTCCATCCCACTAACTATAGCAAGAACTAACCCGCATGCACTTTGGACATGGTAAAATGGAAAGGGCTGTGCTAGTGTTAGCACTGGACCCTGCTGGACCTTTTGACTTGAGTGAGGCTGGATTTGTGATGATTATAGTCATTCTTTATATATATTCTTTGGTGATGGGATAGCTCAGTGGTCAGAGCACTCGCTTTCCCCCAGCTAAGGATGGGTGACCGTTTGCGTGCCTTGGCTTCAGTACAGTCACCCAGTTGACCCAGCTGTAAATGAGCACCTGCCCTCTTTAGGGTCAGGGAAGGTAAAAGTAGCGAGGGAGAGGAGATGGGAGCCGCCCTCAATATGCTGGCTCCTGGAGAAGGTGAGGTCTCTGATGCCTCGCTCCCCTACGACCACATACTAGGTTATGGGGGGACACCTTTACCGTACCTTTTCTTCTTCAGTTCTGATTGTTGTGTGCGTGTTTCAGTGGTGTGGATGCCGGCACCACCCCCCATGCCAGGATGTCCCCCCGGGATGGAATACCTGACACAGCTGGATCAGTTGCTGGTGCAGCAGGAAACCCATCTCTTGGAGAGTGAGTGGTTATGGGTTTGAAGAGGGGGGGGGGTTGTTTTTATCTGTACGATCAGATTTTCATGTCCATCACAATAGGAAAGCAAAGATTCACACTTCAGTACTCCTTAACCTGCAGATGGGATTCAATCAAGTGTGAAAGCACCCCAGGAACAGAAAATCAGAACAGAGGAAAAAGGAAGAACGAGGCAAGGAAAGGAAACTACAAGCAAGAGAGAGAGGGAATAATGCATGCTCAATTATTCATGTCCATCACAATAGCAGTAGGAAAACAAAAATTCCCTATTCAGTATCCCTGAGACTATGCATGTAATTATATCACTTCGTAGTTGCTGACAGGAACAACTGAAATCTGATCTCTATTTAAAAAAAAAAAAAGAAAGATGTGATTCTATCAATTCGTAGTTGCACAATGGAAAAACTGAAAATCTTATTTCAAGAAAAAAAATCCCCCCCAAAATCAGATTTTCAGTTTTCCCTTTTGAGCAAGTTCTGTAGTGTGACAAGATGACATGTAATGTCGGCCAAGGAGTATTGAAGTGGGAATCGTTGTTGTTTTTTTCCCCCTCCACTACTGTTGTTGTGATGGTGGACATGATTTGAGTGTATTACTTTGAGTTCAGGCTTGCTCTGTCTCTCTGTCTTTCTCTGTCTCTGACTCTTTCTCTCTTGAGGGCTAGATGTAAACAAATCTTTGTAACTTCATCTATTACCCTCATGAAGTAAAGTTGCGTTTGCTTCTCTCTCTCCCTCCCTCCCTCCCTCTCCTGTCCCTCTCTCTCTCCCTCCCTCCCCTGTTCTCTCTCTCTCTCCCTCCCTCCCCTGTCCTCTCTCTCTCTCCCTCCCTCCCCTGTCCCCCCCCTCTCTCCCTCCCTCCCTCTCCCTGTCCCTCTCTCTCCCTACATCCCTGTCCCTCCCTACCCTGTTTCTCCCTGTCCCTCTCTCTCCCCCTCCCTCCGTCTCCCTGTCCCTCTCTCTCCCCCTCCTCCGTCTCCCTGTCCCTCTCTTTCCCCCTCCCTGTCCCTCTCTCTCCCTCCCTCCCTCCCCTGTCCCTCCCTCTTCCTGTCCCTCTCTCTCCCTCCCTGTCCCTCTCTCTCCCCCCCTCCCCTGTCTCTCTCTCCCTCCCCTGTCCCCCTTTCTCTCTCCCCCCTCCCTCTCCCTGTCCCTCTCTTTCCCCTCCCTGTCCCTCTCTCTCTCTCTCTCTCTCTCTGTCCCTCTCTCTCCCCCCATCTCCCTGTCCCTCTCCTGTCCCTCTCTCTCTCTCTCTCCCTCTCCCTGTCTCTCTCTCCCTCTCCCTGTCTCTCCTCTCTCTCTCTCTCCCCTCTCTCTGTGTATCTGTCTGTCTGTCCCTGACTCTGTTTCTGTCTGTCTCTCTCAGTCTGTCTATCCCTCTTCCCCCCCCCCCCCCCCCTTCAGACTGGCCTGACCCAAACATTGTGCACATGACAGTATCACTGTGTATGTGTGCGTGCACGCGTGCATGTACCACTGTGTGCTTGTTTATTTTATTTTATTCTTTAAATATATTTTTTTCATGATTTTATTCATTCATATCGAGGATAATGGAATAAGCACTTGTGTGTGCGTGTGCGTATGTATGTGTGTGTATATGTATGTATGTGTGTGAGGTGTGTGTGTGTGTGTGTGAGAGGTTGTGTGTGAGGTGTGTGTGTATCTGTGTGTGTGTGTATCTGTGTGTGTGTGTGTGTGTATCTCTGTGTGTATGTGCATGTATCTGTGTGTGTATGTGCGTGTATATGTGTGTGTGTATCTGTGTGTGTGTGTGTTTTTCTCTGTGTGTGTATCTGTGTGTGTGTATGTGTGTGTGTGTGTATATGTGTGTATACATGCATGTATAAAAAATTATGTATGTGTGTGTGCATCTCTGTGTGTGTGTATCTGTATGTGTGTGTGTGTGTGCGTGTATGAATATGTATGTATGTCTGCATGCGTGTGTGTGTGTGTGTGTGTGCAGTTCTGACGGGCTGGGAGTGCAAGAACAAGTTCCGCATTATGAACAGCGTGGGTCAGCAGGTGTACTACGCCATGGAAGGTCAGTGTCCCTCATCTCTGGCCTAGCGTTGTATTGCTTTATATCGTATTGTACCGGTTTGTATTCCATTGCACCAGACTGTTTTCTGTTGTACTGTATTCTGTTGTGCTATATTGTATTGTACTGTATTGTATTGTTTTGTATTGCTGTTATGGTTGTGGCAGATTTGTGTAAGGGTCTGGGGTGTTGGAGGGGTGGGGAGCGTACATGTCTGTGTGGGGATAGCGCATGAACACAGCATGAAATGTTATAGCCATTTGTGTGTGTGTGTGTGTTATTTTATTTATTTCTTTCTTTCTTTTATTTTAGAGGATAATGAAATAAGCATGCGTGTGCTTTTTTTACATCTAGTCCTCGTGTGTATGCAGTTTTTTGTAAATGTTGTCGTCCGTTCCCACCGGCACATGATGGCCTACTCTTCCAAAAACGAAACGTATTTTAACGTGTGCGCAAGATGTTGTGCAAGGATTCGCGCACGGGACCTCAGTTTATAGTCTCATCCGAAGGACTCTTTGGGGAGAGTGGGTCGGCTTTGATGTTAACTCCAGAGGGAAAATCGACTTGAACGCTGTATGTTATTGTACTGTATTATATAGTTCTGTGTTGTATTGTTTTGTATTGCTTTTACAGTCATGGCAGATTTCTCTAAGTGAGGTTTTTTTTGTTGTTGTTATTGTTGTTTTTTTTTGGGGGGAGGGGGTATGTCTCCCTGGCAATAGCACATGAATGTAGCATGATATGTTATAGTCATTTGTGAGCATATGTGTATTGGTGTGTGTGTGTGTGTGTGTGTGCGTGTGCACACGTGGAGTTTCTGCATGTGTGTGGATGTGCAACCGTGCATGTTTGCCATTTAGAGTAGGTTTTTGAAGAAAATTGTGGCAGGGATAACATTGTTGCCAAGAGTGTCTTGGTTGGTTTGTTTGGGGTTGGAAGTTTTGTTATTTTATTTTTTTTGTTTTGTTTTGGTTGGTCATGGGATTTTGTATAGTTTGTCTTTTTTTCTCTTTTTTTTTCTTTTTCTTTTTTTCCCCACAAGCACTGAGTAGATTTTTCGGCCAGTTTAAAAGCTTGTTTTTAGTGCTTATAATAATAGTTTGTTTGTTTTTTAAAAGGGGACGGGATAGCTCAGTGGTCAGAGCACTCACTTTCCCTCCGCCAAGGTTAAGCAGCATTGAGCATGATTACCACTTAGATGGGTGACCATTTGAGTGCCTTGGCTTCGGTACAGTCCCCCAGTTCACCCAGCTGTAAATGGGTACCTGCCCTCTTTAGGGTCAGGGAAGGTAAAGCAGCGAGGGAGAGGAGATGGACGCTGCCCTCAATATGCTGGCCCCTGGAGAAGTTGAGGTCTCTGATATGCCTCGCTCCTCTACAACCCCATAGGTTATGGGACACCTTTACCTTTTTGTATCATGTGTGTGTTGTGTGTGGCCAGAATCGGACATCTGCCAGCGGATGTGCTGTGGTCCCAGCCGTGGGTTTGTCTACCACATCACCGACAATGCCCAGCAGGTAGGGGTGTGTGTAGTGTGTGTGTGTATGCGTGTTTGTCCATGTGTGCGTGCTTGCGTATGTGTTTGTAGTGTGGGTGTATAGTTTGGGTGTAATGTGAATGTGTGTGTGTAATGGGGGTTTAATGTGTGTGTGTGGTGTGTGCATGCACATACACACACCCTGTACATAAGTGCGTGTGCTATATGCATGTGTACACACACACATGCATGTGTGTACATGTCTGCTGTCTCTGTCCCTCTCTCTGTCTGTTTCTCTTTCTTGCTTTCACTTATGTGATGATCTTTCCTCTCAGTCTCTCTCTCTCCCTGTCTGTCTGTCTGTCTGTCTGTCTCCCCCTCCTTCCTCCCTCCCTCTCTCCCTCAGTGTCTCAGTCATGTATTTTTTAATTTTAAATTTTCATTCCTTCTCTAGAGCTCTGAGGTTTACCAATGGTGAGACTTTTGCATATTGCAGTCATTCACCCCCACCATTAGGGTAGAAGTATTCAGTAATCAGTATGGTTGGGAATCGAACCTATCAATTTTCCAGGACAGTCTGGCGTGGATTTTTTTGACGTGCACAAGTCTGTAAGCACACAGGTCTGACTGGTTTAGAGTCTCCTCCGAAAGACTTGACATTCAGTTTGATTTTCCCAGCAAACTGGGAAGAAAGGGCAAGGTTGGGAATCGAACCTAGAACCCTGCGGTTTACTTGTTAGGCAGGTGAACGTCTAAACCATCCTGCCACCTTCCTTCTTAGTCCTGTATTGGAATTTTGTTGTTATCTTCTCATACACTCTGGGGATGCCAGGGGCCTGTTAATATAAATAACATCCCCACTGTCTGGAAATTCTGTGTCAAGAATTCCCTCTTTTCTACTCCTCTCTTTGTTTCTGCCTTGTTCCTTTTCTTGTCTATTTTCTGCCTTCTTGGTCCATTCTCCTGCCTTTTTCCCCCACCCAGAAAGACTATAACAATTCTCTCCCAGGCCGAAGTCGGATGCGCTGGGCCTGACTTGTCAGGCGCTTAGTGGCAGCGCAAGGCATTTTCGCTCCTATGACAGACAAAGCTTGTTGTGTGAGCGTTCAGCGAGGAAGAAGAAGACGACTGCACTGTACTGTGAATGTGTGCTGTGAATGTGTGCAGGAGGTGTTCAGGGTGCGTCGTGACTTTGAGTGCTGCACGGGCTGTTTCTGCTGTCCCTGCGAAGGCTGTCGCTACTTCGCCCAGGTGGAAGACAGGAACGGAGAGGTGCTGGGTCATGTCAGCAACCTGTAAGACTTTCCCCCTTTTTTGGGGGGGTGGGGGGTGGGGGTTGAACGTTTCAGTTTTTCTGCTTGTAAATGTCAGGGGTGTGAGGTAGGGCTGCGTGTTCTCACCTGATTTATTTAATGTATATAGTGAAATAATTCTACGAAATATTGAGAATCGTGAGGGAATTAGTGTAGGTGGCCACAACATCAACAACCTGAGATATGCAGATGACACAGTCCTTATCGCCGACTGCAAAAGATTTTAACAACAGTAACAGACGAAAGCGAAAAGAAAGGATTACAGCTCAATGCAAAGAAGACAGAATGCATGGTGATCTCGAAAAAAGCTGTTATACCACAATGCAACATAGCCTGTAAAGGAGAGAGAATCAGACAAGTAAACACCTTTAAATACCTTGGTTGCACTATCACCCCGGACGGCAAGTGTGACACAGAAATCAAGAAGAGAATCGGTCAATCTAAGGCAACTTTTAACAACATGAAATGCATTTTTACCAACAGTAAGATAAGCCTTGAGACAAAGATCCATGTTGTGAGAGCCTACGTATGGTCCATTCTTCTGTACGGATGTGAGTGCTGGACCCTAGCCAAGGACACAGAACAGCGACTAGAAGCAGTGGAAATGTGGTTCATCCGGAGAATCATGAAAGTCTCATGGACAAAAAGAAAAACAAATGCAGAAGTAATGGAAATGGCTGGGTACAAGAGATCCCTTCTCAACACCATCAGAGAAAGACAGCTCAAATTTTTCGGCCATATAATCAGGGCTGACGGACTAGAGAAACTGTTATGGAGTGGCAAAATCTGTGGAAACAAGAGCAGAGGAAGACAACGCACAAAATTCACAGACAGCTTAAACAAATTCGCAACGAATAAAGAGGGCACCAACAATGAGCTCATGAGAGGGACCGAGAACAGGGAAGAATGGAGAGCCATGATCGTCGATGTCTGCAGGACCAGACCGGACACTTGAAGAAGAAATGTCAGTGAGGATAAGGCTTTTCCCCTTTTTTTTTCCTTTTTTTTGGGGGTGGGGTGGGAGTTGAATGTTTCACGGTTTTTCTGTTTGTAAATGTCAAGGAGGGTAGAAATAATTTGTGGGTTTGGCTGGGTTGTTTTTTTTTATTAGGAAAAGTGCTTGGGAGGAGGAGGAGGAGGAAAAATGAAATACATGGGAGATAGAGAGGATGGAAATATTTCGTGTGTGTGGGTTTTTCTTGTTTCATAGGAAAAGTGCTTGGTTTGTGGGAGGGTGAGGATGAAAATTGAAAGAGTTGGGAGATGGACTATCAATGTAAAGCAAAGAGAGACGGAGGAATACACAGATAATTGAGAGATTTGGGAGATGGACTATCAATGTAAAGCAAAGAGAGACGGAGGAATACACAGATAATTGAGAGATTGGGCAGACACTGGTAACGAGAGAGAGAGAGAATGTGTGAGACAGAGAGAGAAAGAGAGAAAACTGAAATCTGGAAGAGTGTGAAAGACAGAGAGGTCACACACAGTCAACGATGACATGGAACGTCAGCCGACAACTTCCACAGTGTGCTGCCCCAGTGCCTTCAGGATGTAGCCACACAACAACAACAACAACAACATGCTTATGACATGTGCAGTTAAAGAGCAAAGCTCATTTGTAATGTATCAGTGTGTTGAGAAAGGAGCCGAAATTGCAAAACACACTTACCAAAGCGCTTGTGGAACATCCCCCTCCTCACCTATCCAGTAGTCCCCTGGACCAGCTTCCTCCACTCTCCACGGTCCTCTGCTTTCCGTAGCAAATTCGTTCCAACTTGAGGCCAGTCCACTCTCTGATGTTGTCTTCCCATCGTTTTCTCTGTCTGCCTCTTCGTCTCCCTCCTTGTACTGTTGTTCCCTGTAGGACAGTCTTGGCCAGTCCAGATGTTGGTGTGACGTGCCCGTACCACTTTAGTTTGCTTGATGTGGAACGTATTTCTAAAAAAAAAAATGTCCATCAATCACTTGATGAAAGCAAAAGAACTGAGAGAGGGGTGTATGACTTAAAGGATTATGGACACAACAACTTTGTGAGTATTTAACAGGAGGGGGACGGGGTAGCTCAGTGGTCAGAGCGCTTGCTTTCCCCCAGCCAGTGTTAAGCAGCATCGAGCGTGGTTATCACTTGGATGGGTGACCGTTTGCGCATTTTGGCTTCAGTACAGTCCCCCAGTTCACCCAGCTGTAAATGGATACCTGTCTCTTTAGGGTCAGGGAAGGTAAAGCAGCGAGGGAGAGGAGATGGGCGCCGCCCTCAATATGCTGGCCTCTGGAGAAGTTAAGGTCTCTGACGCCTCGCTTCCTTACAACCACATAGGTTATGGGACACCTTTACCTTGAACAGGAGCTGTTCAATTTTTCTGTTTGTTTTTTTCAGGACCTTCTGCTGCACCCCGCTGTTCGGAATCTTCGACGCCCAGAAGAATCTGATCGGGGAGATCGAGGGGCCCTGCTGCCCTTGTCAGACAGTCTGCTGCACCAACGACATTGACTTCAGGGTAAGTGACGGTTGTCGCACTGTCGTGAACAGTTTTGACCATTTGCCCTCCTGACCCCCTTTGACCTAGCCCTTAACTCGACCCCTGTGCGGCTGCCGGCAAACGCCGCTGTAAAAATAGAACTTGGTTTTCCTGCTAACGCCCACAAACATATGCTTACTACAGGCGACGCCATTGTTGTTTACATAAACGAGACTCTTGATAGTTGCTGCTTTGCGTTAACAAGATGCCGCCATGTTGTCTGCGCTTTACTGTGTCCAAATCGGTACAAGTTTTAAGCAAAGTATGAATTTTAAAAGTTTGCTAAATAAATTTTGTTATGGGCAATAGTTAGGATGCGTGCTGAGAGGGGATTTGGTGCTTTTAGGACAGATTTCAAGGCTTTTTCCATCGGAATATTGTTAAAACTGATGGACCAGATGGGACAGAGTGGCCTAGAATCTGTTGTTTACAAGTTTGATAGAAGAGATTAGGATTGCCATACCGATAGCAAAAAAATGATGAGATATATATTTGTGATTATTTTTTTATTTTTTGGTAAACAACTGCATAAATGCAAAAATCGCCTGGCCCAGTGTGTACTTTATTTAATGCAGAATGCAGGAAACAACATTTCTGGCAGTGAAAGATTGTATAAATTTTTTTATTTGTATTGAAAGGTGTTAACAAAATTAACTCCCTTGGCCTGATTTGTTTGAGTGAATGTACAAGGTAACCTCAGGCCATCATGAGTTAAATGACCAAGAGTACAGCGTCAAAGAGAAGTAACTCCACTCTGCAAGTCATGTACACTCATTAAACAAATTTATTTAATCATCAACTGTAGAAAATTGATGAAAATGTTCAAAAGATATCACTGCACTTAAAACAGTAATTGTTCTTCATATGTCGTAACTGGTACAGAAGACGGGAAAAAAATCAGAATCGGCAAGCAGAGGATCATTGTTGCACAAACCTCCAAAACACTTGCCATCAATATTATGTCTGAAAATGAAATCTAGAAGTTGTAAAGGTTCACCATCCGCCAATGCACACACCCCCCCACCAAAAATAAAAATTGCAACAACAAAAAACTTAGAAAATTGACAACAGCAAAACTACTCAACCAAATCTCTTGCAACCAAATTCAAAATGGCATCAAGGGACTTCCCTACTGGAAGACTCTCCTGTCCCAATGGCATTGTGGGATATGTGAAAGTTGTTGACCTGTTTCCGGCGGTCAATCTTGGGTCACTGCAGGTTGGGTTGGGTTAACTTTCAACATTTTTACCATCAAAAATGATTTTGCCATGAACAAGGGCGCTGAGCAAAAGCCAAGGCCTACATTAGATAGCCTTTCTTTTGGGTGATTTAAAAAAAAAAAAGTAACTCTCAAATAGGGGGGGGGGGGGGGGGGGGGGGGGTGGATCAGGGAAGCAGACTACCAGTACAGAGTGAGTTGAGAAAAACAAGAGCAGTACCTTTTTTTTCTCCTTTCTCAGCTTGAGCTCCAAGGTTCACCAATGGTGAGATTTTAATGTATGCGACCGTTCCCCCTGCCCCCCACCCCTCCCTCCCCTCCCCCATCCACCCCACTATTAAGGTAGCTGTATTCCGACTTTGGGGATGGAATTGAACCTGTCAAGTTTGAAAGGACAGTCAGAAGGTACCTCCCTGCCCTTTTCTGATTTTCAACTGTCGTGGGTTCTTTTGACGTGCAGAAGTCTTTAAGCACACAGGTCTGACTGATTTAGAGTCACCTCCAAAAGACTTGACATTCAGTTACATTTTCCTTGAAGAAAGAGCAGGGCTGAGAATCGAACCCAGATCCTCAATGGTTTACTTGTTAGGCAGGTGAGTGTCTAAACCATTCTGCCACCTTGGATTAGAAAAACAAACAAACAAACAGTACTTGACATTATCGTAGACAATGTAGAGACAAGGAAACGTTGAGAGCCATGTTGCTGTTGTTGTTGTACGTTCTCCAGTTTAAAACTCTGGGGGTCACCCAGAACATGCACTCTTGACTCACTCATCATCCCACCTGGGAATCACCAGGAGGTTGAAACTGCACACTACTGAATGAGAAAGTTTACGTGTATATGACTGTTTTGAAGTACCTCAGCCATATAGGCAGCCATACTCCACCTTCAGAGGAGAGTGATGACGATGACGATGACGACGATGTGCGTGCAGATCACAGACAAGAAGGATGGGACGGAAATGGGCAAAATCAGCAAGCAGTGGCCCGGCCTGCTGAAGGAGATGTTCACCGACTCCGACAACTTCCGCGTCTCTTGTGAGTAGTAGTTAGTAGTGGAGGAGGAGGAGGAGGTGGAGCCTTGGCTGGGGTGGTGGGAGGAGGGTGTGGGGGGGGGGCTTGATGTGATACGATGTGGTGATGATGGAGCATGTGGGTTTTTTTGTATGCCATGTGGTATGGGGGGGGTTGCATATGTGTGGTTTTTATGTGATGTGATATGGTTGGGGGGGGTGGGGGGGGGGGGGGGGAGGGTTGTATGTGATACTGTTGTGGGGGGGTTTGTATGCGATTGGGGGTGGGTGGGGGGTATGCAATGTGATATGGTTGTGGGGTGTGTGTGCAATGTAGGTGGTGGGGTTTTGTGTGGTGCAATGTGGTGGGTTGTGATGTGTTGTGGGGTTTTGTGTGTGTGCGATGTGATATTGTGTGTGGGTTTTGTAAGCAATGTGATATAGTGGGGGGGGGGGGGGGGGGGGGGGGGGGGGGTGTATGCGATGTGATAGGGTGTTGGGGTTTTGTATGTGATGTAATATGGTGTGTGTTTTTTTTTTATGTGATGTGATATGGTGTGTGTGTGGGTTTTTTTTTTGCGGTGTGATATGGTGTGTGTGTGTGGTTTTTGTATGCGGTTGTGATATGGTGTGGGGGTTTTGTATGCGGTGTGTGATATGGTGTGGGGGTTTTGTATGTGATGTGATATGGTGTTGTGTGGGGTTTTTGTATGCGGTGTGATATGGTGTGGGGGTTTTGTATGGCGGTGTGATATTGGTGTGGGGTTTTTGTATGTGATGTGATATTGGTGTGTGTGGGGGTTTTTTATGCGGTGTGTGATATGGTGTGGGGTTTTGTATGTGATGTGATATGGTGTGGGTTGTTTTTTTTAATGCGATGTAATATGGTGTGGGGGGGTTTGTATGTGATGTGGTATGGTGTGGGTTTTTGGTATGCTATGTCATATGGGTTGGGGGGGGGGGGGGGGGGGGTTGTATGTGATGTGGTTGGGTTGGGGGGTATGTATGCGATGTGGGGTTGGGGCATGGAGGTTTTGTATGTAATGGGAGGGGCACGTGGAGGTTTGTATGTGCTGTGGATGGGGGGGGGGAAACGAAGGCTGAAGCAGGGATTGAACCTACACTCCATTCTTTCTGGGCAGATGCCTTACCTCTAGACCACCACTCTGCATTACTGTCACTTGTTTTGTTTTCGAAAAACATGTTGTGTCATTATTGTTATTGTCGTCATCATCATCGTCGTCATTATCATTATCATTATTATTACATCATCATTATCATCAGCATCATCATTATTGGTATTATTATTATTATTTACAGTCCCCATCAACATGGACGTGAAGAAAAAGGCACTCATGTTTGGAGCCATCTTTATCATTGTAAGTATTACGGAGAATGTGTATGTTTTGTTCATACTGTGTTGTATTTGTTTTAAGGAAACTACCAGCCGTTTATTCCTTTTCTTTGTTGTTGTTGTTGTTAAAGATTTATATACCATAAACATTGTGGTCAGAGCACTCGCTTTCCCCAGCTAAAGTTAAGCAGCATTTAGCGTGGTTACCAGTTGGATGGGTGACCGTTTGCATGCCTTGGCTTCAGTACAGTTCTCCCAGTTCACCCAGCTGTAAATGGGTACCTGCCTCTTTAGGGTCAGGGAAGGTAAAGCAGCGAGGGAGAGGAGATGGGCGCTGCCTCAATATGCTGGCCCTTGGAGAAGTTGAGGTCTCTGATGCCTCGCTCCCCTACAACCACATAGGTTATAGGACACCTTTACCTTTACCTTACTATTCATGTTCATCACAATAGCAGTAGGAAAACAAAGATTCCCTATCAGGTACTCCAGAGGCTATGTATGTGATTCTGTCACGTCGTAGTCGCTGACAGTGAAAAACTGAAAGTCTTATCTCTTTAAAAAAAATAAAAAAAATAAATAAATAAAATAAAAGTACCTTGCCTGGAATGAAGATAGGTTACTGGAGCAAATTGAGTATAAGGTGTCGTATGTGTGTGTCAGACAGACAGACAGACAGACAGAGGCAGAAAGAGATAGAGTAGAGTAGAAGGAAGAAACGAGAGGGAAAGAGAGATATTCAGGTTCAGTTAACGTCTTGATTGAAGAATGCCCGCAGTCAGAATGCAGCTAACTTAATGATGGGCAAACAGGTTTATATGCAAAATCTCAACCATGGAACTGTAGCCAAGGAATGGCGTAAAAAAAAAGGAAAAAAGAATGACTTGAAGTTTTTTCCCCTTTGCAAAGGGGAACAGAGGGTGGGGTGTTGACTGTAGTGTATGTGATCTTCCATCATAGACTTTTAGTTAACGGTCTGGGACGTTTTTTTGTATCATTGTGTGTGTATGTGTGCTTTTTTTGTGGTGGGGAGAGAGTGAGTCACTGTGTGTGTGTGAGAGAGAGAGGTGTGTGTGTGTGTGTGTGTGTGTGTGTGTGTGTGTGTGTGTGTGTGTGTGTGTGTGTGTGTGAGAGAGAGAGTGTGTGACTGTGTTTTTGTGGTGTGAGAGAGAGAGAGAGGGAGGGCACTATGTTTTTTATGTTTGTGTGTTCGTTGTGGGGGGAGAAGTGTGTGTGTGTGGGTGTGAGAGTGGGTGTTTTGTGGGAGAGAGAGAGAGAGGAGAGAGAGGGGAGTCACTATGTATGTACGTGGTGTGTGTATGTGTGCGTGCATGCACGTCGTGTGTGTGAAAGTGAAAGAGTGAGTGGCAAACCAAATGGACTGAGCAGAAGGAGGTGGCAGGATGGTTAAGACGTCCACTGCCTAACAAGTTTAGCTGGAAGGTTCTGGGTTCCGTTCCCTGCCTCTACCCTTTTTCCATTTTGACGAGGAAAATCAACTGAATGTCAAAAGTCTTCTGAGTGAGACTGTAACCTGAGTTCCTGTGTACGAAGGCACGCAGAACATCTTTCACACATGTTAAAAGAACCCATTCTGCCTTTATGAAGAGTAGGCCATTTCATGCTGGTAGGAACAGATGACAAACTTACACCAAAAAAACCAAACCAAAAAAAAACCCCTGGCGTGCACACTTGTGTCTTGTTTAGACACCATCCCTGAAGTCCAAATACAGCTACCTAAAAAATGGTGGCGAAAAAACGGCTGCATAATTATGCAAAAATCTCACCATCGGTGGAGACCATCAGAGTTCTTGCCATGGAATGACAAAAAAAGAAAGACTGAGCGAGTGAGTGAGAGAAAGAAGAAGAAAAAAGAGCGAGACAAGAGTATGAACAGATGATACACGTATGCCAGTCTTTGCGCGTGAACGCAGCTCTGACTGCAATCCACAACTGTGCCTACACAACTTCTTTCTTTCTTTCAGGACATCATGTTGTACGAAAAACAGCAGAACAACAACTGAGTCAGAAGAAGACAACATGGCGACTGACCATCTTCATCAGTCGGTGCAACATCAGGAGCAGAATCAGTCTGAAGTTCTATGGAACACACACAACACACACACACACACACACACACACACACACCACACACACACACACATGCAGCACTCTATATCACACACTATGCTAAACACTCTATCCTATGTTTTGCAAGGGGTTTTTTTGTTTTTCTTTTGGTGGGACGGAGACAAAATTTTTGTCTGTAATGATTCAAAAGCATTATATCTAGGTTCCTTTTTTTTTTCTTTTTTAAACTGTAACCTGTGTGGCATCAACTGGTTTGGAATTTTGCGACGGAGAAATGTATCGTCTGCTGCTGCTGTGGATTTCATGCACTGCTGTCAATCTGTGTTGGTGTTTTTGAAGTGAGGCAAGCGTCGCGTTGTGTAGTAAGGGAATGGTGGTTTCTCTCTCAAAAGTGGGTGGGGGTGGGGGGGAGTTACGTGTGTTGATAGCTTGTTTGCCTTCATATCTGTGCCTGCTTGAACATGCATGGTCATGTTCATGCATGCGCGCAAGTATTCATGCTCGCGCGTACGCGTGCGTACTTACACACATATACACATATGCATGAATCACACGCTTACACACACACACACATGCATACACACACACATCACACGCATACACACACACACACACACCACACACACACACACACACACACACACACACACTCACTTATCACATTCCCAGTTACATTGTTACTGAAAATCAAGCAGACGAATAAATGCAACCGTATATATATATGAACATGACAAAAGCCTTTGTGATCAAAGAAAGCATAAAATATAATTATTTGTAACAATTTTAGTTTCCTTGTTATACTTGACTTGTCTGTGACAGTTCAGCATTGATCACAATCATTGATCTAACCAAAAAATAAATCCCCTGGTTTTATTCTTTAAAAAAAAAAATCTATTTTTTTTATATTGCTGTGATTGTCTTTGTTATTATTCCATCTTTTTTGTTGTTGTTGGTTGTGGCTGAAATTCTGGCCAGTCCAAAAAAGAAAAATGATGTGTATTTGCAAATAACAAAGTTCATGTGTATATATATATTATATATATATATATATATATATATATATATATATATATATATATATATATATATATATATTTTTTTTTTTTTAATGCTTTCATGTGTCTAAAATCAAGAAAGATGTAAGATTTGAGAGTTGAAACTACCTGCAATCAAATTTATCAGCTCAGAGAAGGATGTATATATAAAACAAGATAGAGACAGCATTGTTAGTGAAAAATGTTGAAATATTCTGCCTGGAAAAAACAAAACAAAAAACACAACAAAAACCAACAAAATCGTAAAACGAAAGAGAAAAAAAATGGTAATCTTTAAAACTGTTACTGAATGATAGAAAACTTATGCTTGTAAATTTTATTATTGTTGTAGTAAGCATAGTAATGATATTTCAGGCTGGAGTTAAGAATATTGTTTCTAAAATGATAAGAATATTGTTACTAAAATGATGATATTTCAGGCTAGAGTTAAGAATGTCATCAGTAAAACGATGATATTTCAGGCTAGAGTTAAGTACGTTGTAAGTATAATGATGATATTTCAGGCTGGAGTTAAGTACGTTGTAAGTATAATGATGCTATTTCAGGCTGGAGTTAAGTACGTTGTAAGTATAATGATGCTATTTCAGGCTGGAGTTAAGTACGTTGTAAGTATAATGATGATATTTCAGGCTGGAGTTAAGTACGTTGTAAGTATAATGATGATATTTCAGGCTTAAGTTACGTACGAAGAAAATGAATAGAGCTACACTCAAAGTGGGAATGCAGCTATCTTCATGGTGGGCATAAACAGTAGCGTACGCCAAATCTCACCATTGCTGAACTTCGGAGCTCTAGCTGTGGAACATCATAGTAACTAGCCAAGGACTATATGGTAAACTAATCGGTATGCGCTATTGGAAAGAACTAGATATGAAGAGAAAGATCGTCAGAGAAGATGTAAATTTGTCTGACTGCTTCGTTTTCTATTCGCATTCATCAATGAATACAATTTTTTTGTCTTTTTTTTTATTTTTACCATATGATCTGCAGTTGCTAGTTATGATAGTGTTATTAAAAATTGGGAAAAAAATTGCATATGATGGTTTTATAAAAAATTTTAAAATTGAAAAAAAATTGCATTATGTTTGCGTCACCTTGAACAACTTAAAAAAAGAAGAAGAATGATTAATGAATTTAGCTTGCAGTGTTACACTTGTAGAATTTTGTGATACTTCAATACATGTGATGTTTTTACTTGTCGTATACACACACACACACACGCACACGCACACACACACACACACACACACACACACACACAATTTAACAACAACAAGCAGAAGGTCTAAGGTCAGACCAGTGTGAATTCTAATCAGCTTTGAGGTAGTTTTGTTTTTTTTAAATTAGCTTTTGTGAACATATTGGGATTTTTCTAAACAGAAATATTGAATATTGATAATTAGGTGTACACATGAATAAAACCGCATAATATTGTTTAATTGATGTGTGGGTTTTTTTGTGGGTTTTTAAAAAAAAAAAGTTTTTTAAACAAAACTGTAATGATTGGTGTTATTAGTATTGTGGTTGTTGCGGTTATGCCCATGTTAGAAATGTTGTGTTATTCAACAAACATATTGCTCAGTTTACCCCCTCAGGGATGGGGCCCTGTTAGGGTTGCCATTGTCAGTAAATATGCAAAAAGTTCCACCCCCCCACAACCATCACGTCATTCCGGATCCAAGCACACACCATTGCTTCATTTCCGATTTGATATTGAAGTTCTTGTAAATGGAGTGCGGTTATATCACATTATTTTGTGTGTAAAAAAAAAAAGGAAAGTTGAACTTGCATAAAATTATTTTATTTGTATAAACTTTGTTTTTAGATTTAATCCGTAGCAGGTGGGAATAGTAGTTTGAACGTGTTAGATTGAAATAGTTTTAAAATTTTTTGGGTAACACATGTCCTAACTGTAGTTTAGATAGATGTGAAGCAGAATTGTGTAAAAACAAACTTTCATATGTTCACGAAGATTGAAGAAAGTAAAAGAAATGTTCAAGAACACTGTAACGCACGTACACTCAATCACAAAGCTTAAGAAAGAAAGTGAACAGTTATTTAAAGATGTGCCTGACCATCTGATCTTGAATAAATCAAACAGGCCAAATACACAATATCGATGATCCATGTTTACAAAAATTAGAGTTTATGTATGTATATAATGTCCAAGGGGACAGGATAGCTCAGTGGTCGGAGCACTCACTTTCCCACGGCTAAGGTTAATCAGCATCGAGCGTGGTTACCACTTGGATGGGTGGCCGTTTGCTTGCCTTGGCTTCAGTACAGTCCTCCAGTTCACCCAGCTGTAAATGGGTACCTGCCCTCTTTAGGGTCAGGGAAGGTAAAGCAGCGAGGGAGAGAAGATAAGCGCCGCCCTCAATATGCTGGCCCTAGAGAAGTTGAGGTCTCTGACGCCTCGCTCCCCTACGACACATAGGTTATGGGACACCTTTACCTTTTTTTTTTTTTTTTTTTTTGGATAATGTTTGAGGTCTGAATCTATATTTTTAATGGACATTATTTGCTTTTTGGGGGGACGGGTGGGAGGGGGATTGTTTTTTGTTTGTTTGATGTTCGGTTTTTTGTGTGGTTTTTTTGTTATGTGTTTTTTTGTTTGTTTTTGTTTTTTTACTGTTTTTCAGCCTGACTCTTAAGTCTAATATCCCAGTTTATTGTGGGCGTGGGAACAACAACAACAACAACAAAAATTAGAAATGCACTTGGTTTGGAACAGAAACACTTTGTTCGTTAAAGATCAGATTTGGTTTCGTGGTTTAAGACACCTGTTTTTAGCAAAGACAAAAGGTGTATATGTTTCAGATCTTTTTTGTTTTGTTTTGTTTTTGGCTTTGTGGTTTTAAAAGCTGTACAGTGAATATCATGTGTGTATTTTGGAGCAATCATCATATGTATGTACTTTTGAGGTGTACAAATAGTATAGCTTATGTACAAGGTGAGGTGTACACGTATTGATTTTTGTTTTGGGTGGTGGGGGAGGGGGGGGGGGGTATCCTTTCTGTTTCAGTTGGGGTTTTTAAAAATTTGTTATAAGTGATATTTCCCCTCTGTGTTAACATATGTTATTTCTACACCGTAGCG
Source organism: Rapana venosa (assembly GCA_028751875.1). Classification (NCBI taxonomy): domain Eukaryota; kingdom Metazoa; phylum Mollusca; class Gastropoda; order Neogastropoda; family Muricidae; genus Rapana; species Rapana venosa. The sequence goes on from CM054156.1 coordinate 7,031,003, forward strand.
TCACTTTTGTTATAGTTGAGCATCATCAAGTTTGTCAATGTTTTAAATTTGAGCTCTCTGTCTTTCTCTTCTCTCTCTCTCTCTTCTCTCTCTCTCTCTCTCTCTCTCTCTCTCTCTCTCTCTATCTCTCTCTCTCTCTCCCCCTCTCTCCCTTTTCTTCAACATATTTGTATGAGATGACATAATCTTGAATGGAAAAAAAACCAATATTTTATCAATTGTTCTATGAACAAAGAGGTTCACCGTAGCATTTACACCAAGAACACTGTACATAGATCAGTTTTCATCCAGCTCAAATACTTTTATTTTTTATTCCATGGTCTGGTCACGGTTCAGATTACTACTTTTTTCAGGGTTTAAAAAAACAAATCTTTGTGAATCTAGCAGTCCTGGGGTTGGGTCTGTTTTGTTTTGTTTGTTTAACTAAGAAGTATTCCCACAGTCGGAATGTGGCTACCTTGTGGGTAAAAACAATCGCGTACGCAAAAATCACACCATTAGTGAACCTCGGAGCTCTAGCCGAGGAACAAAAAAAAAAAACAACAAATTTTTTTTTAAAGAACGAAAATTAAAGCTTGTGAGACGGAGTAAAATTACTGACATGAAATCAAGTCCTGTGATGAGTTTTTAAAAAATGTTAAAAACAGAAAAGTTTTTTGGATTTTTGTGGATTGGTTAATTTTTTTGGGTTTTGTGTGTATGATCATTTTTTTTATATTTTTAAATAAGAAAAAAAAGAAGAATTTAAATCATCTGAATAAAGTGGGTAAAATGTTTCTAAACATATCCAGTTGTAACAGACAACAAGTCAGAGCCATAAATGACTCGCTTGTAAGCATCTGGAGAAGAAAGAAAAATCTTGAGAAAGTTTAGAAGAATATGTGAGTGTTGTTTTTGCTTAAGGGCAGGCAGGGGAGGTGGGGGGAGGGGGGGGGGGGGGGGGCGGAGGGTAGGGTAATTTTTTTCCCCCATAGATAATTTTTCAGACTCATTTCAATACCAATTTGTGCTTTACAGCCTCAACAAAAAAAAGTTATATATGTAAGGTTTATTTTTGTTACGTGTATGCATCTTGAATGTGTTGGCTTATAACTTGTTTTATGTGTGTGTTTCACAACTTTTCAACAAGTGAATATGTATTTAACATAATTATTGGTTCGTAACCTGTTTTTATTTATGATGTGTATCGATCATGTATGTGGGAATTTTGTTTTTTAGAGAGATACTGATATATTCGTTATTTTTATTGATTATATTCATTCATGAGCGAGTATATTTTACACAGGTTTACTTATGACGGGGACGGGATAGCTCAGTGGTCGGAGCACTCGCTTTCCCCAGCCAAGTTAAGCAGCGTCGAGCGTGGTTACCACTTGGATGGGTGACCGTTTGCGCGCCTTGGCTTCAGTACAGTTCCCCCAGTTCACCCAGCTGTAAATGGGTACCTGCCCTCTTTAGGGTCAGGGAAGGTAAAGCAGTGAGGGAGAGGAGATGGGCGCCACCGCCTCAATATGCTGGCCCTAGAGAAGTGAGGTCTCTGACGCCTCGCTCCCCTACGACCTTATAGGTTATGGGACTCCTTTACCTTTACCTTACTACTTATGAATCGTTCTTATTAATAATGTTGATAAGCTTTTTAAAAAAAACGATTGGTTGTAATTGTATGAATTAAACATTAAATCATGTGTTCATTTGTGTGAGTGTGTGCGTGCGCACATGTGTGTGACATGCACACATCGGAAATTGCATCATTATTCAAACGATACAAACTGAGATCTTTTGTATGTATGTTTTTGACTGGAACACCCCCCCCCCCCATCCCTGTGGAGATGCTGGGGGCCTGTCAGTATAAATAGCACCCCCACCTTCTGGAATTTCTATATTAGGAATTCCCTCTTTTCTATCACTCTCCTTGTTTCTGCTTTGTTCCTATCTCCTCGTTTTTGTCTATTTTCTGCCTTCTTGGTCCGTTCTCCTGCCTTTTTTCCGCCCAGAAAGACTTAAAAGATAACAATTATTTTTTATTTCTGGTCCGTCGATCTGGAATGACCTCCCTCTCTCTCTCTCTGTGCCAAAAGCCTTCTTATGACACTTTTAAATCCAGTCTCAAGACATATTTATTTCAAACCTAAGATTTTCCTCTCCTGCCTCATCTCATAGTTTTTCCCTGCCTTCAACAGCCAAGATTCTATTGCCCTGCCAGGGTGTGTGACCTCTGTGTGTGTGTGTGTGTGTGTGCGTGCGTGCACATTTGGACTTGATGGAACTATGAATTGTTACTGGTTGTATGACTGTGTAAGAATGAGTTGAGTGCAAGCGCTTTGATTTGTCTCTGCAAGATAAAGCGCTATATAAATTCCATTTATTATATTATAGTTATTATTATTATTATTATCATCCTATGTGGAAGTGGGATGCACTGGGCCCAACTTGTCAGGTGCTTAGCAGCTTAACGCTCATATAACAGACAGTGGTGGTTGCTGTCTGAGCGTTTGACGACGAAGAAGATAGGTCTCTTTGCTTGTGACCCATTAAGGAGTATGTGTACATGTGTGCCAGTTTACATTGCATTGTATTGCATCATATTGCATCACATTGTATTGCATTGTATTGTTGCATTGTATCGCATCACATTGCATTGTATTGCATCACATTGCATTGTATTGTATCACATTGCATTGTATTGCATTGCTTTTTTTTTTTTTTTTACAACTTTCAGGCATGGCAGATTTCTCTGTGTGAAATTCAAACTGTTCTTCTTAGGCAGTCTTCATCACCACAAAAGTAGTTTCACCCTTATGTTTAAAAAAAAAGAGAAGTATTTTGTCTGCGTGTGTATATTTTTCCCTGCAGAATCTGACCAGGGACAACTCTCTTGTTGCCATGGGTTCAACGTCTTTTACATGCACCAAATGTTTGTTTTTTGTTTGTTGTTTTTTTACCAAATGTATTTTGCATTTGGGACCTCAATTTACTACTTTTACAGGTTTTTGAATATTTGGTTTTCAAATTTCTGTGCTTTGAAGAAGATTTTCTTACGGGTTTTCTGTGTCAGGATTTCCCTCTTTTCTATCCCTCTCCTTGTTCCTGACTTGTTCCATTTCTTCCTGTCACCTCCTTCATGTCTGTTTTCTGCCTTCTTGGTCCATTCTCCTGCCTTTTTTCCCTCCCAGAAAGACTTAAGATAACAATTCACTTCCATGCCAAAGTCGGATGTGCTGGGCCTGACTTGTCAGGCGCTTAACAGCAGCACAACGCATTTCCACTCATATAACAGACAACAATAGTTGCTGTCTGAGCATTCAACGAAGAAGAATCCAGACCACCATTGTAGTCTTGTGTGTGTGTTGAGGGGGGGGGGGGGGGATAGGAGTCTGTCTTTAGATAGGATTTCTTTTTAAAAATTCTTCTTTCTTTTTTCCCGCCTGATTCTTGGCTAAAGCTCAAGATTTTTTTGTGTATGCAGCCGGTTTTGACCACTAGTAAGGTACCCACATATCAACTTCAGGGGGTATATTTTTTGGGTCATCTGTTCTTACCATCTCGAATGGCCTACTCTTCCAAATGGCAGAACATGTTTTAATGTATACACAAGATGTTCTGTTGTCTTCACAGCTGGGGCCTTGGTTTATAGTCTCATCCAAAGGGACAGGGTAGCCTGGTGGTTGGCGTGATGCGCTCGTGATCTGCTGACCCGGGTTCGAATCTCGTTCAAGAGGATTTTTCCTCTGGAGGTAACATCAGTGCCAACTCCACACCCCCCAAAAGTCCTTCGTATGTGACTATAAACCAAGGTCATGTGTGTGAACGCACGCAAAACATCTTGCGCACACGTTAAAACCCGTTACGGGTTTTGGAAGAGTGGGCCATTATGTGCCGGTGGGAACAGATGACAAAATTGACAAAACTGCATACACACTGTAAAAAAGTACATGAGTGCTTATTCCATTATTCTCGAAATAAAAGAGAAAAAAAGACTTTTGGGGGAGTGGAGTCAATACTGATGTTATACAGGGCACAAATCCAGCATAACTCAGGCAAGGGTCCAGTGCTAGAATTAGTGCACCTCTTCCTTTTACCTAAGTCCAAGTGTGGTCAGTTCCTGCTGTAATCAGCACCAGCGGGGATGGGATGGATAGCAGCTGAGAGGAGCTGAAAGTGGGAGAAACTGACAGCAGTGTCCAGGACAAAAAGTATCCCTTTGAATGGGCGTATCAATGTTGGTTCAAACCCAGGCTGTCAAGCTGCAAGTGCAATGCTCTAACCACTAGGCTATCCTGCCCTCAAGACAGGGTTTGAACTTGTGACTTATCTCTTTGTGGATGGGTGGGATACCGCTGGGCCACTAGTGCACTTGTTTTAAGGCTTGGTGACTTGCTGAAACTTGCATCATTGTTGAGAGAAGATTTGATATTTTACTTTTTGTTCTTTTAAGGAAGGTGAATCGTGTTATGGACATTTTGCCTAGTTGTAGGGTCAGGAGTTAGATTTTCATAGGATGGTAAGGGTGGGTGTGTGTGTGTATTTATTTTATTTCGAGGATAATGGAATAAGCACTCATGTGCTTTTTTTTCCAGTCCCCGTGTGTATGCAGTTTTGTAAATTTTGTCATCCATTCCCACCGGCATACAATGGCCTACTCTTCCGGAAAGTGGAAAGGGTTTTAACATGTGCGCAAGATTTTCCGCGTGCATTCGCACACGGGACCTCGGTTTATAGTCATCCGGACTTTTGGGGGAAGTGGAGTCGGCACTGATGTTAACTCCAGAGAAAAAATCCTCTTGAACGAGATTCAAACCTAGGTCAGCAGATCACGAATGAGCATATATGTGTGTGTGTGTTTGCGTGTGTATGTATGGGTGTGAGTGTGTGTGTGTGCCCATGTGTATAATTATTTCACCAAATGCTGAGAAAGACTTAAAAGATATAAATACTCTCCCGTGCCAAACTCAGATGCGCTGGGCCTGACTTGTGAGGCGCTTAACAGCAGCGCAAAGCATTTTTGCACATATGACAGCCAACTATAGTTACTGTCTGTGTGATCGAAGAAGAAGAAAGACTGTTAAGTGTTAAGTATTGATGTAATATATGGTTAATACATATTTTATCTGATGTGAATTCCTTCATGCTTTAGACTCGCATGAATATACAGAGAAACATATAGACACATGTTCACCCAGTATACACATGTGTGCGCACACACATGCACACATACATACATGTGAACATGCACACGCATGCATGCACACACACACACACACGCACACTGTATTTCACTGTTGTAGAGGACTCGCATATACACAAGTTATGATATATATCAATTTATTGTCATATTTCCTATCCATGCATGAGCAGAAAACACACAACGTTATACATAAATTATGTTTTCATGAATTCACACATACACCTGATACACATACAGAAAAGAGGCAAAGAGTTATGCAAGAAATATGGTAATTTTTTCCAGTTTAAAGAAAAACAAACAACTCCAAAAAACCCCACTTGAGCAGTTGTGTTGTGAAGAAGTTTCCATCTTGAAGAGTTGTAACATCTAAAGTTTAGATCTAAGATATCCCCAAAGTCGGAATGCGGCTACCTTCATGGTGGGTAAAAACAGTTGCATACGCAAAATCTCATCATTCGTCAACCTAGGAGCTGTAGCTGAGGAACGAGAAAAGAAAGATCCCAGATGTATTGTTGCTGATGTTGTTGGCCATTCCCCAGCTTAACACCCTGGGGGTCACCCAGAACATGCATTCAACTTTCACACAGAGAGGGAGAGAGAACATTTTTAATTGTACTTCAGCCTTGGGTCACAATACAAGTGAAAGTGACAAAGGGAAGTGGTAACAAGTAAACGAAAAACCTTCAATCATATTGTCTAGAAATGCAACATGTTCAAATACAAAACATACCACTCAGGGCATTATCGTTATCATCATCCTCAACACAGTCATGACTAAGAGCGTCGTCACTGTCACTATCGGTGATTACAATCCAGACACACATCACCATTATCTCCATCACCTTCAACATCAACATCACAGAAAGAGAGAGACAGAGAGAGAGGTTGTGCGCTCTTATGCACATTGTGTATAGAACAAGAAGTCTGCATACAGGTACTGGACAAAGATAGACTCAAACTTTAACAAGTTGTGTTTGCTTGAAACCAACCAACAACAAAAGAAAATATAAAACAGGAAAATAAAACAACCAAGCAACATCAGATCAAAATCTGAAGTAAAATTTTAAACAGACGCACAACAAAGAAAATAAAAAATAAGAGTAAGAAAGAAACAACAGTAGAAAAATAATAGAAAAGAAAACCAAACTATAGAAACAAATCTATAAAAGCAATCTCATCTCCCCCAACATTACCCCAGCCACCCCTAGCCCCCCCCCCCCCCCAAAAAAAAAACCCCCAAAAACAAACAACAACACAAAACAAACAAACAACAACAACAAAACAACAACCCACCCCCAAAACAACCAAAAAACAACAACCAAACCAACCAATAACAAAAAACAAACAACCAAAAACACAAGCAACAACACAAGAACATAGTTTTCGTAAAACAAAAAAACAACAACAAAACTTCGGCTGGGTAACAAAAATATGAAGGACAGTGCAAGAACAGAAGAGCTGATGAAAATGTATCAAAGTGAATATTTGTAAAACAAAAAAAACCCATAACAAAGCGTACAGGGAATGTATACAAGTGTTGACAACAGTGGTCTCAATTTCATCCAGAAAAAAAAATTACCAGGCACTACGAACCTGGTATAGGAATGCAGAGAAGAGAGAGATATATGATGATGAAATACAGCATAATGACCAGTACCTGAACTTATCTCACTGTCTGCTTCTTTAGTTTACACACACACACACACAAGTACATCTTATTCAATTTTGCCTTGAGGAATCTGGGGAAGAGGGGGAAAAGTTGTCATAGGTGTCACAGCCGATGACTTGCCGTTCCTATTGAGCGGGGGAAGCCGTTTCCAAAAGACACCGCCAAAGTGAACTTCCCCCTCCGTCTTAAAATGGACAACGCCATTTTTCCTCAACATTCTAGGCTTGTGAAGACAAAGGCAGGAACTGGAATTTTCTGGAAGATTCATGCTGACAACGCCATTTTTTCTCAACAGTCTAGGCTTGTGAAGACTAACACAGGGTTTGGAATGTTCTGGAACATTCCTGCTGAAGTATTTCTCTGTTCGAATGCTGTAGGAAGATTGATGCTGTTTGAAACACATGCTGCTTGAAAGCGTGTCTGATTTTGAGGTTGTCTGTAGTTTGGTTAAAGTGGAAGGTTCTGGTTTAGTTTCTTGTTGGTGACTCAAGCCAGAGTTAACGCATAGTTTATTCTCTGGTGCGAAATGTGTTCTGAGTCCTTTTAGTTGAATCTGGGTCGGTTTGGATTCAGGGAAAACCGTTGTTGTACGAGTAGTACTCTGAGCGTATCCAGGTTTTGAAAGTGTAGAACTGACTTGAACAAGATGTTGAGAACTGGTATCATTTTCATTGAGTTCATCTTGAACCGTGTTGTCTAAAGACTGGCCCCACACTGAACTTGCAAGTATCACAGTTCTGTCACTGGATCTGTAACAAAGTCCTCTGCTCTGCATGATTCTGGAGACAACAGACTGTTGCGATAGCGTCAAAACACAAGACGGCTGGCTAGAATTCGAACACAGGCCTTCCTCTTCAAGAGATTTCAAGAAAAGTCGACCGTGATACTTAATCCTGGATGTATCTGCCTCGCCATCCTTCAACAAGATCCGACAGCAGTCTCCGAGGCCGAGCTTAATGGCCATCTCTAGAGCACTGTGGCCTGACCGGTTGACCACGTTGACCCTCAGACGATTCTTGACGTTAGTGTGATTGGTGAGGATTTTGATGGCGCCCGAGTTAGCATTCCACACGCAGTGCATCAGCGCAATGTTGCCGTCAGTGTCGTAAATATTGGGGTCACAGTTCCGACACTTCACCAGCTGCCTCACCACCTCCATCTTCTCCACGTCCATGCATGCGTGCATTAGGGCTGTGCGTCCTAGGTTGTCTTGAGCGTTGACGTCGCAGCCATGACGAAGCAACAGTCTGATCATCTGGATGCGGACCAGGTCGTCAGAAATGAACATGGCGTGCATGAGAGGGGTTTGGGACAGGTGGTCGCGGATGTTGAGGTCGTCCGCGTTGTTGAGGGCGGATTGCAGACCTGGTATGTCGTGGCGGTGGATGAGGGTGAAGATGTTGTGGTCGGAGGTCACCGTGAAGGTCGTTTCTGTGGTCATGTCTTTAGTTGAACGTGTGGGGAACATGGTTTGAGATCTTCAACATGCACAGGATGTTGCTGCCAGAGATCCAAGTAGTTGCTGGCTTTTTTGTTGTTGTGGTTTGTTTGGTTATTATGATTATTGTTTTAAATTTGGAAGTAGTTGATATTCCTTGGAGACAATGGCAGAAACAGTCAAGTGTGTGTTTTCCAGAATTGTAGGGACTGCCGGTGATGATTTCTGGTGGTTCTCAACACTTGTGTCTTATAGAACGTTTGGTTGTTGGCCGCTTTCTGTCAACAGAGAAAAACAAAGGAGTCCATTAGAATAATAAGAGAAGGGTATAAAAACGTTGGACATCTAACTTAAGTGATATGAAGTGATAATGCCTTTCTGATGATCAGATTCTGTTTACTGGCATTTCAAAACAAAGTGGGTTAATGCACTCTATATCTCCCCCTCCCTTATCTCATGGGCGTCGCCCCCCCCCTCACACACACACACCCACACCCACACCCTCCCTGCAACCACACCATCTTCATAAAAGGCGCCCTTGCAGTTAGACTTCCCCGACTTTCCCAAAATAGACCCGAAACGGTCACAGTCAACCAATCCAGTTGACGAAAATATTTTCTTGGGAAGATACTGTCCCACTGTGGTATATGACGTCATAGACCTTGACCCTAAGCATTGACCAATCAGCTGGCGAATAGTGAACGACCATAACAATGGCTGCTGTAAAAGGTAGCTCAGGCAGGTGGCAAAAAACAGCCGAAATTTACTTTTCTTTACACAGCAGAAAACAGCATTGAATGCTCTGGGCTTATGACGAAAACCAATAGACATCTGAGCAGTCATTTTGGATGAAGGTGCTGTGGACTTTTTGAGAATGTGCAAGAGAGGGACTTCATGTCTTACCAAAGCAGAAGTTGAGGTGAGTACCACTTTTTCAATACTGTGGTTTCAGTTTCTCCAACCTTAGGCCTTCTGTTTGTGGAATGTTCCTACATCCGAGTAAGTCTTCGAAAGTTTTGGAGAGGAGGACAAGGGAAGGTGAGAATACTACAGCTCCTTGAATTTGCTTTCTAAAAGAATAGGTCTACATTTCCTGGCCTCAGAACGAGAACACCCCCCCCCCCCCTAAAAATGTTAATAATCAAGATTTTGCTCAAGAGGAATAAAACTGGCGAAATTCGTGTTATGAATTAAGGAGCTCTTACTTTCTCTGATGTACTTGGACATTCTCCTTTGCAAACAGAAAATTATGTAACGAAGTAGTGGTCAGAAAACTGCCACTGTGTCCAATAACTTAATAAGTCTAGACCCCAAAACATCCAGGGTTCTCTCTCACAGGGACACCCAGCTTCTCACTGCAAGCCAGTCGATTTATCAGAAGAACCCGGAAGATAGGGGTGTCAATCCATGGGGTGAAGGAATAAATATCTATTTACACCAGTGGAGGCAAGACACAAGGCATCAAATCAATGCCAGAAAAAAATATGTCTTGGCAGGAGACAGAAGATGGCATTCCTGAACTGACATCTGTTACCATGTAGATCTATAGATGTTGGGTTACCAAAGCAAACTCTACTCTGTAGACTAGACAGTAGATTTGGTTCCAAGTGCTGATGTACTCATTACCTCCCCCCCCCCCCCCCCCCCAACTCCTACCCCCACCAGCATCACCCTCTTTCCTTTGTCATCACCCTCTTTCCTTTGTCATCACCCTCTTTCCTTTGTCATCACCCTCTTTCCTTTGTAATTGGCCTTTATGGGGTGATTAAAGTGGGTTAAAAAAACCAAAAACTTTACCATTTGTTTCCTTTTAATTCTACCGCTCCCAGTTACCATCTGTCTTTGAGAAACATTGTTGAAAAGTTGATGTTAAAAACTAAACAAAGAGTCGACAAAATGGTACTTTTCCTTTGACCTTCCATACCCCTTTCACCACCCTCCCCCTTTCAGAGTTTACAACTACTACAATGGAAAGAGCTTTCTTTTTCCTCTGTCAATGTGGGCTTAGTAAGATTAATCTATTCCCTTGATGGTAGATTTCAGTGTCTCTCCATCTATTGGCTGTTTCCCTGCTTTGCTTAGTGTCTCCTGTACAGAGTAGAGTAATTTGTAAATAGAGTTGTAGTTTTAAGCACTCAAGAGAGTGTTTTGAGTGTTTAGAGTGTTTTGTGCACTTTTCTTCTTCGGTTGTAGTTTTTATTATGTTGTCCCTTGAGTTGTAGTTTTCTGTTTGTTATTATCCCTTGGGTTAAGTAGTTTTCTGTTTGTTGTTATCCCTTGGGTTGTAGTTTTCTGTACTATAGTATACATTACCATCCTTTGGGTTGTATTGTGTAGTTTTCTTTTGCCTCAAGACGGTAGTTTTCTGTATATGTATTATAATCCGTTTATACTGCTTGCAGATCACGTCTACTGATATTCCCAATAACTATGTAGCATGAATGCTTTTCTACCCAAAAATATTGTTAAGAAGGAAGCTGGCAGGACAGTTAAAATATTCACCTGCCTAACCAGTAAACCCTAAGGTTCTGGGTTCATTTTCAAGTCTTGCCCTTTCTTCCCAAGTTTGATGAGAAAATCAAACTGAATGTCAAAGTCCTTCAGATGAGACTATAAACCGAGGCCCCATAGTTATGTGAAAGTATGCAGAACATCTTGGACACGGGTATTGTATCTAGACACCATCTCTGAAGTCAGAGTGCAGCTACCTAAATGGTTGGGGTCGGGTGGAGTGGTAGTGGGGGGGGGGGGCAGTCGCATGATTCACAAAAATCTCGCCTTAGAGCTTTAGCTGAGGAACAAAACAAAAGGAAAATTGTTTTTTTCTATTCTGGATATAATTTGTGGATTTTGAATAGATCTTAAGCCATGTTACAGAATGCAGTGGCCTCACTCAGTCACCAAACAGAAACAGATGACAAAATTTACAAAACCGCATACACACAGGGACTGGATGTAAAAAAGCACATAAGACTTCAAGTGCTTATTCCATTATCCTCGATATAAAATAATAAATAAATACAAAAAATAAACTAAACTGAATGAAAACTTTTCTGCAGGGAATTGTCAAGGGTGGAAGATGGAAGTGGTCATCTGACAAAATGGTGACCCGACAACATTGCAGACTGGACAGGGAAGCCATTTGCAGACCCTGACCTTTGCACGCAACCAGCATTTATGAATGGAAGAATTTGGTGAAGCGCTCTTCAGTACAGGTGAGGAAGAATACATAGTTCATCATCTATTCAGAGCCACAAACATACATCTGTATAATGTGTCGTTAAAGTATGTTCCAAAGTTTTTAAGTGTGTTATGTATATAATGATATATGCATACACTGTTCATATCCTGTTACAGTGTTAGAAAAAAAACCCAGCGTTGCATACAAATTTCAAATTCTCTCTCTCCCTTGCTCTCTCTTTCTCTCTCTCTCTCTCTCGCTCTCTCTCTCTCTCTCTCTCTCTCCCCGCTCTCTCTCCCTTGCTCTCTCTCTCTCTCTCTCTCTCTCTCTCTGTGTCTCTCTATCTCTCTCTATATATATATAATTATCAATTCAGTAGCATAGTATACGCTTGCCTGGATCAGTTTTGATGGCAATATATTGAAACAGTCATATGGGTTCAGGATTGACGAAAAATAATCCTCAAACAAACAAAAAAAACCATGCAATTTTTTGGTTGCAACTATTCAGATTGTTTTTGTTTGTTTATTTGCTGGTGTTTGTTGCTATCATTATTATGTTGTTGTGTGTGTGTGTGTGTGTGTGTGTGTGTGTGTGTGTGTTATGCTGCTAGCATGATACAAAGCATGTATAGCTGTATGTTTTATGCACACATAAGAGTTATGGAAATACATGCTTACTTGAGTGCTTGAAAG